>VXBQ01009097.1:2084782-2222928 GCA_013400175.1 Phainopepla nitens | reverse complement strand
TTTTTTTTTTTTTTTTGTGGCTGTTGGTATGAATGCAGATGAAACACCAGTGTTAAAGTGAAAGAATTACAGGTTAATTCTGAACATCTCAATGATTTCACAAGCATCAATTTCAGTCATCTTCTGAGTTAATATTCTTGTGATGAAACTTGTCATCAAGCCCTGTCAGGTGTGTAATTTTAGAAGAGAACTAAAATCGATCCTGAAGCAGCTCTGGAATAGTCTTGGAACACAGCAATTCTGCCAGGACATTTTTTAATAGCTTAATGCCTGCCTGTGACAAGCCTGTCTTCCAAAAAGCTCCAATTAACTGTCGGGCATCCTGCAACCTCCAAAAATAACAGTATTCACAAAGTAACCTTTTGCCATCAACATGTGCATACACACTGTCAGAGGTTGCAGGATAAGGAAAAAGAGAAGAACCAAAGTCAGTAATGGCATTCACAGTCACCTCTGGCTGGGAATAGGTACAAAATGAGACAGTAAAAAACCCAGCCAGACAAATGCCCACTGCTGTGGCTCAGGGATGCCAGGATTATGGCAAAGAATCCTTCTGTGAATATCCCAAGGAATTCCCTCCAGGTAAAGTGATTGAGGGAAAGTGATTGGCAAACTGGGACAATCTTGAGCCTTCAGAAATGACACATTTCAGGTGCTGCCATACCAAAGAACAATTCCATACAGGAAGAGGCAGACCAGGCACAGCAGGTGGCCACTCTACACCTGAATGAAAAGGAGGTACTAATCCTGGGCAATGAACCACACAGCAACAACCAGTCTGGGCTGGACAGGACCAACATTTCCATCTTGTAATTTTTAGCAATAAATAACAAATTCAGGATGTCCAAATTAAGTTCTGTAAAATAGCAGAGGTTCTCACAGAAGCATCAGTTCAGAGCTGAGCATCTTTTTTAAATTTTTTTTTTTCTTTTTTTTATTTTTGGCCAAAGTTAGCTCCAAACCTTCAATAAGCAAGAATGTCTTTTCTTTCCTTTTTTGGCCATTTCAGCTTTGGACAACCTGAATTTGCTTTCCACTTCTTCATGGCACCCTTTTAGCAGAGCAGGACAAAGTGAGGGCAGCCCCTTGTGCACAGCCCAGCCTGGCATAGGCTCCCTTCCCCTTCCAGGCTCATCTGCTGCCCACGGAGCTGTAACCCACCCCTGACTAACCTGAGTAACACCAGCCTCGGTGTTGTCAGCTCCAGCCCAGCCACACCAGCTCCTCCCAGAGCTCCAAACCAGACCAGCAGTCTTTAATCAAACGCTGGGGGCCTGGGCTGGGGCTGCATGGGGGTGTAACTGCCCCAAATGTTGTAACACCCCCAAACCTGGGGTGGAACCCAGCAGAGCCGCATTAAAGTCCTGGGAGGCTGCAAACCAAATGGAACATCCCAGAAGCTGTGGCAACCAAGCAGCTGAAAGCCTGGCAGGAGGCAGTGCTCCCAGCAGCCCAGCTCCTCCACCTGCTCGCTGTGTTTACCACTCTCTGGGCAAGCAACACCACCCTGCTATTCCAAGCTCTTGATTCAGCACCACAATGGCTAATTTTAAATTCTGAGAGATCAGCTCTGCCAACTCTGCTATTTAAAGTGCAAGTTAAATATGTTTGACATTCCATACCCCAAATGACAACAAACCAGAATATTTAGACCAGCAGCATGTCAGGCATTTATTTATTTATTTCTCTGTCAGGCCCAAGTGCTGCACCTTTTAATTTATATGCTGCTGTTTGCCCCACAGGCATCAAGCTGTTAACACGTACAGAAGAGATTAAAATGAACTTGCATGCTGGATGAGGTATAAATTAAAATTATAGTACTGTCAGTCATGAATCTCGGATTGTTTCTCAGTCTCCCAAAATACATAATGTCAAGTGAGCCTCTGTTTGTTGCTTCAGGAAAGGCAAAATGTATAATTTCTCAGCAGCACAGTCAATATGAATTCTAAGCAAGTTGTCCCTGAGCCTGTGATATAAATATGCCGTCCTAATCGCATGAGTTGTCTATGCAAGGAAGGTCCAAGTGAATAAAAGACTTTAAAATGGGATATGAGCAGCATTATTCACCATGTACCTCCCAGAGCAAAGCAGACCAGGGCTGCTGGGTGTTCTAATGCCACTCACTCCCCGTGCTGTGTCAGAAAAACCACCCCTGACACAAAGGACACCGAAGCCCATCTCCCAGCAAACCAAGGGTTTTCCCTGTGCACTTGGGAGGACCATCCGTGGCATCTGCAGGGGCTCCATCCCTGCCACCCACCTGGTCTCGAGCGGGACGTTGCTGTTGAGCACCCAGCTGTCCTGGAGCTGCACGGACTCGGGCGTGGTGGCCAGGTCGTTGGGCGCCGGCGCGGGCGCGTGGATCTGGTTCCGGCGATTGGTGAGCGAGTTCCTGTTGAGGGAGTTGGCAGAGGAATGGTGATGGGACAGGGAATGGTTGTGAGGAGGAGGGAGAGGTGGCCTCAGCGTTGACTGGCTGTGATGATTTGAAGGGCCTAAAACAGAAAAGAAAAACAAATCACAAATGTGTGTGGTGACACTGCTCTCCTCGGCATTTTCAAGGGGCCACTGCCTGGGAACAGAGACTGTGCCTCTCGGACCTGTGGGCATCAAAGCGTGGGCAAATCAGAGCAGTGATTATCTGAGATCAGCAACACAAAACGGTGCTTCCAGCCTGCACAGCTGGCATGGTGACAAAAACTGTATTTAAATTTTAAAATACTTCTGTATGGATTCTCCCTGGAGAAAGTCTCCTCAGTGGAGCAGCGAGGACAGCCTGGCCTGACCATTCCCTCCACCTACCTGTTTCTATCAGGGACTTTGAGAGATGAACCTTAATGGATTAAAAATAGCTTTTGAGAATATGGTCTTTAGGCCTCTATAAAACTTAATCAGAGAAATCAATCTTCTTTCATTCACTGTATTTTACCAATCAGCTTCAAATGAACAGGATTTGTGCCAGCACAAGAAGATTAAACTCCAAATATAAAAAGAGAGCAACAAGGCACTGATGGTATCTTTCACATTATTCCTTGTGATCAGGATTTGGCCTGTATTCTTCTATTTAGTAATGCCACAAACACACAGCAAGATCTGGAAATTATGCAACTCTTTCAGTCTCTTTCATTGAAAAATGACAGATTATATTTTTTAGTGATAAAGAAGGAGATAAACTTTTCTCATTCTTTGAGTACTGATGCGTTTGCATCGATAATGAAAAATATTTCTTTCTCATCATTAAGGCAAATGGATTAAAATAACAGCACACGAAAAGAAAATCTGATAAGCAGGTGTCATTCTAACATGGTCACTTTTCTAAACATAAATGCAGACTGGTAAATAAGTTCATGTGCAATTCCACACATTGCAATAATTTATGTCTAATAAAAACATCAAAAGAAAATAAAGAAAACAAACACTATTATGAATTGTTTGCTTTAGACTTGACTTTGACTATTATGAATTGTGTGCTATTGTATCGAATTGTTTTCTAGTGAACATTAATCAGTAATACTAGAGAAATGGTAATTCTAATGATGCATGTTTGTTTTTAGAAACTGAAGCAAATTCTGTACTTAATGAATCAAATAATAAAAAGAAAACATCACAAAACATCATTTGCAGCAAGACTGATCTTTGTCATATGAAACAAAGAAGTCTAGAAAAGCTGCTGAACTGAGTAATTACTGTAAGTTAATTAAGGCAAATATTTATAAAAAACCCAAAATAAACAAATCCAAGACACAAAAAAACACCTCAAACCCAAACCCCAGAACAGCAGGAGGAAATTTCACTGGCATGGCACCCTGAGCAGCAGCAGCACTTAGGGACAGGGTTAGGGGTGACCTGCAAGGGCTGGATGAAGGCTCAGACTTGAGGATCTCAGAAGCCTTTTGCAACCTGACTCTATGGTTCTGTGCAACATCCCAGGGGCAGCTCCCTCCTGGCACTGCCCTGCAGACTGCCTGCCCCAGGGAGAAGCAGGGAAAGCCCCTCTCCTAACAGGAACACACCCAGGGAACAGAGAGCAGTGGTTTTGGAGAGATGACATTAATTCTCTTCAGCGTTTCTGAGGGCTTGGGGCAGCACAGGCTGGTGAGGAACAGACCCAGCTTTACTGGGACTTACACAGGCAAGTACAACTTGTTCTCTGACAAGAGACCTTATGAAATGAATTATAATAAATTCTGCATCCTCCACATGTTGCCTTTAATCTACACAGCAGTTTCTTTATCTTTTTTGAATGTCTGTTGCCCGAATGTGCACCCTGTGGGAATGTCAACTGCTTTAAATACAAAGTCACCTTTCACAAACACATTCTAAATTTTAAGGCCATCATATGTGCAGCTCTCCTCACTATCCTTGGCTATGTCTTATCTAAGCCTAAAAGAGACTGTTTGTCCAATAAAGTTTGATGTTTAAAAGCCCCATTTGGACCTCCAAGAACATCAAATCTGTAATCTATACTAGGTCCTGTGCCATTCCACAACAGCATGCAGAGCAAGACACAGCAGGAAGAAAAATGTGTTTGGACAATATCCACATGCACAGAAGCTTAAATGGAATTACTCTCCTAGTCTGTGTTCTGACTTGAAACAAAGCATGCTTGGATTTCAGTAAGTGAGTATTTATGAGTGATAAAATACAAATATGTGCCCTTGTGTTAATAGTTACTTCAAAAGCTTCATGTGCTTCATGTTTTCTCAGCTTAGTTTAGATTGAAGCTTTTCATTCTCAAGGATAAGTACGAAAAAGTCATACCCACATAAACAAAACAGTTTTGCTCTTGAGAGCCACAGTAGCACCAGTTAAATAAAGACTGAATCTTGTCACCACAATATCATGGAGGCTGTTCTTAAAAGTGAGCCAACTGCACATCAGTAAGAATGAACAGCATTTCTGTAAGATTAAGGAAGCAAGAGCTCAAATCAAATTACCACAAATTATTTAGTCTGCCTCAAGAATCAGTTCCCACACAGTAAATGTAAGATACTTTGCAAAATGAGCTGTGCAGAGGCAACTGAACACACATTGCAGCTGCAAAAACTCTGAAATCTGGCGCAAGACAAATGTAGCATTTAATACAGAAAAATAAACAAATACCAATATTAACATCATATAGATATTATATAGCTTCTATTAAAATGTATAAAAGCTTACATATATAAAAAGTACTAACTAGGGAGCGTGCACACACTCGTGTATATATGAGAGAGATAAAAGCTTAATATGCTGCTTCTTCATAAACGTGTTCAAATGAATCAAAAGCAGGAGCCCAACACTGCTGAACTTGCCAGGGATATAAAATTGGATTCACGTCTGAACATCTGAGCACTTCTTTATGAGCATCTTTGCCTAAATTAAAACTTCACCAGCAGTACCTGCAAATCTGCTGAGCTCTGAAGTTCAGAGGAGTAAATCACTTGTCCCATAATAAAGGATCCGAAGGGATTGGCCCGATGGATCCCATGGCATGACACGCTCTGGCCCCCTGGAAATTGCCTTCGATTTGGAAGCTTAAACACAATGAGTGTCTTGATGGACTACATCTGGCTTTTTTACATCAGGAAATAGATTTTATTTTTGATATACCAGTAACCAGTGCTGGTCTGGGGGAGAATACTGAGGAAATGATGCCTTTTCTCAATTATTAGCTGAATTAATAATTTCACCAGAATACACTATACAAGCTCAAACACTTAGGATTTAAGGAAAAGAATTTTAAAACCATAGTGAAAATCAGGGATCTGGAAATCTGAAATACTGGTACTCTCCACACTTTGGATTTGTAATTTTTTTTTATTTTCTAATTTAAATTCACAAACAGACAACATACCTAATTCCAATCAGTTTTAGTACACACTGATTGTGCTGAGCATTTTCAAGAAATCATGGCCTGGTGGCCACATAATCAACATGTGATTCTTCAAGAGATCTTACTGCAGTCAAGAATACCAGCAGCACTCTTTTCAAATTAGAAGCTGAGTGAGGGTAAATTGTGTTGTAATTAAGTAACCTGAGAATACAAAGTCTGATCTGTATAGCTTTGAAGCAATCATAAGCTATCCAATTGACTTATTTAGGTTTAATCAGAATCAAAATACTGAAAAAGAAAAAAATATTTCACTCAGTTCATTCTTTTATCTGGTGAAAGACTTAAACAAACCAGGCTAGCACAGAGCACATCCTTCAGGAGCCTGTGCACACTGGCACAGCCTGGCAGCCCCAGGGGTCAGGAGAGCCCCTGGATCTCCCAGAGTTACAGCAGCGTCAGCAGCCGAGCGCTCCCGAGCACGCGCTTCCCAACATCGCTGCTCGGCTTTCCTACAACTCGAACCTTGACTGAAATACAAAAGGAAATTCAGACCTGCCTTAACATTGTCAAATTGTTTTTCAAAGCTCTTCCCAGGCTTTGGTACACTCACTTAACTCATGCACTAAATCCAAGCAACACAATGATCCAAGGAGAACAAGTTGATCTCCCACCTCAGAGATGAAATACAAAGCAGAAGAGGCAGCATCCCTAATCTAAGCAAAGCAATCGCTTCCCTGCATCCCAGTTCTTTGTCAATACTACCTCAAAAAAGTAATGGAGATTGTATCTTAGTTGTGCTGAATTATCCTCCGCGACATTATTAAATGCTAAAGAGACATTTACACCTCCTCATCATTCCTTTTCACAAAAGGACTAAAAGAATAAACCCAAACATGTATTATTTTCCTGAAATGAACAATGACACAACTATTTCCTTATGCTTTAAACAATGCAAATACTGAACAAAAAAACCTCCAAACCGAAGCTGATGAGTTGAAAGAAAATAATTAAAAAGCCCACAGACAATCCTTGTCAGCCAGCATTAAAAACCTTGTCTGCAGCACTCCTGGTTCTTTATTCAAATCCCTCTGCCACACTGTTTTCTCAAGGAAACCACATCATCTGCCATCACAATGAGTAACCGGTGTTTCACAGAACCACAGGGCCACCTTCCAAGCTAAATTCATCTTCCAAGGCAGCTCCCATTACTCTGAGTCAGGGAGAACAGAAAGCCCTGGGACGCCCAGGAGTGTGACAGTGCCACAGGAGCTGCTGTCTGCAGCCCCAGCCTCCAGCCAGCTTGGCACGGTGGCACCAGGGCTCCTCCCCAGCAGCACAGACTGGCCTTTATGCTGTCTCTGCTTCACTTCTCCCGTTTGTTTGCTTAATTCTCTACATTATTTTGTGCAAGGCCGTAGCTAAATGGCATCTCAATGTTCCGAAAAGTGTTTGCAACACATGCTGTAAAGAAGAAACTTATCTCACTCCTAACCACGGATACCATTACCTCTCTCTCTTGTTGTTTTAGGCCAAGACATTTGCCAGGTGTTCCTTCTTTTGTCTGCCTGTTTTTTTAAACTCTTTGAGGCAAGAATAGGTTGAATGACTGGCTGTCATCCCAGACTGTACATTTCAAACTGAATATTCACTAAATGTGTGATATGAAACAGTAAGACACTTATCAGTGTCTGCCAGTGCATTGCAGCTATGTCCCCAGCACAATATTACAGTAGAAAATTAAATGTTGCTCTGACAAAAAATTAACAAAAAACAAAAAAAACCCCCAAACCAACCAACAAAAGTAAAAATACTCCATTGCTTGCCCACAGTATCTAGTGTGCACAGTCACACAACCAAAGGCAAAACTGGACCCTTCACCAGCAGTCAAACCTAAGGGATTACAGTCATATAATCACTCCTCTCAAGTGAGGGTCACCCACAAAAAGGTTAAGAACTCACTGCCCTACCAAACAGTATTATCTGAGACACCATGTACTAATTATATTTGTTGAAATACATCACTTAAATATTCATTATCACACTGCATGAGGTGCATGGACTGCATGAAATAATGTCTGGTCAATGGCAAATCATCCCACTGCAATAATAATGCCTTATGCAGATTCAGTGTCCTGTGGTATTTTATATATGTGTATGTTACATGTATATGAAAAGGTAGGCACACTGTTTCAAATTTTGCCTATCGTAAAAATGAGTCACAGAGAAGCTGGAGTTTTCTTCTTTCTAACTGAAAAACAATCATCTCACTTCTTTTTCAATCAGTCTTTTCATTTTGTTTCCTAATACTGATATAAATCTAAAACATATTTCAGAGAGTTTAAGGATGTATTTATCTTCTTCAGCTCAGGTACATGAGCACTACTCACACTGTTGTTTGAAGACGGCACTAATGTAAGAAGAACTAAAAAGAAAAGCAGGCATTTATATTTCTAAGCAATGAAGTTTGTCATCACTGTCATCATTATTATGGAACATTTCAGTGCAGAAAGGTAAATGTTGTTCTCTAGACTTGGCTCTGCAGAGTGGGAAAGAGCTGGACCCTATCTAAAGACTCAGACAAATTCTTGCCTGAGCTCACACAATTTGAAGCACTGGGAATCACACCAAAGTGAAAATGAAGACAAAGATTTTTCTGAACAACAGACAGAAATTTCTGAACAGAAATATTTAGGCAAGCAGTGGAACCTGATAGGATTATGGCCTGAAAACCACTGCTTCTCTGGCTGTTCTGTGGGGGACCCTAAAAATTGTCATGGTGACATAAGAATAACTGTGCCATAATTTCCAACTCATTGCGAGTTTCGAGTCAGGTGCAGTGATAGAAAGTCATCCCGGAAACTGTTACAGCAGCACTTAGGATCTTGCATCACCCAGTGAGCTGGAACACATTTGGTTTCCAAGGGGGAAAAGAAATGCCAGTCATGGGCAGTTTAATGCAATGCACTACCTTGATTATTTCAGAAGTGTCACAGAACACATTACACGACGTCCAAAACACTCTTTTTTTTTTTTGTTAAACACAACCTGCTAAAAAATTTATGTCTCTCAAAATAAATTTCTAAAGTAGTTATGTCAGAAAGAAGATCTAATAGGAAACTGAGCTTTTTAATAAATCAGCCTTCCAGGTGCTGCAGATATTTAAGAAGAGGAATGGTCTATCAGCAGAGTAATGACTTGGATTCTTTCTGTTGTTTGAAGTCTGTAAGGTCAAGTTGCACCACTGAGAAGTTGCAGGTGAACTATGAATGAAACTAAATATATTGAACAAGGCTTTCAGCATCACGTAATTTCTCTTTTTCTGAGGCAATATTATCATCTCTTCCCAACAGCACTAACTTTTTCCAACTTCTGAAATTTTTTCTTATTCCATCTTACACTACTGCCTTAGGACAGCTCACCATAATTCACAGTGCCCACCAATCTAGATTTTGTTTTCAGTTCAATAGCAGGATCAACAAAAATATAATATTTTTCTTGTCTAAAAGGAAAAAAAAAGTTCTATCTTACTACAGTGTTCTTCAATGGGTTTTCAGGGTTTGACAAATTTTTTCTAAAAATACCTACAATATAACCCCTTTAGCCCTCAAAAAGCATCAAAATAATAATTAAAACCAGTTTAAACAGTTTTACCTTTAGGCTGAACCAACTGATAACCAAATGATGGAAATAAACACTGATATATAAGCATCATTAACATGAAGGCTCACTGACATATACCAGCAAATACAAGGTTCCTGGAGGAGCTACCTGGGAGAATTCAATTTCATAGCTCCTGGGAAGCCAGTTATTTACTGTCTGGACCATCTGTTTCCCAACATGTACAACAGGTAAAAATAATTTGTGTGGAATATATGGAAAAAGTAAGAGGAATGTTGCATAATTCTAGAGTAAAGGAAAGCAAATATAATGCAATGTACATGTTGCACTGGATCAGGCTTTTCAATGGGTTATTTCTCTTTTTAAAAGCAGGCAAGATACAAGGAAGTACAAGACAGAAACAAGGATTTGTCTGCCTCCAGGGTACTGCAAGCTGCAATACGACATGACTGGCATTTCTTTCACAGGCACTGAGATTTCATTTGAATTCTCTATCGGTTGTTATTGGACTAAAAAAGGAAAGTCACAAGCCATTCAGATAAGAAGTCCTGTTTAAGTTTGCTGACTTTTCAAGGTAAGAGATGTTACCTTCAGCTACTACAAATAAAAAATTCTGTTACTCAGATGAAAGCATGGGTTATTGAATAAAATACAGATTATCGTGAAGTGCTGTATGAAAGCCCTCATACAGTTTATCACTCAGCACATGAGCCAACATTAACCCAGCAAATCTTAAACAATTCTTTAAAGAAAGTTTTTTGCGTGTCAAGGGCAAAAAGGAAAAAGATAACAAACAACTAAAACCCAACTGCAACCCCCCCAGTCACACATGGTAAAACAGAAAAACGAGTCCAAGACGATTTCAGCTGCGAGAACGATGGGCCTCTCTCCCTGGGAACTTCTCAAAGCACAGTGCCCGGTGTGGCTCTGCAGGGGCTGATCCCAGATCCCACAGCCTCAGCGCCAGCCTCCTTGGCCCTGGATGTGGCAGAGCTCAGCAAAGCCGAGCCCCAGGGGATGCTCTCAGGCACTGCCCAGGGGTGAAGGGCTCCGTGCAGGGCAGAGGAGCTGCAGCCCAGCCGAGGCCAGCCCAGCGGGGGGAAGGTCAGGCTGCTTTGGGAGCTGATGGAGAGCTGCCTCAGGAACAGCTCCATCCCAAACAGCCCTGCCTGCAGCTGGCTCCCAGGCTGCTTGGTGACCACAAAATTAACTGAGCAACACCAGTGTGATGAGGCACCCAAGGAGCTTGTACTGGTTGGCAATTCTCTCAGCAGCACTGCAGCAAATCCCACTACTACTGCATTTACCATGGAAAAATTTCCTGCAAGCTAGAAACTCACTCTGTAGCACAGCAGAAAGGAAACAGCTGTTTTGGGAAGGGAACAAATAAAAACTTGGTCTAGGTGGAAAAGATCAAGTGTTGTCTTCTCTAAATAGCATTACTAACATCTTGCAGAGACTTAATCCTTACCAAGACATTAAACCTCCATGCAATTCTCTATTTTGTGAGCTTGAAGAGACTCTCAGAACAAGGCTATGGACCTTGTTCTTTTCCATTTATTTTTTTTTAAATGAAATACACCTGTTTTATCACTTACAATTAGTGAAACAGGAAGCACCATCACTGCTCATCTCTGGGGGCTGTGCTGCTTGCCTGCCTGCCACCCTCTGCCCAGCTCCCCTAGCACCATCACAGTGCAGCCGCGCCACTTCAAATACGCCCTGCTCTTCCCTCGCCAGCTCGGGGAAGGCAGGCGAATTCCCAGCCTGGAGAGGCTGTGTAATCATCCTGGCAGATACCAAACACTGGAGGGTTCCCACATTACCAGAACAAACAGCAGGCAGGGAACTGTGATGCATTTCAGCAAGGCTGCTTGTTCCCAGGGACAAGGGGAGAGGGAACAGCAGAGCCCTGGCCATCACCTGCCCTGAATACATTTCTGAAAGCACAGCCTCACCCCAGCTACTCACAGCAGCACCAGCTTCACAGGCCTGTCTTATCTCAAGGCCATGGTTTTATTTTTCTGAGCCCAGCAATGCAAAGTAAAATCCACTCAAGTAAAAAGCCACAGAAATATGGTATTATTGGAGAAAGGAGTGAACAGATTCCATTTCCTATATAAAGTTTAAAAAACAGCTATCATAATTGCATTATATACTGTTTTTTTTTTTCTTCAGAATGTCTGAGGCTGCCACAGAACTAAGTGGTGTTTAATACTGTGAAAAGAAAGTAAAAAAACCCCATCTCTCAGGTGCCATGCTGCATAGATAATTATGACAGTGGCAATACTAAAGAACAATTTAAAAATGGGGAAAGAGGATGACCACAATATTTTATCCAACTAAAGACATAGGAGACTAGACAGTAGTTAAATATCAAGATTGCAATTTGGGTAAAACCTCTGTCACTCTGCAAAAATTGCTAGCAGATTTTTCTAATGATGTGAAACAATCAAAAAATTTCTGTGCCTGAAATCTCTGCTTAACCCTAAAGTGTGGATTGCTGGAATCCCTTGGACAGAAAAGGTTCAGGGCAGATAAAGCCATAATATGAGAGATGAATTTCAGCAAACCCACAGACCACGGAAGAAAAGTTTTTGACACTGAAGTTGGCTTGTGAAATCATGGCAGAAGAGAAAAGATGAGCATTCTGCAATCAGTCAGATCATCTGACTTCTTGGAGACATGGGGCAAGGAAAGAGTCAGAAGAAGAGAAGGAAAACAAGACATGAAATAAAAGTGTCCTAAGAGCTCTTACAGAAGCTCCTTCCACATAGAAATGAAGCTTTTGACAATCATGTGTAATAGATGTTTAGGCCACATGCAGATCAGCAAGGAATTAGCAGCACATGAGAGTAGGAGCCCACTGACATCCAGCTCTGTACATGTAATGTTTGGACAGTGTGGGGCAGTAAATTTGGATCAGATTTAGTCTGATACACCTGGATCAAGAGTCTCCACCTCCATATGTTTTGAAGCAGTCTCAAGGACCCATCGTTGTTACCTCTTCACATGAGCCCACTAGAAGACTGAGCCCACTTGCATTGATCTGCCAACACTTCTAATACAGCAGATATTAAATTGCAAGTCTGCATTTGAAAAATACAATAAGATTATTTTAATTTGATATCACAACTAGGATACAGAATGACAGCATACAATCTTCCTATTTCTAAATTAATATGCAAGAAAAATCTGTGTGAAGTCTTCCATAGAGACACGCTCAGTACATCAAGACTTTTCTTCACAGATCTTCTATGAACCACGTTGTCAGAGGAACATTCACATGTGTTGTCAAGCCTCAGAAATTCCAAGGCAAAGAGGACTTTTTTTCCCCTGGACATGGGTAGTGTTTAAAGCGAAAGTTATTTTAGTTATATTGTTACTAGTAAATTACAGATATCTATAGTTTTAGGTAGTAGGATACTTACATGGAATGAACGGAAATCAAATTACTTTAAATAGTAAAGTTCTCTGATTAAATCATTGCTGTTACATAGCTGTGACTCTCCACAACAAAAACAGTTACCTTATAAATTAAAAAAAAATATATCCATTCATTTTTAGTAAGTTTCTTGTGTCTGTTATGTGTGAAAGATTTTAATTTACACTCATTTATCAACTCAGACAACTTCACTGATGGGGGAATTTATTCCCATAACAAAAAATGAGACTGCACTTTCAGAAGGTTATCAGAAGGTGACTACATGCACATGGCACCTGGATCAGGAATAAGTATAATATTTTACCACAATTCTTAAAAATTAGGATTTTCTTTTATGTAGTTTTAAAGGAATATGATGCCCACACAGAAAAGCTTTTATTTCAAATGAATGCATCTGAAAGAAATATTCACAAACATGAGAAGGCAGAGGAGACATTAAACTGGACAGTTTAACATGGTACAAAAAGGAACTTAAACCAAATAATGTTGTACTCAGGCAACATTGGCTGTGGAGTTTTTATCTCTCAAAAGTGACTGCAGTCAATGTCACACACATGGACATGGTCAATACCAACAACCAGAATGCAACAATAGTGATAACACTTAATGCTCTCTGCAGTAGCTCTGCTCTGTGCTCTTTCCATGTGCTTCACAAAGAAAGCCCAGTAAGGTAAGGATGTTATTGGAATTTTATGTGACAAACTGAACCAGAGAGCAGAGAACTCATAGGGAGCTGTGTGACCAAACCCTGGGCCACTGGTTCCACCCGGGTCTTTTTCTTCTTCCACCAGGCCTTCCACACCTGACACGTTTCTCCAGTCACAACAAACTAAAACACCTGAAAATTTATTCCCATGGGTGCTAACAGAAAGTGTCCATGTTTAAGTATTGTTTCAAACAGGTTTGGTTTGGGTGTTTGTTTGTTTAATTTTTTTAAAGCAGAATATTTCAGTGACACCTCTGAGTAAGCAGAAACAAATGACGAAACTTCTTCACTGGATGAAGATCAAGAAATGCAGTATTGTTCTGCCAGACCTCTTAGACCTGTTAAAAAGCAACAACATAAACCCCCAAACAAATGTCACACAGTTGATAAGAGATTTTTCCAATGATAAATAACACCAGTCCCACCCATTGGGATGGTTTAGATTTTTAAGCTAATGTCCAATTAGTATATTTTAAGCGAAATACAAGAGCAAAAACTACCCTCTACAGGGCATGCAAGCCACTTATCCTTAAATTTGAAGACTGATCTATGCAGATTTTCTGCATCATAAAACAGTCTGGAATAAAACCCAAACTGCACATCAGTGTAGGATGCTGATAGACATCTTGATTTGGTTTCACTATTTCAATTTAGCTGCATATTGTTTGATACTGCTCAGGGAAATATGACAAGCTGTGCCACGAACAGAAGGGAAGAGAACCAACTCTCTGTTGCTGTACATTATGTTTTTATTAACTGAGACTCCATAAAACTCTAAATTTATGAAATATTGAAGAAAAATTATTAAATTATTCATCAGTGATAAGACAATTAAGAAGCAAACTAAGGAGCAAGTGGAAGCTTGGTCCTGAGGGAGAACAGCTGGTCTTCTCATTAAAAGTATGTTTTGCCAGCAAAATATCCTCTGAACAGAGGGAACCTGCTGCTAAAGCAGCCTCAGAGTCAGATTTAGGAGTAAGTGACAAAGGCTGATGTGAAGAGCAAGGTGGTGCACTCTGGGTAGCAGAGAGTGGCTGGTGCAAGCCACACTCCCCTGCTCCTGGCAAAGAGGTGATGTGACTTTATTGTACTTTGGGGCCACTACATGACATGGGAGCTGCCTCAGCTACTTTGTGCTGATGCACTAGACTACAAAGAAATCAGCTTAAAACTCAAGGAAAGATGTTATTTGTACCAAATCAGCCAACAGCTGAGCAGAGTCCAGCAGTGAGGATGGTGTCTGGTCACTGAGTCACCCTGCACTCCTGCCTCAGATCGCTGCTCATCAAAGAGCAAAGCTGCAGACCCCGACGAGCACGGGGTCAGTTCATCCTGGCAGGTTTCCCCAGCAGGAGCAGCTCCTGTGCAGGGTGTGCTGAGCATGAGACTGAACATCTGCACAGTGGGCAACAGCCACCTGTGGGCAGGAAGGGATATTCCACCTCTGAGGCTGTGATGGTGCAGGTGTAAAAAAGGAACTGTCTGATGTTAGAGACACAGAAAGTCTTTCAGAGCTGGAGAAGAGAAGGAAAGGGAATGAGAAAGGGAAGAGAGAGACAGCACTTTGGTGCAATATTTTTTATGAGTTAAAGCAGCACATGCAAAGAAAGTAGACCCTGCTCCAACAGGCTGGAGGCAGGGCCAGAGCTCTGAGAGGGTCTGAAAAACTCTTCATGAAATACCATTGCTCCTTTCCTTCTCATCTCTCTGCTACTACAATTTTTAGGATTGTGAAGCTTTTTAAGCATGTGGTTTTTCTCATACTTTCATTTTGTGGTTTTTAATTCTTTGCCTGTCCTGACATCAGTAGTTCAGGGGATTTGCACTTTGGCTCCTCACCTTTTACAATCCATCCTCCAAGATCACCCATCTTCAACACCTGGTCAAACTAAAAGCCACTGATAAACCAGCACTCACCCACAGAAACACAAAGGACCTCTTCAGATTCCACTGCTGAAATACACAGTGACTACTATGATCTTTAAAGAACAAAGACAGTAACCTTAAAATATGTCTACAGTAAAAAAACCCCAAACATTTCTGTAGCATCTGCTGAAATATGAAATCCCTCACTTGTTGGCATGCCTTGTTGTAGATGTTTGAGAATTTTTTTCAAATAACATCAGGGTCCATAATTTTTTTGTGACAGAGAAACACAAAATCAGATGCTCCATCTTAATTTTGGACAAACTTAGTTCCTAGCTAAATAAAAAATTGGTAGGAGTTTTTCTATCTAAATGCCATCCTCTTTCCTGTATTTCCCCATGTGTGTGAAGTATCTTTACAGCTGAAAGCAGAAAGACACAACAGGTTGTTTCCTAATCAAATAATTCTGCTTAACATTGTTACTCCAATTCTTGCAAAGATTCAAACATCTTGCATAACTGGCAGGAATTCTGACATCCCTGCACAACACCAAATTATTCTCAGCCTGCTTCAAAACCTGATTGATCACATAAAATATAACAATTCCCACTCCAATCTTTCTGTACCTATTTGTTCACTTAGGTTAGCTGGCAAAATAAGCACGTTAGCCTTTTCTCTGCTCCAGATATGTCATACCAAAGTGGGTTTTGCATAAAGAGAAATGGCATGCTACTATCTTTGTAACACTTTTAGAGCCGTGGTTATAAATACTTCAGATGATGCCCAGACAGAAACTCAAGTGATACAGATTTCAGCTCTTCGCATGAACAGCAGGGAGAGTTAGAGATTCAGTCTGATTTGGACCTACACTAATTTACCCCAGATGATCAACAAAAGGGAGAGCATAGCTAAAATACAATTTCTGAAGTGATGAGATTTCTAGATATTACATTAAAATGTGTCAGGTACACAGAGGTGTCTGGACATTCACAGGCACTGGGTACACAGCTGCACACAGGGCAACACGCTGATGTACAAAAATGGGAGTAAGTGATGAGCAGGTGAAGCAAAGAATCCTGCATGGGGCTCTTGGTGAGGCCAGGCTGGGCTGCTGGGGCAGGTACAGCCCTCTCAGTCCAGAGCCAGCACGGCAAGGGAAGAGGAGTAAGCAGGAATGTGGCCAGAGGAGAGGAGTGGGGTGGCCAAGGCAGTGCAGGATCCACTGGCTGCACCTTCCTCAGGTGAGAGGGAGCTACAAAGGGACACAACCACGAGGGCAGACCAGGAGAGTTGGAAAAGAAGGAAATAAAACGGTGCAGAGCTCCAAGACAGTTGCATTTTTCTTTAGGCAAGATTTAGAGAGAAAAAAAAAAAGAGAGGGAACCAATCAGGAGAGCTGTGAAGGACAGAACAAGGGAAGTGCACAGGCAGGAGGAATGCAGCACTGAGCAGGGTAAACTCTGCTTCCCACTTTAGGCACACCTAGGGAGCTGTATCACACAGAGCCAGCTGAAGTATTGTAGACATATCTGTTTCTGTAATTACTTACAGATTCAAATTCATTCCTTTTTGATTAGTGCTACAGATGTGAGCAGTTTGCGTTACATGAACTTTCCCCTCAGTCCAGTAACACCATCTTGTTTCCTAGTTAAGAGACATTACTGCAAGCTCCAAAGACATTTCCTTCTTAAACCTCAGTCCGATTTCAGAGGCTTTAGAAAGTAGGCAGTCCACAGCTATGCACCTGTAAACCAGCAAATTAAAAAGATACTTTCATGGAGATATTCTTTCACCACTATAGCTTTCGCAAAAGCAAATTATTTTTCTTTCTCAAGAAGGAATTGTGTTTCTGTTAAGGGAAAAAAAAACCAAACCCACAATCTTAAGTCATATTAAAGAAATTATTTAAATTCTGCTACTTAACACGTTCTGTTTGGAGGGCCAGCCTCATCCAAAGGAGCAAAGACTTAAAAAGGACATACTTCAAGACACCATTTTTTTGAGTCAATCCTATTCAAAGCAACCAACAAAAAGACAAAATTAATATTTCTGTATGTTAATCTATAGTAGTAAAAACACAGACTGTTATTTCCTAAGCTAACAAACTGAGCTGTCTCTTTCTTATGCATTAACAATTAATATGGATTCTGCTTATAGACATCTGTATTGCT
The DNA here is from genome assembly GCA_013400175.1 of Phainopepla nitens. NCBI lineage: Eukaryota > Metazoa > Chordata > Aves > Passeriformes > Bombycillidae > Phainopepla > Phainopepla nitens. The sequence continues at coordinate 2,205,307 of VXBQ01009097.1, read as the reverse complement.
TTGGGCTGTATTTATGGTGTGATAATTGTCATTTTGAGACACAGAACACCAAGATGATAGAAAGACATAGCTGAACTATTCACTATCTAAGGGACAACACTGCTATCATGCTCAAAATACTGCCCCAAGCAATGAAAAGTTTCATAAATCTTTTTTTTTTTTTTTTACCACTGTAGTCAGCTTCTATTTTTGCCTGTGGCTGAATGTGATTATAATCTGTTTCCAGCATACAAGAAAACAAAGTGATCTAGAATATAATGAGTGGGGAACATTTTGGAGCCCTCCTGAGCTGCAGGATATTTCCAGCTGCTAGCAGAGCTGATAACGGACTTAATAGAGCTAATGATTTCTAATACCACTCACACAAGGCTATTTTCACAGTGGGTAAATAATGATTCTTTTGTTTTGGAAATAGTTAAGGAGTCATGTAGATGTTTGATAAGTACATGATACAGTATAAATGCAGCAATATTTGGGTAACTAATGGTGGATTACACCACAGCTACAAGATAATATACTTCTGTATTTCCTTCTAAGAACTTAAAAGTTTATAACCCTGTTAAGACCAGTGTGACAGCAAAGAGATTTCACTGTAAACAATTACAAGTAATGTTTTAATCTAGGCATAAAAAAAGCATCCATTTGTTTCAGTGCACTGCATCTTTGTTTTTATGTTGGTAATTAATATTACAAATCTTCACCAGAAATAAAATAAAAACTAATTGGGTAGTAAAAAAAAATTTTCTTGAGAATTGACTACACAAAACGGCATCAATGGGGCAAACTATGAATAGCACATATGTCTTCAGTGTTTTACATGATCATAACTGCATGTTTCTGATGAGGATTAACAATATTTGCCTGTTTTTCTCCTTTCCCAGTGTGCAATCTGTGGTCCCCATTCAGAGCCTGTGCTCCCATCAAAGAGAATTCCACTCCATAGGCTGCAAGATTACTTGCCGGTTGTTTTTTAATGGCATTATACAGAAAAGATTCTCTATGGTAAAAATACATTTTTTATCTTCCCTCTTCTTGCCAGAAGTTACCTTCCTATAGAGGCTGCACATATGGATCTCCTATTTTTCCTTTAACATTATTTCATACTAAGTTCATGGCAGCTGTAAATAGTGGTTGGGACTTGTACCCTACTCCCTGCAGCACTCAGTGCTTCCTAGCCCTGCAGTTTTACTGCTTTTTGAGCTTTCTCAGCTGTATCCAATCCCAAACAGGAGTCCCTGGATGGGACTGTTTGCACATGTCCCTCTGTCACCCAAAATGGGTGGTGTCAATCAATATGTTAACTATCCAAACTCCTTAATGGGAACAAAGACATAATGAAAACCCTGATGAAGGCAAAAATGTAAGGTTTAAATAAAATAATTCAAGCTGGCAGAGCTTTTCAAGTCAAAATGAAAGAAATAAAAGGACTTAGGGTGTGAAGGGAGAACAATAAATTGTATAATGCAATAAAGCAATATCTACCCATTATAAACTTTATAGATTTTAGGAAAGCAGATGATAACCCCCATTGTGATTCATTTTCACATATCTTGAAATATTACAGGAAGCAGGCAAAAATAATTAAATTTACCTAACTGTATTTCAAAGTATGGCTTCACTGGTTAAAGAAAATGCAAACTTAAGCAAAGAGTCTGATACAGCTGCTGGTATCAAACTGAGAATGCAATCTCTTCTCTGGTTTGTTACTGCCATTGCTTCATTATGAGAAGAAATTGTAGACTGGAACAACAGAAATATTTCATGGTCTAAGAGTTAATATCAGATTTTGTTTGTGCTGGTGATACAGCAGTTCTAAATGACAGGTCAAACATGCAAGGAACAGCACGAGATTGTTCCATATCACAAATAAATCAGTTTAAATATTGTGAAAAATACATCCAGTAGGGACTCCAGGTTCCAAATCAGGTTTTGTATCAGAAGGCAAAGAAATACAGGGTTTGTAAATTCATATATTTGACAGGCATGAGCAAGTCAATGAATTTAATCATAGGGAAACAATACCATGATCAAGTAATGTGACAACTGCAATCACTAACTTCAATGACTTGTTCAAACGTTTCTTCTCCCTTTGCAGAGAGACAGGGAAAAGGAAAGGCACCAGATGCTAACACTTTCAGAAAATATTAGGTATCATATTAATTAAATTTGTAAACACTAATACTCAGAAATCCATCTTTTTTTTTTAATAGTAGCAGAAATAAAGACAAATTCAAGAGACATCAAAAACTAAGCTAGAGCAGAGAACACAGGAGGTATAGCACTGCCAATTTGAGATGGATGTCAAAGGCCTACACAATGTAAAAACCAAGAATATTGAGCAAGTTTGAGAACAAGATGGCTAAGCTGCTCAAAGAATAAGAATTAAGGACTGTTTAATTAAAAATCACTGCAGTATCACAGGGCAGAGCTATATTACATGCATTAGCATATAAAAAATGAAAAAGTAGGTATTTTGTAGATAAAAGAGCTCTTCTGTATTGATACATGAGTTGTAATGCCAAACAAAATTAGATTCAAACATGTAGATCAGGAATTTACAAGAGGAATAGATAGCTGTTAAAGGAAAAGGTAATAACCTGGCATATAATTTTTATATGGGAAATGTCTAAGGAATGGAAAAAGTCTAGTAGAGAATATTTAACAAAAGGTCTTGAAAACTGAGAAGATGTAGAGGAAACAAATCTTGCTAAGTCTAAAAACAACCACATTTTCTTAAAAATAATTAAAATACAATGCACTAGGCAGTCCTTCAAAGGGAAGCAGAGTTATGTAACAGGTGGTGGGACAGAAGATGCTATTCAGTGTTGACAAATGCAAAAGCAACTTAAAATTCTTCTACTAAATGCTGATTACTGAAATGAACACCAAGGGAAAAAAAAAGGTGTGGAAAGATGAATTTTTGTGAGCAGACCAAGGAAAAAAGTATAATGCAGTGTGTATTCCAGGATAATGGTCTAAATGTGTAACAATGGAGGAAAATAAAGTAGTGTATCTGCTATGCCGTGACATCAAGTGCTGCATCCTGTTACAGAAGAGAAAGAAAAGCAAGGGCTCACTTACAACATGTCCTGTGCAAACACCAGAAATGAGCCAAGCTGGGAAACACAGTGTTATTTATTCACACTAGCTGAAAGGTGATCTGTGGCATCCCACACCCATCCTGCCTCATTCCTGCTTAGCTTGAGAAAACAGAAAAGTGTCTATTTGACACAACTGTTGTCTGTAAATCTAGATTAGCATTTAGCCTGGGAACCTGCCAGTGGCCTCCGTGCAGACAGAGCTGAGCTGGGCTCTCTGAGAGCAGAGGAAACAGAATTTCTGAGGACCCTAACACACACCCTGCTGGGATACAGGGACACAGGGACAAACATGTTCCCCAAAACTCTGAGAGCTTTGTTTTTGCTATTGGGCCTTACAAAACACAATCCAGTATTTCTTTATTGACTATGCCCCTGAAAAGTTTGCCCTCTCTCTCAATGTGGACTCAGATAAGAAATCTTACTCTGTTAGAAAACTAAGAACTGAAAAAACTACAAGGTGTGCAGACACACATATCTGTTGCTCAAGTCTCAGCTGAGTGAAGTCAGTGTTTCAAAATCAGTCAATAATCTCTTCAGTGAATTCTTTCCCTGGTAGGAAAATAGCACACGTGCATATCTGACTATGGCAGCAGGGAGCACGCACTCACTGCAACGTCAGCATCAGATGACAAGCACAGAATTTGGCCATATTTTGATATGCCTTGGACTAATAAAGAAAAGAAACCCACCCAAAGGGTGGCCAAAAGGTGGCTTGTGACTGACTTCCCAGACACAGCCATGAACACAATCTGTGGCTTCAGACCTGACAGTCAGGTACACTGCTCCTGCTCAGGACAGGTGTTCTTCCAGCCATCACGGCCCAGCATTTCATTGGGGAGATCACCTATGCTGCCAAAACACACAGAAACACTTCTCTACTGGTACATATCCACAATTGTGTGGGAAATCCAAACACCAGGTTCCAATAACCTGTTGATCAAGTCGAATGCGTAATTTCCTAAGTGTGAAGAGCTGTCTGAAAAAGGCTGTGTGCACACTTTCTGTGCAGGATCAGATTCTTGCCTGGATGCTTTCCAGCTGTCTGGAAACCTTTCCTGGAGGCTGTGTCTGACAGCACCTCCCACTCCCACATGGCCTTTCCCATGTGGGCAGTGTGGTCAAGATCGGTGCCAGAGGAGAGGGCAGAGGCCAGCCTGGGACACTCAGAGCTCTACAGTGAGTGCAGCCATCTGGTGGCTCAGCTTCCCTCTGGTTCCCTCTGGTTCACTGAGCTGTGCAAGAGAATGAGCTATCTCCATCTCCAAATGCAGGGGTCCTGTGTCCATGTTCTAAGCACAGTTTATAGCTGGACATAAACTGCACTGAAAGAAGGTGCAGCTTCCTCTTCAATCCAGCTGCATGATGTAAATTATTCTATTCACTTGTGAGTCAAGCCAGTTATTGCTGGGTATTGCTCAAATGAACTGCAGCATCATCAGAGCAAAATAATAACAAAGGCATCACTTAGGCACGGCCTAAATACTGATATTTCTGTCATAAATGATAAACAATAATACATCGTCTTCAATTTTCTAACATTTCATAACTTTCCAGTGAAAGAGACAATACTCTTCTGTTCTCATTTCTTGGTAATTCACAAGACTCCTACCAACCAGTTCACAAATAACTATAACACATTTGTTCTTGAGATATTAGTTTACATATTTGATTTTTTTAACTCCAAGCAATTACAAGCCCAGTGCACTGCAAGCAAAGCTGCTGGTCAAGGAGACAGCGTAGTAAAAACAGAATAAAGCTTCTCAAGATCAAAAATTAAAGAGCTACAGTGTTACAGGCATTGTTTATTCACATTTGAGAAGGCTGGAAGAGACAGGCATGCTGTCTGCCTCAGTTTTTATGGGGGATGTGGGAAAGAAAAAAAGAATCTCATGATTCATAAGAGCTAGAAATAGTTTATCATTTATTTGTGGTCTCTGAATTATCTGTCTGCTGTCAGGCCTGCACAGGCACACTGCTGGGCTGCCTTCGCTCCCATCCCACAGAGTAGGACACCTCTGAAAAACGACAAGCTATTTCCCTTCTGATATTCTTTCTAAACATCATGTACTCCCCAAAACTGTATTTATTTTCTTGAAGTTAAACCAACAATAATGGTTACATGAGAAACGAAAAAAAAAATAAGGGAAGGAGATAGAAGGGGGAAAGACTGCCACTGAGACACACTGCTGAAAGAAACACACAAAATGTATTCACCTGCTTTAATGTTTCACACTGGTAGAGTTTCCAGACCTGAACATGGCAGGTGATTATAATCTTTGTCTTTTTATATATGTATATGCACATATATATATATATATACACACATATATATATATCACTGCCATCATCAGTAACTCAATAAACAGTTTACCTGCACACAGCACTTCCTTATGACATTTCTCCAATTACTCCTTCAAATTTTGACACAGATTTCTTCCTTCCTAAACATATCCATCAGTACTGTTTCCTCCCAGGCTGGTGACTGTCACCTTCTAATCAGTTGGCATCTATCCTGGGATATACAGGAATGCAGACAGCTTTTTCCTCCCACACCAAGCTCTTCTGCAAGGTGCAGCTTGTTTCCCTCCTGAGAAGGCAGAGTGTGCCACCATCAGAGTTTGTAACAAATGGTGAACTTGTGGTGCATGGAATTTACCCCAAGCAAAGAGAAGGGTCAGGGAGGCACTGGAAGGCTCTGCATGGGGTCACAGGCACTGGTCTGTAGACAGCAAAAGGGAGCAGGCAGGTGCCCCAGCTATCTCATTTCCACGTCCCTGCTCACCTCTGATTATTTCATTAGGTTCCCATTATCAGCCTCCACACCTAAACTGATCTATGGAGAACTGCAGAGCCTGTTTCCAAGTCTGCTCTCTGCCAGCCTGTTCTAACTGCCCTCATTATTCCTCTTCCCAACAGAGAGAGATTCATTACTCGATGCGTAAAACTGACTCGCTCCAGCCCTTTGCTTATAGCTCCAAATCTGTCACCACGTACAGATTATGCCACTATTTCTTCCCTCCTAAACTGTTTGACATCACAGCTTTTAACAGAACAGGGGAAGGAATAGAGGGAAGGAATGGAACACAAACTGTTAAAATGATTGCTAGAAAGCAAAGAATCCACGGGAAGCATAACAGCTTCCTGAGGCTGCTGGAAATTTAAACATTTCTTCTTTAATTCCCATTTATACTGCAAAGTTTTCAAGCCAGTTAGCTGAGAAAATTAAAACAAAAACTATTGTTTACAAAGAGAGCAGTACCTGTAGAGCAGCCCATGCTCTGCAGCTCTCTGGACTTCACTCGGCTCCCTGCTAAGAATAAGGAACAATGTTTTTAAACCATCATTAGCTTTCATTCTGTGACTTCCCTTCTGTTGCCACAGTATTCCTCTATGTAAATGGCATTTATTTATTCACAGGCACTGGCATACCATTACTTTTGTCAAAGCTGGTCTCGCACACACTGTTGTCTCTGCTCCCTTACAAACGAACTGGAAAAGCAATTAATATTGCTGGGATTTGGGGCGGGGGCAGAACACAATCTCCGTGGGCGTGCGCTGAGCAGAGTGACTGCAGCTCTGGGCACGGCGAGATAAGGGAAGTGACACAGATTAAAACAAATTGTTGATCCCTACCAGAGAGGAGCTAGGCAAACAATAGCAGTAAAAGCATAAATGTCAATTTGGAATGATAAAGGATACAATCTAAATGTAATATGAGAGGCCCCCAGACAAAAGGGAGAAATAGAAATTACACATTACCCAAGTACCAGATGCAATAAAAAACAAATATGTAAACACACACATGAATATGCATACGGAAAAATTCAGATCACTGGATTGATGACTCAAGTAATTAGATTTTAAAGTAAAATACTGAACCATTTAAAAAAAGTTGGACTGCTAGATTTGAAGGGAAAAAGAAATCTTATTTATACTCCTGGTAATTTTATTTTAATTTTGAATAATCTGCAAGTGTCTCAACACATGCTTCCCTCTACATTCTACATTTGCATATTAATGACACAACTGTCCATAAGAAACAAACCAATGCCAGGAGATACTTTCTTTTCTCACAAGAAGCCGCCTTTTATCTGCTGAAAGAACTGTCAAAAGGGTTCTCTAATTGCTTTCACAATTTCCTCTGCCTTTTCCCTTCACATTTTCTAGTCCCCTACAGCAGTTTGCCAGATGAACTATAAGGTTTCAAAGCTCATTTAAATAATCTTATGCCTATTCTAGCCCTGGTGAAAAAAACCCAAATAGTTTCATCCAAGCTGTGACCTAATAACCAGTCACACAGATCAGTTAAAAGACCAATCCAAGATTTACTTACCACAGTCTACCTGATCCTGTTGGATGAACCAAATGTTTATTTTGTTATGGGAAGAAGTTTAAATTTAACTTAATGAAAACAGGTCACAAATATGAAGGGAATTTTCAAGAGCAACATGTAGGAATAAGTTTGTAAAGCACAGCACTGTACACAAAAAGATTTTTCACAGCGCCACTCAACAGGGAGAGAACACATTTAAGATTTTGACCTTATCTGGGGTTGACCCATCCACCTGTCAACAGCAATTTTTTGATCCAAGCTAAAACCATCACAAAACCAAATTACCCAAAAAATGTGCATATACAGACAACCACAGCTCCACACAAACACCTTCATCAGTGTAGCTACAGAGCAGCTGTGACACAACTGATGCTGGATCACGTTGTGCATTTAAATAATGCTCCATTCCAGGTGCCTGGAGGTAATGTCACGCTCCAGACTGCAATAATAGATGATAACAGTGGCCATCAGCACGGGTCCCTCCCAGCTCAACTATGTCCTTAGTTCAACATTTCAAACTCTTGCCTTCAAACATTTGGAGATGAGAGAAGGTGGAGGAAAATGAGAAGGTACATTTTATTCCTCCAAGTCTGAAATGCAATTGCTATTTGAAATACAGTCCCCAAACGTTAGTTGAATAATTTTAGATTAATAAAATACGGCATTACTGCTGCTGCGTTTGAGTCCTTCAGGAGGCTCTCTATAACTGGGGGAAGCTACTGTTCAAAACTCTGTTACGAGGCAATTAGACTGCCTGACATCTAACATCTTGCAAGGCAATCTCACTTTTGGGCATTAAGAATTAGCTGTGTTAATCTCATTTTATGAAAGACATAATATTTTCCTTTCAAGTATTCTTTATAGAAACATGAGCTGCCAAATCTGCCTTATAATCGAAGGTTTCCATTCACAGCTATTCTGTATTCTAGTAATGTCAACTTCATTTTTATTTACAAACAAACAACACTGATTCTTTGTATTTGCAGTATTTTAATTTTTGCTTCTATCCTAGAATTATATTAAAAGGAGATTTAAATATGCAGTAGAGCTGTTTGAAATACTGCATCTGTTCATCGCTATTCCAAGCAAAAATGTATATTTATTTTGTAAGCATTCTATTATTTTCTCCGTAGGGATTTTTTAATACTTGTCTTATTTTTAAAGATGTAAATAAAGATTAATTTCAATGTAGCTGCTCCTCTGCCATTTTTCTAAAGATTAATAAAACTGATAAAATAATCTGAATGACAAAGGAATATATCAACTTACATGTCTACCATTTTTTTGCCTATTTTCCATCTGTACATACACCCCATACACTACAAATTCCACCATTTATTAATCTATTCTCTGTTGCCTACTTGAATATTCTGTTTTTCTTCCTCAGAACACCCCTAACAACCTGGTCATCATTCTACAAAAATTGGCCTAGTCTCGCTTTGGGAAGTACCAGGCAAAGGGCTTTTCCTGGCAGACAGGCAGCAGGAATGCTCTGGTTTGCCTCTGTTCAGGAGAAGGGAGGAACATTCTGTTTGAGCAGCACAGACAAGGCCTGTGGAGGTGCAGTGACCACCGGTGCAATGCTTCCTGCCATCCCTGTGTCCACGTGTCCCACAGCTTCATTTTGCTTCCCAACTTGCACATTTCCAAGCGCTCAGCAGCCGGCTGCTGCCAGGATCAAAGACAGGCTTTCCTCTCTCCCCTGCAATGGGTGCTCCTCCTCCAAACCCTGCCTGTGACAGGCAATAAAACAAAGCCACACAAATATCACGTTGTCCAAGGCACGTGAGAACAAATACAAACAAAATAATGAGAAACTGGCAGCAGCAGCAGCAGCCTTGCGCTCTCCCCTGGCTGTCTCTGCTACAGGGACTGGTGAGGAAATCACCAACAAAGACCTGCAGTGGTGATGGAACAGGCAGGAAAGCCTGGAAGTGGTTAACACTGTGCTACACCTCATAAGAGAGCTGCAGCCCTTCTTCAGCCACCTACTGCAGCAGGGAGAAGCACCTGAATGTGTGGGATCCACAGACGTGAGGACCTCGAGCTGGCTGATGCTGATATTCATTAGTCATGAAAGTAAGGAGCCAAGGACTGAGAGCTAAAAAAGACTGAGGCAGGATGAGGAGCTGGGAAATGGAAAGCTGTCAGTCAGGGAGATGGAGTCAACGAGAGAACACATTAAGGTTCTGGGAGAAACAAGACAGAAAGGTAGAATTGACAGAAGGGAGAAAAGACACATCTGGAGTTCCCAGTAGGGGAAAGGAGGACTAAAAACTATTGAGAAAGGTGAGACAAAAACTAAACCAGAAAAAGCCTGACACAGAGCCAGACAAATTAACGGGTGGAAGTCAGTTTATAACAATCACTAGAAGATGAGCAAGGGAAATGAGGATCAGGATTAGACAGACAAGCAGAATGTGCACTGAATAACTAGCAGAGCTGGAAAAGGACCACCAGGAGAACCGTGGGAGGGATGCTCTGCTAACCAGGGGCACATTCCCAGGCTGGCCAAAAAGCTGCTGGGGCTGGGGAGTAGAGCGGTGCTCCAGCTCCTGGCACAGTGCATTACAGAGGAAGAGCCTGGGCACAGCTAGCCTTATTTCCAAAAATCAGAGGCTTCTGCAGGCTTGATTCTGCAGCTTAGGCTTCAGATCTTTTAAAGTTCTGTGCGTCTTATTTTCTTTGGTCATTTTGTTGTAAAATAGAAGATTACTCTCAGTGAACAGAGACTGACAGCTTCAGCTGGTGAGCAGGAGCTGTGGCCGCTACCAAACAACACACAGCTATTAATTTATTTGAGGGTTATTCTTATTATTTCTCAACACAATAACATTAAATGAGCTATGTACATACACTGATGGGAAACAGACTTCACAGTTTCTGTCAACAGTGCTGTATGTGTTACAAGTTTGAATTTTTATTTGAAGTTTCCAGAGCTGCTTTGTTAGCTAGAGAGCCGATCTCAATTTTATGCTGACAACAAAGCAGAGCAGATTAACTTGGAAATGATGCCCAAAGCTTGAAGTGCTGTTGGATCATTTGTCCTTATTGAATGAAGGCAGATTTCTGCATTATATTACACACTGCTACTGGTGCCACGATTTTAAATATTGTTCTTTTCATCACTCTTTGTCAATTATCCTACATTCAGAGTATTTTTTAACGAAATAAATATTTGTGTGTGGTGACTGTCAGCATTAGTAGAAAAGTCCTGAAAAGCCAGTTCATAAATGAAATTCTGATTTCAGCAAATTCTTTCTTCTCAGATAGCTACATTTCCAGAATAAATGATCATCTCTAATATCATTACCTGAACATAGCAAACCTGGATTGTAAAGGGTTTTGGCAGTGAATGATGATAGGCATCAGAGGCTTAATGTTTAATTACTGAACAGAGTTTTCTGGAGAGTTAAAAGCTAATATCATTCATTTGCTGCTCTTGGCTATGTGGCAGAATATTGTGGTTGTTGCGATCTGTCAGGGAGAAGGGATTCATAAACTTTTGCTGCCTGCTCCTGAAATGCACAGCTGGTGGGAATAAAAAATGGACAGCTATTTATGGTTGAAAATCCCAACAGGAAATGCCCACCTGAGAAATAAGTAGAAAATCTTAATGAGAAGAGGATGGTGCATCCCCATACAGTGTGAAGCACAGAACACAAATTAGTTACTGATATTCCCTTGTACCTGTGTGTTTTAGGAGCTAAGGGTAATAACTAAACTAATTCTCATGATATTTAACAAAGGCATCCCCTCTGTTCAACCAAGAGAGTGAAGCAAGCTGGGTTGGGTATCTTAACACCCTCTCAATGTAAACTATGTTGGAAAGGGACAAAGGGAAGGGAAGACTGTAGAAGATTCAAATGCCTGTTTTTTCTTTTGCTACAAACAGTAGGGACACATTGAAGAACATCCTCAGTGAGTCAGTGGCAAAGGTTTTGTGGGGAATGGCAGGTGTAGGTGCCTGGCTAACCTCAGACCTAATGTGTTTTTTTTCTTTCCATCAGTCTGTTCTCTTTTGTTCCAAACCATTGAGAAAGCTGAAATATAGCGACTTAAAGATCTACAACCTACCCCAAATATCTTGAGAACAAAATTATTCTCACTTTATCCAGAAATGCTCCAACAGAGATTGCAGGAACATTCGGAAAGAGCTGTGAGTGTTCCTATAGCACAGCAGCTCCCAGCAAAGCAATCCTTCCAAAAACACAAACTCTAAGCACCACAATTCAGAAAGTTCACTTTCAGAGACTATTTCAACAGGCAAGAAGGTGCATCTCATATCTAGATATGCTGACCAGTAGTGAGAACAAATGTTTGTTGTGGTGGTTGTGAGGCTCCTTTTCTATTAAAAGCCTTTTCTACTTAAAAAATGCTCCATTTAAAAAGAAAAAACTCTGCACTTTTCAGTATTCACATGTTGCTTTGTATGCATGAACAGCTGCATATATGCTTAAGAGTGAAGGAAAGAAGAAGGAGCTTAAATGGAGATTAATTCATGAAAATCTAAAGCTTGATTTTAGATATTGAATACTCATTTAAATTTGTCTGACAGAACTCTGTTCTCCACTCTCATCTGTTTCAATCTAGTTAATGAAATAATGTTTTATATAATAAATAACAGGGGAATTAAGCCAAGGAGTTAACAGTAAGCACTAAATAATGAATCAATGCAAGTCTGGCACATAGCTTAAAGTTGTTCGCAAAATAAATACATCAGATTTTGATCTCTAAAAAGCAAGCAGAGGCCTAAGTTACTTGGGAAGGGTGATCTCTCCTATTCTGTACCTGCTGGCAGAAGGCCCTGTGATTCTGCCATGGCTGCAGTAAGAACTGAACCATTTACTGATAACTGGAAGAAGGAAGAAAAACAGGAGGTGAGAAGAAAGAAAAAACAAAACCAGCAGAGAAAGGCAAAAAGTAGAAGAGATGGAGCAAAGTACAGAGCTCCTCATCAGAGAAAGGACCAGGTAGAGGCACAGGGTGGCATGTGCTCCAGAGAAGTCAGCAAGGAGAATCAGTTCAGACTCACACATGAAAAGACAAGGAAGGAGCAGCACCTCTCAGCACAGCAGGACACCCTGCAAAGGAGACACCGACAGCAGATCCCAAGCACAGCTAATTAGAACCTCATCTTTGCACATATATCTCAAAGAGTGCAGCTTTCCAGCTGCTTTTGACTAAGTCCAGAGTGTGCCAAAAGAGGCAGTCCAGCCCTCCTGCCCCAGCCCTTCCCTTGCTGCTGGCAGGTGACACCAGCAGTGTGCTCTGAGTGACACCAGCCTGCCAACCCAGCTGGGACCAAACCTTGGCCCCGGGCTGGCCCAGCTGCCAGCTTTGGGGATCAGAAACACAGAGCCTCTGGAGCTGGCACAAAGGGAGGGAGAACAGCAGCAGCAGCAGCGTGGAGCCAGGGGCAGGGAAGGCAGCTCAGGGTTGGGCTAATGGCAACCAGTGATGAAAATCAGACACCAAACTAAGACTGGGACAGCCTCTGTACATGAACGAGCTCTTTTACAGCTGCCTACGGCACTCTCTGAGTAATCACAAAGACTCTCTTTACCAAACATCATTTTTGGCCAAGTCTGTCCTGCATTTTGGCAGGTGACACACTCTGGCAGGCTGCACTTACAGATATAACCCCATGAAGCTGTGTATGACTTTGATGAGAACGAGGTGCTTTATAAACATTCACGCCTTTTAAGTCAGAGCTGTCAGTCTTCTATGGAGGTGACATCAGACAGCTCCTTTTGGGAGGGACAGGGTGGTTCAGCTGTGGCTGCTCACAGCAATGAGCTCAGTTTGAGCTAAGGCAGGGCTGACTTCTGCTGCCAAATGAAGGCAATGTTTTGCCCATAAGTCTCTGCTCTGCTGAATAATCAAAAGGAAAAGCTCTCAATGTAGGCATCATTACTGAGACACTTGGAAAAGGAGGCCTTCTGGAAAAGCCTGGATCTGAGGCTTGCTGCTTGTCAGCACCACTGATTACCCCGAGTGCATCTCCATGCTGAGGCACCTCAGTCCCTGGGCAGGAAGGAGCAGGGGCTGAGCAGGTGGGGAGGAACTTCAGAATCAGGGCTGTATTTCTGCACACTGAGGAAAATAGTGTAAAGGTCACAGTAATAAAATAAAGTAAAACAAAACGGGGTTATATCCAGTTAAATGAAGGAATAAAGGTATTCCAGCTCTACACATTACAGCCCGTGTTTTTGTTTTTAGAAAATATAAGCACGTTCTTCTGGAGCTCAGGTAGGCTTCTTGCTGTCTTTTACTGTAAGATAAAAATTTTGACTAAATTTCTTTAAGCAAAACACTGAACAGTCTGTAATCTGCTCTATTAGAGTAAATTTAATTGATATAAGTGAGAACACAGCATGCTTCCTAATATTACCTAGCTGAATTTTTCTGTGGGCTGGCTATCACTTCCAAATGTTGCATCACACACTCCCAACTTCTCCCTCGGATCCCGGCCCCCTGCTCTGACAGCTCTGCAGTGCTGTTTCCCAGCTGGAGGAATTCCAGTCAGACTTTCCAACCTCCAGAACACATACACCCAACTGCTACTCAGAAATATCTGCACACTCCCAAACTGTGCAGAAATATCTGGACAGTTTAACAGAACTTTAAAAAAAACCCACCTCACCCTTGTAGAAGAGAAAATGATAGGAAATGGGGTTAGGCTGAATAAATGAATCAGTTTAACTTCTGAAAGAACAAAAAGAACAAACAGGTTTCTGTTCTCCCTACTTGATTTCAGATTGCTGACTTCCATAATACTCTCTATAGATATCACTTGGATTTCCACACCTTTTTTCAGTTTTAAAATTTCCATTACTTCCACAGAAGCAAGCTCTGTCCAAGGCTTAAATTAAATAAGAATTACTTTTGAGGGGAAAAAAAAAACACAACAAGAACTTTTCTTACAAGTTTTCATAAGATCTTACAGGCTCTAGAAACAATGTTAGAGCACTTGCTGTTGATAGACACTGAAGAGATTATAAGTCACTTGAGTTAAACTGAAAACAAAACTTTTTCATAAATTAAACTTCAAAAAATTAGCGTCAGATGCTAATTTGAGAAGATGGTAGAGAAAAATTATTTGCACTATCCAATTTCAAAACTTTATCTGACATAATTTCTTTCTGATAAGAAATCTATTACATATCTACAATAACCACAAATAAAGATGATAAAAAGTAGCTTCAATGCTCAACAGTAATTTAAGAACAACCAGCAATTTAAGAAGCATTTCTTGAAACAGTGTCCACTAAAAGTAATGGTGTTCCTCTGTTTGTATCTAGCTTATATGTATACAATATATGTATATTTCTGTTTGTATCTAGCTTATTCCCAAACCAGTTTCAATAATTTTGAAACACAGAAAACCACAGTTTCTACTTGCAAAACGTTACCAAAAAACCACAGGAAAATCTCTGAGATGTTTCTCAGAGAAAGTTTCATCTTGCAGAAAGCCAGCAGTGCTTCTTATGGCTTGGACCCTCTCCCCTGCCTCTTTGGGCACAAAAACATTTTTACACAAGTAGTGTGATATTTTCTTTACTTCAAAAAATAAATTTTAATTATATGGGTGAACATTCATGCTCTACATAAGAACATGTATGTAGTTGCTCTATAAAGAAAACAGGTAAGTAATATATGATATATCTTTTCAGAACACAGTTGTGATGTGTAATGCATGCTTTGTTTAAAGTGCTTCCCAACAGCATTTTTATGCTTTGTGAGTCTTTTGCAGAAAATTTCTTAAAACACAGTGAAATTTGATCAGTGTAGCTGACTGTGTATGTGAAAAAAACCAAACCTGACAACAAACCCCCTCCCCACCTCAAATCTCCCCCAGTTCTGTCTCCCAGGAAATTGTGACAGATTCTGTGAGAAACCTGGGTCCCATGCACATTAGAAATTCCTTCCTGCAGGGTTAGCAGGTGTGGGCTATGTCAAACAAATTTATTGCAGTCTGTGCTAATAACCAAAATTATAGAAAACCTAGATGAAAGTGCTCTGCATCCAGCTAATTTGAAGCTACCTTATGAGACAATAACAAGCTTCTAACAGTTTTCTCCTTTTTTAAAATACACTAATTATGCTTAATGTTCCCTGTCGCATTAGCTTTCATGGTAATTATATTTCAAAACTTTTGCAATTAGGGTACAGTTAATATTGTGGAATATTGCAATTATTTTTCATTGTGACACCTCTATTGAAAACTGGTGGCATAATGATCACATTGTTCAACTAAATCAGAACTGTAGAAATATGGCAAATGAACCAATTATAGATTATTATTTCTAATTACAGATAATGCCCCTTTCCTTGCTTTGTCCAGAACAATTTCCCAAATACCCAGACTCTTCCTAATATATATATTAAAAAAAAAGCCCAAACTGATTTCTCCACCTTCATTTTTCTTACACACATTCTAATATACATATATGTCTGTAGTATGCAAATATATACTGTACATTATATATTTATAATGTGTGAGCATGGACAGATGTGGACAGGCACATCAATACATACAGAGATAATTTACAGCTGATACAGGTTCAGTCAACTGCAGCCATAAATGTAAATACCACTAAGTGCTGCCTCTGAGCAAGGATTGACTCAGTGACTGAGCCTTGGAGGAAACTTCAAATGCATTACAAATGCGCTCTGCACCAGTTCTAATTCAGCCCCACATTGCCCCAAAGAATATTTCCTTATTTCTGCCCACCTTCCCTCTTTTATAAACTCAAGGGCTGTGGCTCTCTGCCCTTAAGCCCCTTGCTCACATTTCCATCATTAAACCTAAATATCAACCTCCCCCCATTTACAGACTGGGTTCTGTTTATTGATGCTGAATGAGCTCAAGCCCTTGTTAAATGACAACAGCAGAAATGCCTAAGAACTAATATATATAATTGTGAAAATTTGAGGTTCCCTCTGGGGTTTTGAAGAGATGCTTGTAATTAAACCAGTCTATAATTTGGTAGGACAGACCACTATTACATAAAAATACTTTCTGAAAAATCACAGCAGAAGAGTTGGAGAGGAACTGCTAAAAAAAAAAGCAGCCAGACAGGTAATGGGAAGGCATTCTGTTATTTTCAGTACTTTAGCAATTCTGAGATTAATTATCATTTACCGTTTACATTCTTCATATGGAATTTTAATCAAAGCTCACTTAATTAAGTTTTCAGTTAAATTACACTAAACCAGTGATAAATAAATCAATGATCAAATCACTGACTTCAAACAGAGAAGACCTTTACCAAATTCCCTGGCTTGCCAAACCCCACCATCTGTACATTTCCCAGCTACCAGACTAATGAATTTCAAGGTTATATTAACAAGTGTAAGATATAATTTCTGGCCAACATCAGACAGCGGAAATAAAGCGTGTATAAAATGCATTCACATCATTTCTGACATGAAAAGATCTGGGAACAACTTTATGTGACTCCTTATTCCCTTCAATAAAGAGCAACATAAGACTAAAGTAAAACTCCTCCAAAGATGATTTCAGGCAGAAATCTGAAAATTGCAAATCTCAGCTTATTCAATACTGTGGAGTAAGGTTTTTTTAAGAGCAATTGCCTGAACAATGAGCACATTTTCAAAATGAACTATAACTCTCTCTCCTCTGACCCTCTGAAACTCTAAAAGCTGATTTGAGTGATTAAATGACAGCTGCAAGTCATGAGAAATCTGGCACAGAATATAATTTTTAAGAATGCCTCAAAGTCCTGCCATCACTAATGTCTGTCATCACCCACCTTTCCATCATTTCTTGGCTCATATTAATTGATTTTTTTTTTTTTAAGTTTACGTGACTTATTTCTCTGGACATAGCATTTTCATGCAATTTTTGTTTCCATTAACTTGAGACACACAGTCTCCACCATCTGCTGGGCACTGACAAAATACAGGATAAATAAACTGTGCAGTGGAATGTGTTTCTCCCACTCTGGGTAAAAGCACTCATGGACCTGTATGGATGGGAAGGAGAACATGACCATGGGGGTTACGTTCATGTATATTTGTATATATACATGCTCTATATGAAAATCACCTATGAACTATACAGGTTTCCAGGATATGGATATAGAAAATACACATCCAGTAATATAAATATCTATTTCATAACATCTGACTAAATAGTACTGATAAAAATGTTATAATAGCCTTGAAATAGTTCAAAGCGTTTAAATATAGTCATTGTCATTAGTGGTTTGAAAAGAGGGATTGGCTTCTTTCCCTCAGAAAAAAGTATTCAAAATTAATAAAAAAAGCTTTTTCTTTTCCTTCCCAAAGCTATTGACTATATATAAGACCAGTGCTCTAAAATCCATCATATTTGAAAATTAACTTATCTTGAAGGACTCTTCATAAAAAAATCAAAATCAACACTTTAATGAAATAACAATTCTACAGAACAGGGTTTGTTGTAGTTTTTGTGGTTTTCTATGGTGTAATTCCGCCCATTCTTTCAAAATTTTCTGTCACATTACAGATAGAAGTTTTAAGGTAATGATCACTTTAAAGAGTAATGGCTTCAAGATTTTGAAGATTTAAGAAACAAACCAAACACTGACGTGCACCTATTTAACTGCACATCACCTCTGCAGGGCCCATTTTCTGGAGCAGTGAAAGGTGCAAGCACAGGTGTTAACTGCCCTGCACCCTTTTCTCAATATTTTCTGTACTGACAGATATCAGAATATTCCATTAATATCTGCAGAGCATAAAACAAGATATATTTCATCATATGACATGTTGGGTAATGTCATATTTGATGCCCACCCAAAACATGCCAGTAAATTTCGCTTGGGAAATTTCATTACTTTTCTAGAAGAAACATGGATATTCCAAGTTCAATCAGAAATCCACTGCTATTTTAATTAGCTTCATTACACAAAACTTTTTCCCTCATCTATGTTGTGTTTATAACCGGAGATACAATTTTATTTCCAGAAACCTTTATGACGCAGTTTTAATTATATGCAAATTCCTGCTAAATTGATTAGTACAATAGTGCCTATGTGAGGCATAACAATCCTCTGTAATGACACAGCAGAACTCTATGCTGCTCTGAGCCCCTGATATTTAAGTATTCCCAGAGTAAGTGCCAATGGCTTTTTTGGAGCTTTTCCAATATTCAAAAAAAGGGACCTAACTTTGCTGTCATTAAAAACAACAGATTAATTTTTTTTGGTTTTTTTGGTCTTATCTTTGAGAAAATTCAACTTTCTTTTTTTTCCCCTGGTGATTTAATATTCATCAATATTGAATCTCTAATGTCTCATGAAAAGGATTCAACCAAGCTCAATGGAAGTGCAGGAACCTGAAGTGTGTTTCTAAATTCAAAAACCTCTTCATGATTCAGTCTCTCTCTTAACTAATACACAATTTGCAGTGGAGCAGTCAGTAAATCTGCTATTTCAGGCTTGCTTATCTATTCATTTTTAGATCCTGTAGTAAGCTTTTAACACCTCCAGTGAAAAAAAGGTAGCATAAAAATTTCTTGAAAAAATCTCAAGGTTTGCACCAAGACAACACAAAACTATCCATATTCTGGTATGTATCACCTGTAAATATGAGTGGGTTTAATACCCTTATGTCACCTTGCTTGGCAGTGAGAGTTCAGCTATGGAGAATCCTTTCATTGGTTTACATTTTGTAATTGTGCAACAGAGACTGCCACATGAAAAAATGCCAGAAGGAGCACTAGGCACCGAGTTAGAGGCTCAAACAAGATTTAAGAACAAATAAAAGCAGGTGAGCAGCTTCATTATGTGAATTTTGATGAATAGGGTGCAAACAAGAAATCATTAGAGAGCCTTTAACCATCATCTAATAACAGAGATTAATAAAAGCAGCTGGGAAGGCTGTAAGAAAATCAGTTCCCTTTCATTTTCAGAGCAGGCAGAGCCCAGCCACAGCTCCTTCCCCATCTGGGCAACTTTCTCCGTGTCTGCTCGGAGCGTTCTCCATCCCTGTGAGCTTCACTCACAGCAATATTCAGCAACATTCACTTATTGTTGTTATGCTATTAAATCAACCATGTGTCATACCTTCAACAGACCCCAAAGTGCAAATCAAAGGGGGAAGAAAGCATTAAATCTTATGAAAATATGAAGTGGGCAGTTTTTACAGGAGCACGGTGGAGAGCCACTCTCATGGCTGGGCTGCTCTGGGAAGCTCCCACTGCTCCCACCCAGTGATGCCTTGGAGTGGCTGCCTAGAACAGAGGCTAGACAGAGCTGAAAGAATAAAGTGAGTTTTTATTAAAGGCCTTCTACAGATACACCTGGGCAGTGCAGAACCCTCACACAGGCTGCACCCAAGATGGACGATGCTCACGAGTTTTTCAGGCAGATATAAGTTTAGGTTTTTTGCATATCAGAGATTAATCCTCTAATTAGAGCTTCAGGGAATGAAGTCACATTCCCCCAGTTTGCTTCCACCTCGATTCACTTTTGTTGACACTTTTCAGGGCCTGAGGCCAAGGATGTCCTTGGTTCTCAGGCCTGGCAGGATTGTTCTGTGTGACCAAACTCAGAAAAGAGCTCACTAACACTCTGTATGGGGCTCAGAGTTATACTCTAGGGCAGTACAGGATCGGAAAAACATAAAAGCTAAAAATTAAGGCATCATCTGTACATTTGCTCTGTGTTTGCCCTGCGGTGAGAAAACAAAAGCTTAGGCCTGGAAAAAGGAACACAAATCTAACAGTGGCTCAGACTGGAGACTAACAGGCAGAGATTCAGAGAGCTTTGGTTAGAAAACCCAAGATAGGGTCAGAAAAACTAGAGAGGGAAGTTTTCCTTTTTATGGTCTCTTATTATTTTTCTGGTTTTGATAATACTACATTGAAATCACAATCTGAAATAATACTATTTCAGTACAGTTTTCTCAAACTTTTAGGTGCTTGCTCATAAAACCACCTGAGAGCATTTTGTGGAAATTAGAAGCAATTCAAGAGCAAAATTCTTACACAGATTTAAACCTAATGGTCATATTTCTGTAGATCCTCTCAATATAAGCCCATAAAGACAGACTGTTTTCTTAACAACCACTTTTTTGTTAATCAAATGAACCTAACAGACTGGTTATTAAAAAAACAGTTCAAAATATAAATACTTTCTCTTTTTTCTGAGAATCTTAAGGTTGATATTCAAACATCCCCCAAGAACCCAACACAAACCCCTAGGTATCCTACCCTTCTCCCCAAACCAAACAAACATCAATCCAGCCATCCAGATTTTGAATTTGTGCCTCTATATCCCTTAGAAATTTGGAAATTTGAATTGAATCTGCCTGTTCCATAAGGAAAATACCACTCAAACCAAGCTATACTATGCTGTGAAGAAACCACTGGATGCAGAGGCTGTTGATCCAGCATGATCCACCAGTACTAATTTGCTCACAGACATGTAAATGCTAAACATGAAGCTGCTGGCATCAGCTGAAGCCAAGGCGACTGCTCGGTGTTCCCCAGAAAAATCAGCTGCACTGGGGGGTTCCTGGCCTCAATGAGCAATTGCTGGAGCTCCCCAGAATAAAACTGCCATGATAAAGAACTGTGAAACAGCACCAGTTGCTTTGTGACAGCAGGATATTAATGGAAATGGCTCCAAAAAAAGAAATTGAAACAAGAGTCTCTAATGCATTTGCGTTTCTGGCACGATCTCAGAGGAACTGAGAAATCAAGGCTGTGGAATCCTTCCAGCCATGAACAACAGAAAATAAAGAGAAGGAAAAAGATATTTAGAACTGGCCTGTAGTTGGAACGCAAAGGAAGAACTAAGAACTAAGTTTCTATGTACATCGGGACGACGACTGCTAGTGATTTGTATTGTCTCCCTTTCTCCTGTAAATCATTTGGAAGGATGGCTGGGCCACCTGTGAGATGGGCTGGCCTTCAGCTGCTGGCAGGACACTTAGGCCAGGTCAGTTTCCAGCCAGTCTCGAGTCTTTGCCTTGGGTTAGTTTTGTAAGGACAGTCCCTCACCAGCCTTTCTGCAGTACCAGAACCACCAGAACCAGCCTGTTCATGCACTGCACTCTCCACAACCTCCTAATCCCATCGTGATTTCAAGTCAGTCTCAAACTGGAAATTTAAGTCTTGGAAATTCCTCCATTTCTTCAAGGCACCCTGTTTTTCTCTTTACCATCTTCTCCAGCTGCAGATACCACTCACAAGTATAACTGACTGGCCTATACATGTCTGCTAAGTTCATGGATTTTAAAATAAATAGCTGTTTTCTAACTGGTTTCTGCCTAGTGCCGGCTTCAGACCACAAGGAGACAAACTATTCACAAATATTGAATTTTGCTACATTTTTAGCTGAAATAAGATAGAGAATGAAGAGACAGACTTGGAAAATGCAGAAACAATAAGGATTTAGTTTTTGAAATCCAGAATCATTTAATTTTGAACACTTTCAAACAAATATTTTCACCTTTCATTTTGACAATTTAAGTGTTTTTCCTTCTTTTTTTACCCACACTGGTAAAACACAAAGGTTAAAATCTGGAGTGAGAAAAAAAACCTATCCCACATTCTCCTGAAGATTGAAGTGTTTCATATTGCTATTCCTAACCAAATTTGCTGATTGGAAAAGTCCAAATTTCTTCTTTCATCCCTCCTAAATCTTAACAATGGCTTTTTTTTGTTTGTTTGTTTGGCTTCCATGTTTCTCCTTTATGGTTTTGCAGCAAGTTTTTTCAGGTAAGCTGGAAATGCAGGTGCCAGGAGTTGACGAAACCTTCATGGCAGGGTCACAAAGGTTTTACTTGCCCAGTCCCTGTCCTCAGTCTCAGCCCCTGAGAGAATCATTCTGTCATCCTCTACTACTTGAGCTCCAACTCTCCAAACTCCCTCCTCTCAACTTTTATAAATTTTTATGATTTTACTTTTTAAAATTATGTTTTCAGAAACCTGAAGCTCACAAGCTAACAAAGATTTAACACCTTTCCATGCTTGCTAGTCCCTATAATTGACAGGTTTCTGTCAAGTAAAACAATTATCCACCTGTTTGCAGGAAAAAGTATTAACAAACATGCTCAACACTGCTTTGTTAGGCAGAACATTTCACACCTCATTACTTAACTGAGGAGTTAGCCTGGTGTTCAGTGTACAGAATTCCTGCTGATTCCAGTAGAATAAACCATTTGTATACCCTAAAATAATTATCATGTCATATTCATTACAGATTTAATTAATTCACTACATAATATTAAAGTCCAGATTTCTGATTTCTTCCTGAATCACGTGGATTTGCAGTTGGGACTTCCCACTTCATTCCACAGCAACAGCTGTTCTCCAGGTCTGAGGACCAAGAGGGACCTTTCAAAACAACAGGGTCAGAAATCTTTTCCTTAGGGAGTATTCAGAAAATACTAAACTTTTCTGTTATTACAAATGGACTTTTTGGGGCATGGCAGTTTACAGCAAACCAATCCCTCTTTTGTAGATCCTGAATGATCTATCAGCACAGTAAGAGTCCCAGCTTTTACGGGTTTGGGGTGTATAGGCTTTTATGGCCACACATTATATTTTATCATTTATAACAAGTCATTTTCATTTTCCACAGCATTCTAGTTATTGCTCCTAAATTAGCAGAGCATCAGGTACAAGGAGTCATCTCAAAACAATCCAATTTCCATACCAAGTTATCAATTTTCCTTCCTTTTGATTTACTAGGTTGGTTTTTTCCGTTCCAAACTATGCAGTAGTAGGGATGCTGTTATGGTTCTGCTTGTAGGTGTGCTTTTTTTTATTTATTTCCCAAATCATTACCCCTGACATGAATAAAAGGAGAAAAAAGCCCAGTTTCTGAAGATCCCACTGCTTCAGCCCCATGACACCCAGCACAGATGCATTAGACAGAGAGGAACCATTGTACAGGAGCGACGTGTGAGGCAAAACCTTGGTGGGGCGAGGCAGGGATCCAAGGAGAGGGGAATGACAAATAGCATCCTACATGCATGGAAAAGGTCACTGCAATAAAAGCAACCTGGGGAACTGGGAGCAAGTGAAATGTTGCTACAGACTGGAAGGAAACACAAAATCCAAACAAACAACAGAGCAAGAGACAAAATTTCCTTCACAGGTGAATGTGACAAACTAGGCTGTGGAATCATTTTGGGAGCTGACAAAATGGAACAAGATTTCCTCTATGATGGGAAAATTGAGCATTTATTCTGGCCGATAATTAACTTCTATAAACATTCAAAGTCCTCAACTTTGTGTGTAACAATCTGTCAGAAACATAAATTATGCATATTTGCAATATAATAAAAAAGGTAATGTTTGGATGATTTGCTTCCTTAAGAAAAAAATAACCTCTCATCTGTAGTTTTAGTCTGAACCGTTTCAAACATTGTGGGAATCACAAACTCCACAGGAGCTGGTTCAGTTCAAGACTTGCCCTGGAGTTCCTGAGTGCTTGGAGAGTTGCAGTGTCAGCTGTGCACAGCCACAGCAGGGCAGACACGGTGTGAGCAGAGCATCCAGAGAGCCCCATCCAACACCACGCTCAGCTCTGAGGGCAGCACATCTGAACATCTGCTTGCTCTCCCAGGAGAAATTTGTGTAACCCTGCACCAAAATAAAGCAGCTGTTTAGTGGAGGAACCACGGTTTTTTATTCCATTGCCACTGTAGCAGTGTCTGCACAAGGCAGCCGAAGGTGAGACTGTAAGAAAGACAAAATCCTGGTCTGCAAAAGCATTCAGCAGCAGAAGATGCAGTGATGCAAGGCACAGGAATCCTCCTTACAACATGGCTTATGCACCTGAAGAGCTGGCTTAGGAAGGAACAGGAAAGGATATTTTGCCTGGCTGAGCTGTTTCCAGCAGAGGTTTCATCACTAAAGCCGTATGTGCAAACCCTTTTAGGGACTCGCTCCCAGAGGGCAGTGGGGCTGTGGCAGGGAAACACAAAGGGAAAAACATTCAGAGTAAAATGACAGAGTCCAGATTTCTTTCTGTTTATGCTGAAGGGATGTTGCAGACATGCATGGGAGAGCTGCCAGGCAGAATCAGGCATTAATAGGGCAAGGAAAAAAATAACACCAAGAATAATTATTAACCATTAGTTTCTCCAGTGATGTGCTGAAGTTGCCCATCTCCTGTACTTTTAAAAATAAGACTGAGCATCTTCTGAAGGAAAAAATTCCTAATTTTAATTGATTTCATCATGCTTTATATGAAGACAAACTCAGTTTCTAGAGATGTTAATGTGATAAATAGGTGACATATATTTACAATTTGCCTGATAAGATGCTAATATTTATAATCATATTAGAAACAGGCATCAAAACTGTAAATCCATTAATGTAATTTTATAACTAGGAGTAATAATTAAGCATTAGATAAATGCACAATTTATCATTTAAATAAACCAGAAGTGTATGGCATATCAAAATCAGAAAATCCATAAGACAAGATATTGACTCGTATGAAAAGTGTCTCCTTGCTTTCAAGTGTTTGTAATGGCATTTATTTGGATTTATAGGGACAAAGGAGGAAGTTATTAAACTTTCTGCTATTATAAAACCAACCAACCAAGCCACCCACAGAACCTTCTGTATACAAATATTGCAAAATATTTTGAAAAAACTATACCCTAAATTTTAGGTTCTCTACTCTGTAGCCCATAAAGCACGAACAGTTTGCATATGCTCAACTCTTCACTTTCAATCAGCTACCAAATTGTGTGGGTAGGCAGCTAAAAACATGAAATGTTTTCTAAATGTTGCCTATCCACATAAACAGCAGCACTATCCACAATGGAAGTTGTCAGGACTGTGCCACTGCCAATGAAAGGGAGATGCAGTTGAGGAGATTAAAAACTCTGTATCAAAAGGCAAAATTATTAGAAAACCTGAAAAGTTCTTCCCACACAGCACGACTTACAGCAGAGACCGTTAGCAAGAACAGTTTTAGCCTTTTCTACACATAAAGGAAAAACACAGAAGAAGCATCTGGGCTCAGCATATGAAAGAAGGAGAAGGAAAAAAAAAAGATATTTTCTGCTTATAATTGCCGTATCCTCAGTGCCTTTCAGTTTTCAAGCGAGGTACCAAGTCTGGGCACTGATTTTCTTGGTGCAATGACACAGAGCAACAATATTGAGCCTTTAAGTTTCAAAAGCTTTAAAAGCTTTCCTAAGTTTCCCAGTTATTGGTGATCTCTAAGAAGCTGCCACGAGACAGAATAAGCACTGGTAATGAGAAAAGGCCTGAGTGGCCACAGCCACTGAGTTGTGTCTCAGCCATCAATAAAGCTGTCAGACAACAGCAATACACAGAGAAATGGAAACTGGGGAAGTCTGTGCTGCCGCTGCTCTGCTGGGAGCTTTTATTGCTACAGGGGCTCCCAGTCCAGAACATTTACAAACCTTAAACAACCAAAAGCAGCTAAAAAAACCCCAACCAACCAACCAAACAAACCAAAACTCTCCAACTCTCAAAGTCATAGTGAGCTTAAAAAAACTGTAAACAACAGAATTCAAGTCTGTTCTCAATTCTACAGCTTTCTGTAATTCATTATCATTTTTATTACCATAGAACCTTCTGTTTGAGATTTGACTGTTGTTATTATGAATTCATAAATTAATAAATAGACTGCTTCTGCAATATCTTAGTATCTAGAATCACGTCTTCTGGCTGAAATTCAGACATCTGCAGGCATCATCAACACAGGGTACAGAGATTAGCAGCAGCAGTAATATCAGTAATGGTTGCAGCAACATGGAGCTGATACTTTAGAAAAAGTACTCCCTTCAGTTTCAGTGGGAAAACATTGCTCATGCTGTTCCCTCCATTTCTAATTCCAGTTCTAAGCTCTAAAATTAGCCTCAGTGCTCAAGAGATGCAACAAAATGAGAATGTAACTGGTCATTAAGGATTTAGAGAATTTAAGTATTAGAAACAAATTTGGAAAAAAAAATATTTATTTAAAGGTCTTGCTGCTACATCCACACAGTTTAAACAATATGTGTACAAAGACACTCGTGCTTACAACCTCAAAGCTAGGCCAGGCTCCATAGCAGAAACAACCACATAATTTACTTTTAATTTGGAAAGAGAAATGAAAATGATCAATCTACCACCCTTTTTCTTCATTGCTCTACAACAGTATCAGAAGAAAATTCCTTATGGCATTTCCTTGTGAATACATTAAGTAAGATGCACCCTCATAGCTGTAATGCAGGGCTGCCATTTGGAGACAGTTATAGGAAAGTGTAGGAAATAATTTACAATCCCCAAACCTGGAACCTTAACTGATTTTAACTGTTGCTGCTTTAAGCATAAAACTTGAGAAATTCTACAGTGTAATATTCTGAAAGGGGTTCCAAAAGATGCTGCTGAAATCTTAATCATATACAGCAGTTAGGACAGGAAAGTGATGGTGGAGGAGGCCAAAATTTTCTTTCTGATTATTGTTCCTCCCTACCTGATCTCATAAGTGATGCACAGAGATCAAGCAAAAATCAAAATCAAAAATAAACAAACACAACAACAAACAATAAGCAGCAGAGTAAACCAACACCCTCTCTCCTGGCCATAGCTGCAATATTGATAAGGGGAGGAAGATTCCAATTCCTTTTCTCCCTTGTTGCTGCTCTTCCCTTATTACCTACTGAGCTATCCAAACTCTTAATTAGTGTCTTAAGTAAACCAAAGGCAATTGTTCGTGAGGATTAAAAAAAAATAATAAAAATAAAGCAATGGATTCTCCATTTTTGTGAATGCCAATATATTTTCTGTCCTGTAGGCTGGTAGGTACAGAAAATTGAGGTCTCCATTCAGCAGAGGGTAATGCTTTATCATCTGAAGGGATGTAATTATTTTTCTATAGGACTCATTTATTTCTCAAAGATGACAATACTTCTGCATTTTGGTTTGCATTATAGAGTAAAAACTGGAAATACTTCTTTATTTGAGGCCAAATTGTAAGAGGGCTATAAAACAAACACTTCCAAGCACTCCCAGCAGAGGATCTAAAATAAGTCCTCCAACTACAGTGCATTAATGAAAGTTCTGGCTTCTTTCAGAAAAGATTTTTACAAACTAGATTAAACTGCATGGAGGTGGTGGTAATTACACATTAATAATAATGAAATTCTACAGACAGGTAGTATCTGTGGAACACAGGAGATCCATCTAGATATTTATACTGAATATAATGAATATTGATATTTCACATGATAGTTCCACAAAATAGGCTCATAAGCAAAAGGAGTCTTACTCTTTATTTCAACTCTAACTAACAGACAACATTAAAAAACAACAATTCTTTCCTTCAAGTCAACCTGTTTCTCTTTTCTTCTCTCCTTGCTGCCAAAAACTGCCTGTGAAAAAATCAAAGCAAACCCTGTCTTCTAAGCAGCATCCAAACTCCGTGGGCAGATTCTGTTACATTGAGCCAAGTGGTTTGTATCCTTGTTTCTGAGCCAAAAAGACACATTAACACTGAAAAAAGAGGTACCATCCCCCTTCCAGTTCAACTTCAGCAAGTTCTTAGGAATCATGACAATATCTAAACCACAGTTTGGAATGTTCCCCCCAATCAAAATATTCCAGAGATCATTCTGCTTCTGCTTTCTCATTTTTAGAGTGGTTGAAGCTGATGAATGTGTCCAATTATGGATCCATTATATAAAAACCTAATGTATGAGTAGGTCTATCTTTTGTCTTTTACTCAGACTGAAAAGTGAACAAACAAACAAAAATTATTTTTTTTTTTGTTGTGAGTTCAAAGTTTGGTTTAACAGCAATAATCCTCTCTAGTAAAGGCAAAGGCACAAACAACAAAAACCCTTCTCTTTTTTCCATGTAAGGTTGAAAACTAGCCTGTTATATTGTATTTTGACTGAAGCCATTAAAATGGCATTTTAACAAGCTTAGTCACCTTGTATTACCAGAAAAAAATATATGTAAAACACGTAGGAGAAGAAGAAATAAACCTATTCCTACTGTTAGCTGTAAGAAACCATCTCAGGAAACGGTATGGCAGGAACTGACCTTCTTTAAAAAGGAAAAAAAAAAGTCCACTAACTTTTCATGGGTAAAAGGTCTCATTTCCTCCTGCAATGTTTGTGTTTTTCAAAACACTATCAGCAGGTGCACCAGATCTCCAAAACCTCTTGTCCTTCATCACATATAATTGTGCTGCATATTATATTAAGAAATACAAGCAGAGGAATGTAAGTGATGGGAGTTCAATTAAAACCAGCATAATATCTTGTTGCATGGAAAATGATTCTGCAACTGAAACAGGTTCTAATGAGCGAAAAAAGGAATACCTTTTCACATATTTTTAATTACATAGAACTTCCTCAAACATGATTTTTAATAATATATTCCATTAGGTTAACATCATATTTAAAGAAAGTGCATTTTCTGATTTCATTTCAAGTCTGATTTTGAGCAATTATTGTGTCATTGTTCTGCAGCAGAAAGGTTGAATTCATTTACTGTGTGGTTATGCTAGTTATGATTGATGTCACTTCTCCAAATGATAAACCAATCACCCTGATGATGTAATGTCATTTTAAGAGTGCTATAATCACATTTCTCTCAAACTGGGAGTTCTGATGAGTTCTAACAAAGATTTATTGTAGATTAAAGGCCTTCATAATATCAACAATAGATTGATCATCTGATAGAATAGTTGATTGGGTAATTTTTTCAGGCAAATGATTTTTTCCATATATATTAAGCACGGCTCTTGTGAAGGGCACAGGGCAACACACGTGGATGAGTGGCTCCTCACATCCAGAAAGGTTCCTCTTAAACCTGCTGAGGAGCCACTCTGTAATTACAGAGCTTGTAGCAAGAGAAGTATCCAATCAGACAAACAAGTGCAAACTTCTACAGCATAATTAGTAGAAGACATGGGCAAATATTTCATATTCAGCATGTACTTTGAAGACCAGGATAGAAATATTTAAAGAAGCTGCTAGAAAATGCTAGCAAAAGTTTATGAATGATTGAAGATTATCTGGGATATAAGACTTACATATAAGCATCTTCAAATCTTCCTTTTTAACCCAAGCCCAGATTTAAGCAAAATATTTACATTCAATTATTGTCTCTCAAATGTGTGGATCTGTGTTGCTAAGCTTCCTGAGGAACTAGAAAAAACAAAGAAAAATAAAGGGAAAAAAAAAACCCCTAACAACCAAAAAACCAAACAAAAAAACCCCCACACCACGACCAGAGTATGAGGAATCTTTTCTTGTCATGTAGATGGTAAAAGCCACTCTGAAAATATTTCAAGGATAATGATAAGCCACAAAAACCAGTAACTTTCTCCAATTTAATGTATAAGTCATTATCTGTTGCATTTTCTTATCAACTCTATAAAGAAACATTGTGAGAACTAAAGAAAAAAAGTGACACCACTAGGAAAAAAATGCTCATTATTTTTAAGAGGATGCATTAAGTCCAGAAGAACTTACAGAATAGTCCATGGTGATCAAGCAATTATCTATGTGTGGATGGTAAAAAATATAGAAAAAGGACACCTGCATCTTATACCCTGAAAATTAGAAGTTATTATATATTATGTGACTGCTTATTGAAGAAGTAAATGGGATATGTGGGGAAAAAAGTGTTAAAATGTAGAATGAACAAAGCAAAGCCAACCAGAGGATGCCAAAAAAGTTCCTTGGGTCAGCCCAGAGTAACAACTGTGAAAAACAAATATTTTAAAGGTATAAAGAAACAGTGATTATGATTTAAAATTTATCATAAAGAGCACTTCCATCAAGTTTTCTGACGTTGTTTTAGTGGCACTTCCTTCATTTGGCTTCCTAAGAAAAGTCATGCTGGTTCCCTCAGTCCCAGCAGTGGCTGCAATTACTGAGTACTCAAGTATCCACCACGTCTCTTTTTTTACCTCACATTCCCTGACCTCGATTTTCTTCTCCTTATTTCATCCCTCTCCCATGTACTTTTCCCATTCCTCTTTAAAATCTCATCAACTCCTTGATCCACCACGCCCTTTTGACAGTGTTCTCCCACTCTTTCTTCCTTTCTTCAGCTGAGAGCATTCCCTGTTCCTGAGCTCTGGGACAGGCAAGCATTGCTCCCTGCAGATAAAGATCCATCACCAACCCAGCAACCAGAGCTGCTTTTTCCATGAATATCCCTTTACGTTTCTCTGCCCTAGAGGTCCCCTGTCATTTTATTTCCCTGTTACTTGGACTCACAGGTGCTTTTGTCATTCTCCACAAGCGGATCTCATTCTTAGCACCCTGCCATCACCTACTTTCCTACCCTACCATCTTCTCTGAGTATTTTAATGCCCTGTGAAAATTCATTGGGAGCTCCAGCTTCTGCCCACTGTCTTTCAAATAACTGTTCACCATGCAGGAACCTTTCCTCTCACCCTTTTGAAAACTCTGAGACTTTTCAATCAGCTGGATCACCCTTATTCAGGAATGGCTGAGCCCTGCAAAAGCCTCTTGGACGTTTCTAAGGCATGAAACTACACTGACTCAAATCACAGCCACTTCCTGACCCCCTTCCCATTTCCATGGCTTCTACAGAGTTGCCCATTACATGTTTTGAGGCCTGCAGCTCCCAGATCACCCCAAATCTCTTAAAATCCCCTCAAAAGTGGCATCATATTTTCTGTAACAATACACTCGAGGAGCAGGGAAGCACACTCAATTTCTGAATTATTGTTTCGTTGTGCAATTATATTTTAACATATCTGATCAGGGTTAAAGGGTAATTCAGGATGGAAGGAGCCCCAGGAGGTGCCCAGTCCAGTGCCCCGCCAAGCAGAGGCAGCTCTGAGGCCAGGGCAAGGAGCTCATGATTTCAGCCAACATGTTCTTGAAAAGCTCCAAGGACAGAGACTGGATAGGTTCCCAGGCCCACCTGTTCTAACCCACTGCTTAGGGGAAGAATTTACCCCTAATATCCACTCTGAATGTTCTGTTTCAAGTTCTACTCCCTGCTCACCCCCCAGCCCCTGTTCAAGAAGGAGTGTTCAGGCGGGCTGTGTGCACCCCAGCAGTCCCACACCACACAGAAGCTGCAGTGCTGCTCAGAGCTGCCTCCTTACAGCAGAGACCCCTTGGGCAGACCAGAAACTGCACAGAAGCTCTAAACCTATTGTGTTCAGTTAAATAACACACAACATATGGCTATAATAAAATAAAATAAAGATGCTAGAATAGCTTACTTTGATTTGTCTGTATTTCTAAAAAGGGATTGCATCTTCACTCCTCAGTTTTTGGCTGTCAAAATGAAAAGTCAGTACCTACTAATAAATAAAAAAAAAAAAAAAAAAAAAAAAAAAAACCACAAAAAGAGGAAATAAAGAAGATAGAAAACCCTAGGCACTACAGATTCCATGACTGATAGAGCTGCAAATGTTTTAAAACAGTGGCCTGAAAGACAAGAATTAATTTGCTGAAAAATAGCAGATCTTAGTTAAACGTGACATTGTAAGTATAGAACCAGACAGATTCAGGAACAAGAACAGACACAGACTGGCAGAAGCAACATGCATTTTTAGATACAAAACCTCATCACCAGATGATATATTAGATTAGTCCATCCAGAACAAAGAACCATTGTATGTACATTTCTCTTCTACCAGATGCACAAAGGAGTAGGAAACCTACTTTGAAAAATAAATCCCTCTGATGACAAGAATTCAATATTTTTTACACAGCTTCTACCATACTTCAAACTAAAAATCTCTCTATAGTAAAATGAAGGAACACCATATACGATGGATTGTGTTTCCAGGAATTTTCCATTAAGTAACCCAGTAAGATTTTCTTTGCCCCGTTTCCATAGATGCTCTCAATTTTCTGCTGATGCAAGAACACATTTGCACATTAAAAAAGAAGGCATAAAACTGGCACAAACATGTCACAAACAAAGTCCATATGTTTGCAATTTTCTTACCACTGCTGGAAGCCTGCTGTGGCCCTGAACACGCTCTCAGCAGATAAGAATTAGGAGAGAACTCCTCGTCAGGATTGGTGTCCATGATTTGATGGGACGTGTTGCTGTCTAGCAATGGCATCTGGCAGCTAACTGGTGGAGGATTATGAGAGCTGGGCAGCTGGGCAGATGGGAGAAGGCTAGACGAAGATGTAGGTGGAATGGGACGACCTGGGAAAGAGGACACAGGGATCAAAGATCAGCAATGAATGTAATGAAAAAACCCCACCAGCAAAGTAATTGCTCTGGAACTGTCCGTGGTTCTGCTCGATGGCTGCACAGCCCCTCAACCTCCCCACTGGTACCAGCCTCTGTATCACATTTCCTGAAATTGCATCCCAACTGTAAATCTCCTAAAATAACAGTACTGGGCTGATTGGTTTTTTGGTTTGTTTGGGGTTTTTTTTTCTGTTGTTTTTTGTTTGTTTGTTTGTTTTTTTAACCAGGAAAATTGCTTCAGCACAGGAATCCCTCAGAGCCATGAAACAACCATACAATGGGTTTCTTCAAGCTATGGTTCTTCCTATAATGCTGTGGATCTTCCCAGATCCCACTGAGAGATGTGACAGGAGGGGACTGCAGGACTGAAAGGCAATTATTCGACTTAGGAGATAGGCTGAAGCTGGAATCTGGGCTGGCAACTCTCAGCTCTGCTGTCCTTCCTCTCCCACTGCTTTCTTCACCAGAGCTGTAGGAGCAGAATTTCCTGCCCCGCCAGGGTAATTCCAGCCCTGAAGCCCAATCCTTAACAGGTGTGAAATACCTCAGCTCGCAGCAGCAATAAGGTCTGGGTCAGCTAAGGCAGTGACATCAAGTCAACAACAAAAATGTTCATACTTATGTATCCTATTCTTTTGTGAACTCCCATAACTTTACATTAATCCATTCCATCAAATGCATACAAATGACAAGTTTTGTTTTGATTGTTTTTCTAATTTTGCACTGCAAGTTTATCTAGTGCATTGAGGAAATTCTTCATGAATAATTTAAATGTAAGAAAATATGACCTTTGTGATACTGCCAAAGTCTGTAAGGCAGAGATCTGCTACAAATGTTAAAACACAGCAAAACTACATAAAATGGTGTATCTTCATTTCCATCACCCTTAAAGAAACAGCAGCAGAGAAAATACACATTGATTTTCTCACTAGTTATACCTTCATTTTTTTTGAATCAAGGACCCCTCACTTTATATGAATTACCCTAAGGTTTGTACCATTAGGCAAATATAGGGAATCAATATGAAATTCCAAATGAGTGGGGGAAAAAAAGCGCAAGAAAATGAAAAGTTCCAGCTCCCACATATAAATTATATTTGGGATGCAGCAATCAAAAAAAGGCACACACAGATACTGAAAATCACCAACTCTGCACTGCCTGGTACCAGCAAATAGTGTGAAGTACATTCTTCCTTTCAAAAACTTTTGAAATAAAATAAATACAGAACACAGGCAAGTGACTTTTATGATTATTAGTTATTATATTTTTAGCACTGGATAAATTGCTAAGACTGAATGACCAAGTCATTCTATGACAGAAATGGATTTAGGCTACTCCACAGTAACTCTCATCTGCAATCTTTTACGCTACAGAAAATTCAATATGCATTGAATATTTTCATTGTGGACTTGCATTAGTGAGGAAATAATTCTAATATTGATGATAGGAATAATTACTGTTATTATTCATGATTATGTTATTCTTATGAAATACTACCACGAATATCCTAACATTCCAGGGAAGAGGTTGAGCAAGACCAGCTTCTAATTATTTCTTTGCAATGTGTTGCAAAGGAGCAGAGAGGCTGAGGTTTGACACACCTCTGACAGGAACGTGACACTCGTGCCCAGTGTGCATTTAATTTTCACGTATTCTGGCTCTGCTTCAACACTGTGAAGTTGAAAGAAGCAGCTTTATAAATTCTAAATCTGCACTGACTGCATGTATCATATGGGAATATATTACTTTACTATAAAACTGTTGGATGTGTGAGGGTATGAGATGAAGGAAAAGATTTTTTCCTTTTGTGGAAACTACATATGGTATTTTAGAGCAATTTAGGTACATTTCTGCAGAATACATTGAGAAATGGAAAAAAAAAAAACACTCAAACCTTAAGAATTCTTTTGTCAGAAATGCTAATGACATTGTTACCATCATGAAATAATACAGCCCAAATCCCTCAAGAAAAGGCAAAATGTCTAATTACTACAGCTCTGTTTGCAGTGGAGAGGAAGCAGAAGGTATGAAGCTGTTAAAATGTTGCATCATTTTGGTGGGAAGCTGCCTTCTGAGGAATATCTGCCCACAATCACAGGCCAATGGCAAAAGAGAGATGTCTGTGAGCCACAGAACCTAGTGCAAATCCATCCTCGGGCTAGACTGCCCAATAAACAGCCAAATTTAATTCAAACTTTTCTTGTGGTTGGGACATTCTTGGTCTCTCAAGCTGATTTGTTTGCATCTGCTAAACATTAAACTCCCACTACAGCCTTACCCTCTTTGAGAGACTCTTAAAAAAAAAATCTCTCTCTCTCCACTCCCAACCCCTGAAACACACAGGATCTCTTCAAACACCCAGCCTTTTGTAAAATTTGGTGGAAAATGAATTAAAAAATTACTGAACAGGAACAGACAGACACCATTAGGCTTTTTTTGCCTTAGGAAAGCAATCTAAGGGGTAACTATCTCTAGTACCACAGTCAAGAGAATGGCTTGTGAAAGTCCCAAAGTGCGGGGATGCAGTTAGGCCATAAAGAGCATGATACATGTAATTTATTTGTTACTATACACTCTTAAGTGAGAAATAAGGGGTTTGATTCATACTTACATGAATATCTTGGTCAAATAAGTTCAATGTAACATTTAAAAGAATAGATTAAGCTCTGCAGGTTCTATAAACCTGAGCTTCTTGTCAGACCCATTCATGTGTCTACAGATATCTCAACAGTCATATTTTGAAACTTCCCAGCTCTTTAGCTGGGAAGTTTTCATTGCTTCTCAATGGTATTTGCAATACCCTACAGTCTATAAAAATATTGTGACATATGATAACATCATATTCTATTACACTGCTGTTTTTAAAAGTTAAATCAAAATAGAAGTTCCTACAATTTGTCTTCATATCATAATAAAGATTCCCTGAATAAGTTTTTTATCTAGGTGAGCACTGACAGAATCCTATGTAATGGATACTTACAGTGACAGCAATAATGTAATTGTGAAATACAGTCAAAGAAACATAAACCAGATACAAATTCTAGAAAGGGAACCAGGCTTAAAGCTGATATATTACATTTTCAAAAGGGAATTGTATCAGTTCTTTTCCCAATATCTGTTCATATGCATGTTCATACTGCATATACTCATGCATGACAAAGACTTGTACAGATACTGAATACAGCATTTGTAAGGCATTTTTCAAAAAGCAAGCAGCCAAGAAGAAAAAACAAATTTCCTCTCCTCCCACCCCTTTCTTCTGTCATTCATCTTATCTTCCTTTTTAGAGCACAGGAAGAAATGTGGTAACTCTTCATTCAGAACTGGGCTTGCTTTGGGCTTCCACACAACACAGCACCTCAGTCTGCAAGGACCTTCTTTACCCTCTTATCACTTATATTCCACTTTCCTTTGAAATCAGTCTCATGCTTCTTCACCAGCCCAGGAATTTTTATGAAACCATTCCTCAATTACTGCTACACTTTAAGTCCTCAAGGCTTAAAATCTGCTGTAGAACCTACATTCAGAAATCAGACCATGCTCACAGCTGGTAATGTCTCAAGCCCAGACAGGGAAGAAGAGTCCTGCTCATCTCAATCACAGTAACACATTGGGAAAAGAGATACTTCGGTTGCTATTAGCCTGAAAGACCACACCGTCACCAGAAGGCAAAAAAAATACAAAGGGAAAAAGACTGCCTGCAATCACTCCCAGCATGAATATACATAAACAAGAGACACAAAGAGGAGATGCAAGCTGCTCATCAGTTACTGAAGGATATTTGAGATACACTTTTCATACTCTCTTTTCTTCTTCCTCCTTTTAAGGATCTACAGAGTTTTGTGGATAAATAAAGCCCACATGGGTGCAAAAGCCTGGCCTCTATATTACACCATGGTGCATGGTAGGAAACAGGGAACCAAAACCCAATTTTGAGCAGTAATCACAGAAATATGCATTCCAAAATGTGTGTGCATATATTTATATACTTTTTTTAAACACTTAAGTATATTTACCCACAACTCTAGACAGACGTGCATAATATCCAAAAACATACATTATTTTAACAGGTCTAAAGATGACTCCAGACTCCTTAAATAGCTATTTTACCATTAATTTGGACAGGAGGGAAGATCACAACCTGTGTCTTGCCATCTCACACTCTTAAGTTACTCATGTCAGTAAGTCCTGCCATTACAAAGTATCTTGAGTCCCAGTAAATATTGATGGTGTTATTATTATTACTGATTGTAAATACTGATGTCAAAGCTTACTGTATCTGTAATGGAATTCTCAAGCTCTTTCCATTTGCAGGATCTCTCTTCTAACGTTAGACACATGTAGCAAACATCCGTGCAGACAGTTCAACCCCATGCATTTTCAGCATGAATGCCATATCTAAGCAGCATATCTTCATTGATAACTTACATTTATGACAGAAAATCTTCCCATATGTAGAGGCTTTTATAAGCAAGATCAGCTTTCAAAACTTTAAACAGCTGTTCATCTTCACAATCAAGGGGTTATGATATAACTGTTCTGCAGCCAATAAACATAAATGGCCTGTAATAGCTAAATTAGTCACATATATTGCTATCAATAAAGATCCTTTGTTCTACAGCTCTGGTCATAAGGACCAGGGCTCAGGTAGAAAAGACACACACAAGCCGATGTCTCCCTGTGCAAGCAGGTTAGATTGCAGAAAGAAAAGAAACTTTAAGATAACTGTTTTATTTAAAAAAACCAGCTCTTTGGAAGATATAGCAGCGTTCAAGTATTAATGCAGGAAGCAAAGAGTAAAAGCAGAAGAGCTGTTTCTCCATAACTGATAGCATCAGAAACATTGTGTAAAACACTTAATTGGCAATTAAGATTTTGACATTTACTGATTGAAGCTGCTGATATTCATGTTACAGCAATACAAAGTATAGGACCCTGTGCAAAGTAATCCCATAAAATTATGTTAGTGACTTACATGATGGACAGGATCATTAACTGCAGTTGCTGCGCTGCTCATTTATACCAAAATTATGCACAGAAGGCTATCCAGCAATGGAACAGGGGGGATATTAACTAGTAGGTGATAAAAGAAGGATCAGATCTCAGCCTCCTTTGCTCCCTTCCGTCAGGAAAACTGGACAGAATCAGAACAAGGACCACAGACGGGACCCTGTAACAGCTCCCAGCCCTCCTCCACTTCACACCTTCGCACTACTTTTTCAAATCAGCCTAAACTGAAGCACCTACATTGTCAGCATTGCTAAGTTCACTTTAAAGAGTGAGAAAAGCTGCTAAATGTGTCAGGAAACAATTAGATAAGTAAGATGCACGTTTTCGCAGTGCAAAGCACTGTAAATTAAGCAGGCAGCTGATGAAGGTGGAACTTTCCTGAGGCACAGCACATTCAGCAGACTCTCCCCTTCCTCCCCAGAAAAACTGCCTTGTGCAAAAGAAAAAAATATCTCCTCCTAATACGCATGCATAGCACTGCTCACCACTGGCCTGGGCACTCTCAAGCAGAGTTATATTTAATAAATTCAATATATATTGTCCTAACTGGCACAAGGAACATAAATAT
Source organism: Phainopepla nitens (assembly GCA_013400175.1). Classification (NCBI taxonomy): domain Eukaryota; kingdom Metazoa; phylum Chordata; class Aves; order Passeriformes; family Bombycillidae; genus Phainopepla; species Phainopepla nitens. The sequence goes on along the minus strand of VXBQ01009097.1, from coordinate 2,167,088 downwards.
TTCGCGCTTGGTGAATTACTACAGTGAACTGACAAGCATGCATGATGTTTGTAGCTAAGCTGGAATTTGTGCTTCCACGCACCGGGGGCAGCGGAGCCCCAGCAGGCAAAGCTCTGCCCAGGGGAGAAGATTCTCGTCCCTAGAGCCCAGCATCCTGTGCTGCCAGCTCCCGGGAGAGGGGCAGGCCAGCAGGCAGGAGCTAGCCGGGAGCAAGCAGCGATGCTCGGCCAGCTGCGCGGAGCGCTCGCTCAACCCCCGACTCTGCAGACCGCACCGCGAGGGCGAGAGACAAAACCAAAACCCCAAATGAAGTTTGCGATAAAGAGGGAAAGGAATCTAACAGTCGATGATCGTTTTCTTCAGCACCAAGTTGTTTCCTCTTGCCTAAACTGCGGCACTTCTTCTCTAGGGCAAACAGGATTCAAAAGATAAAATCAGGATTTGGATGACAGAGAGTTATCACTGAAGAAAGGCACTTACAGTCCTCCTGAAGCCCCTATCTCCGAAAGCAAACAGGCACAAAACCAGCCAAGCTAAGAAAAAGATTTTCACAGAGTCTATTTCACAAAAGTCAAATGAGAAAACATGGTCTTTATAAAAGCCTAGACCTGCTTTCTGATGTGCTTAGGTATTTTTCTGCATCACAACAGATAGTAAGGGCCACTAAGGATGCATCTGATACCATCACATCACACCAGGGAAAGAGAGAATGGCCCTGAAACAATTAAAAGAGAATGGCAAAAGAGATATTTAGACACAGTAAGTCATCAGCTGTGATTTATACAACAGTGAATCAGCAAAAGCAATTCAGTACAACAGGTTTGTGTTTTCCCTATTTAACAAAATTAGTAACTCTCTACATCTTGCTTAGTTTTCTCAACACTTGTTACAAAAAATTAAAAAAAAAAAACAAACAAACAAACTGTTGAAACATATTCATATGTAATATATTTCTTCTCCCTCTCCTCCGAAGTAAAACCATTTACTGCACAACCAGGAATACAGTCTGAGAACTGTAGATAATAGAAAAGGGAAAGATGAAGAACCACCAGCAAGTCCTGATCTCTGTTTTTTTTATTACAGATCTATTCTAGAAGCTTGTTTAAGCTTTGTTATCTTCCTTAAACCATTTGACCTCTGTATGTGATTAATATTTTCTGCAGTACTGCACATGTGTAATCTCTGAATATGGAAATCACAGTACCAACGCAAGATATTATCATTGCTAAAACTCTGCAGGAGAATGAGACTAACTTGGAAATCAATCACTTCTGACTTCCAGTGCTAAAGTTAAATTAATTTTTCTAAGCAATCCATCTACAAAATGTATCAGTTTTATGAAATTTGGATATTAAAAATAAGGAGACAGTCATGACTTCAGAATTATCTAAACCAATTCAGTATGTAAAGGAATAATTTGCTGCTGTCAAAAGCTAATGTCACTTAATTCTTGTCTTGTTAAATCATCTGATGCCCCTTTCTTTTTTAGTTAAACAAAGATAAATAATAAAAGCAATTTACAGCTAGAAGATGTTAGGGTTCTGCAGCTGTTCAATGTCTTCTGGGCAGATTAGATTCTGTAATGAGAAGTTACAAGCCTCATTTTATAAAAGCTGTTGCTGTCTTGGGAAAAACATCAGTGAATAAGATTAGAAAACCCTTTTCCTTCATGAACCTATTACACTCGCAAGCTGATTACTTGGCATATGTTTGATACCTTCATAGCAGGAAAACAGTAATTTGTTTCTATGATTTTTTCCCATCACTCATAAAGTCAAAATGTCTCCTCTAATATTACCCTACCTCTGATTCAGCCAGGAAAAACAGAGAAAAATCCACAGGAGTAAAATTCACACCAACCAGAATTAATTTAACTTCCCCCAAAAAAGGTTCTACAGAACTAAGTATAACTAACATTAAATTGTAACAACTTATCAGCTGCCTGTTCCTTGTGGGACAAAAATAACATTCTAAGATTAGGAATGTATTTAGAAGAAACTTATTGGAAGATCCACAACCATATGTGAATGAACTTTATGGTAACTTAATATGTGTAGCTTTTAAAAACTGGGAAGAAAGAAAACTCCCTGTTTATCACTCTTATCTGCTAAACATTCATGTCAGGGAATTCCACTAAGAAAGGGGTTGTAATTAGGCCCTGTGTTGGTAATTAGCAGGCACCCTCTGAAATCCTCCCTCTCAGATCAATCTAGAAGTACTTGATTTGATCTTTATGGGGGGGACTAAGCTGGGCTACAAACTTGTTTCCACTATCCAAACACCTTCTGTTTACCTTGACCTTATTTTAGTGAAATTCTAAGTGCTGTTAAACAACCACTCACACCATCTCCACTGCATATTCCCCTGAATGTTGGCTTTATGTCTATTCGAGAACTTTATTTCCAGGAACGTTGCAACACTTAGCAATTCAAGCGCCTGGAGTTACTAATAGGTGGGATAAATAACACTATTTTGAACAAACATGAGAAAACTTCAACCTGTAATTATTTAACAAACTCTGTGAGAGTGGTACATAGTTAGTACTAACTCGTGGGAGTTGGATAATGATTATGGGATTTGTGTTAACTCTTTGCAGCTGACTAAAAAAAGCAGCTCCGTCTTCTGGAGGAAAAATGAGAAATGAAAACAAGGCTTCACATGACCCACATTATGTAAATGGCAAAAAAATTTAAATAATGTGCTTAAAATCGGCTCTATCATGTGCCAGTGCTATATTCTGGCTAATTCTGCTTCAGGCTATTAAAGTCTACTTTTCTTAGTTCCACCTACAGTTAAAATATGGTGTTGCTATTTGCTTTCTAAATGTGTGGTGAACACACTTCTGAATTAGTGCTATCCCACTGCTGTGACACTCTCTAGAGGTGTTTGTATTTTAGTGCTGGCAGATAGGGAGGTGCAGTCAGAACAGCATCAGGATGATGGGAATTTTTCTTCCATTATTCTTGATACTTAAACTTACATGACATAATCTTGAGATTTACATTTTCCTTGCTTCATCTCTTTTCTTCTCTCAACATCCAGCCTCACATTTCTTACACAACCCATATTGACTTAGCAGGAGTTTTGGGTGCACAAGCAAACTAAAAGTTTGACTTTCCAGTCCTCTCTGTCACCGGTGGGATTTTCCAAAGCACAGAAGCGTATCAGAACTTAACTTCCTTCTGTCTTACTGCACTTCAGGTAGCTATCCTTTTTCCTTAAACCTTTAACAGGTGCTGCAGACATTTCAGACTGTTGTGATATTTTACACTGAACTTCCATGTGCCCCTGCAGAAGTTACCACACCTGCAACACATCCCCCTTCCAGACTGAACAACCATCCCAGCATTTAACAGCAAAGCCCAGGGAAACCTCTATGTCAGTCAATGCAAACTCTATTTTTGCCCCCAGCACAGCCAGGGTTTCTGCAGTTTTCTGAAGTCCTGGAAAGCTTCTGAACAGGGAGAAGCCTCCCCAGCTGCAGCCTGTTCCTGACTGGAATCCCAGGCTGCTGTGTTCACTCAGTGCAGGATAATCCTCTGTGCTCAGGTCTAGGAACACAGCCTAGACACAAACTGCAGTTTAACATTTAAGGGGAAGTGAAACACCATCACTGAGGATGACCTAGCCTAACTAACCCTTTAAAACGTCTCTGATGTCTTCTGTAGCGCTAGCTATACCCTGAAGATGGTAAGGAATACACAAAGTACTCTACCATAGGATTGGTAGAACAACCTACCAAACCACTTCAAAATAAGCAGACAAAATTTTGTTCTCACCTAGTATTGAAAAAGGTTTGAAATATTTCCATCTTTGTAAAGGTGATTTCTAGTTCCGAGTTTGGGAAGTAGACTCAAATAAAGAAGCTGAATATAAAATACAGTTTGTAGGCCACACCTTAGCTGAACACTGGAATCTGCTCACTTTGCTTACATGGAAACATATTTTTCATATTTATTCTTAAGTGAGATGGTTTATGTCAAATTTCTCTTTATGTGAAAAGATTTAGCCAAAATAAAACCTGAGTGGCAGACTGCAACACAACAGTGATCAGACCATTAATTATTTTACCACTGCTGTGTATCCCCATAATTAATGGCACTCTGTGAGACCAATACAGGAAATTAAAATTTCCTTTTAATGAAAAGAAATTGCAGACATGAAAGGCCACTATATGAAAAATGGATCTTGATTCTGCAGTACTAAAATAACCTGTAACCTGATTAAAAGGCATTTGGAAGCACGAAACTAGATGTGTTAAAAAGGTAAGAAATCTTTTAGTTATAGTTACAGTTAAAGTTGCCAGAATGAAAGAATAAAGATACATGTTCTTCCCATGCAACAAATGGGCTCTGTTCCTTGCTTTTTGGTAAAGCAAAATCCCCACTGAAAATCAAACAGGCTACAGACTAGCTTGAATGTACCATTCTGTATTTCAGCACAAACTGTATCTTTAAAATAATGACAGTTTCTCTCATCTTTTCAGTCTTAAAGCACTTTAAAACTACAGCCCAGAAATACATGGACAGAGAAAAATTAAAGCAACTGAAGCTGAAATACGCTACTTAGGAATCCAAAGTTTGTTTACACCATTAGAAGGCACTCAAATATATATCCCCATAAATGACAAGGTCCCAGCAGCAAATTAACAGGAACAATTTTCCCATCTCAGGAGCTGTCAAGATGGGCTCTGTTAGCCAATTTATCTTACTCTAGCACATCTCTGGTGCTTGTCAATCAATATGTGAAACATTTGGTGTTGATTGCCATTTTTCTATCCACTTCCTTTTGCCTCTCGTACCAGGCAATTTACTGCAAGTCAATCAAGGTTGAAGCAGACCTTGTTTAAATAAAACACTGTTGAGTTCTTTTCACACCAACAATTTCAAAAACAGAATGAGCTGTAGCTCTTCACATTTACATTTATACTACTTTTTCTGTTTTTCCCAAATGCCATGCTCAAGCTATAAGTCATAACTAAACTCAGCCGAAGGCTTATGGAGAAATCATTCAAGGAAGAAGAACTGCATAGAACTGTATATGCTTTTGCTGTCAAAAACTCTGGCTATCAATGGAGACAGAGATCATTAAAAAGTACTTAAATAATCTAGGATTGTGTCTTTTTTACCCTTGCTTGAAGTCAGGTCTCCACACCAGGAAAAAAACTTCTAACTTGTCTGAATTTTTTAACTCTGGTTAAATATTTCAAATATTCTTTTATGCTGGTATTTTAAGGTAAGAGGGAGCTCAACTACTGTCTTTATAGCTTCATGTTACACATAAATATAAGAAGAAAATCAATTCTCCCAATTTAGGACTTGATCCCATGTTGAACACACTGACAGCTTTCCTCTCACATTCAGAGGAAACAATTGCAGAACAATCCCAGGTCACACCACATCTAATTTTGGCACTACTTTGGCATCAACTGTAAGCAGTGAGGCAGGGAAATAGGGCACAAAGAACATCCTTTGCACTACATAACTTTACAGGTATACAACTGAAACAATATGCACTTACAGTATGCAACACGTGAAATTTTTAAAACTTTGAACTTGTTTCTACACAGTAACTTGGTTTTACAAACAACAGCCACAAAACCTTTCTACCGTGCTCAGTGCTGTTTCAGTTTTTAGGTTCACCATGGACTGCAGAATTAACCCCACAACAATTCATAGCAGTGGCACACAGAACTCCTGTCCTCTGAGTTAGAACAGCCATTAAACACCTGCTAGGTGCTACAACTATGTTTAGGTGCTGCAACTACAGAGACTGGCAATGATTTATTAAGTTTAACACCATTATTTATTACAACCCCATATGCTAAATCCAGCAATGTACAAGAGCAACAAAAGAAAACACAAGTCAGACCAAGCCCCAAGATCCCCAAAGTAGTAGTCTCTTATGGGTACCAGAGGGCATATTCCTTCAAGAACAAAGAGAAAGCAAGTGACTATATTACTGTTATCAGCAAGATCATCCACTCCTGCCCTTAATTCTAAGAGGTACAAAAGTGCCAGACATTCAAAACCTCACAAGCTCAATCACATATACATATATTAGCACACATAGAATATATATTATTTTTTAGATATTTTATATATATATAAGTGAGTAAATATATCACTCTCTTTATGTTAGAAAATGAATGGCTATTGAAAGAAAAAAATCCCGTTTCTTCTCTGGTCAACAATTTACCAATTTGCAACAACTCCCAAAATTGCCTGCAATTAACACCTTGTAAAATTTAATGACAAGAAGATCCCTGGCTTGTACTTTCGTATAAGACCTAATATCTTGTTGATCTACAGCACTGAGAAGGAAATAGATAAAATGCCTGAAACAGTCAGGGATTGAGCAACAAATAGAATAAACAATCACCAGGCACATCTTGAGCAGTGCATTTGAAAAATCCTTACATTATACCAGCATAACAAATGCTACAACTCAAATGGAATGCATTTTACTATCTTTTGGGTAAAGAATGCTCCAGATCTCCAGATTAACTATGAAATAATGAATGTTAAACAGTTTAGAGTACTAGTCTCTTAGGAAGGAAAAACCTCTCCTGTTTATCCTTCCCAAGGGGCTGCTGTAGGTTAACCTTCTCAATTTAAGGATCTTCCTTTACTGTGCTAAAAGTAACAGGTGAAAAGAAAAACAACCCAAAATTCAGTTAATATATAAGAGTTAAGGGTATACCACCTATATGGATGTTATATAAACACATACAGACATACACATACACAAGTATGTGTATGCACACTGGGATATGTGGGCTCCTAACACTACCAAGAGTTGATCTTTGAGTTAAAAAAAATCTCATTAATCATGAGAAAGAAGTTTTATGTTTTACTTGACATTGATGTCACTAAAACAAACAAAAAAAAGGCAACCAAACAACAACCCAAAAGGAAAAAAAACCACAAAGACAAAAACACCACAACAAACCTAAATTAAAAAAAACAAAACAAAACAAAACAAACAAAAAACTCCACACCAAAATCAACAAATCAGCAAGCTGGAGGTATTAAAAAGTATGTCCTGCAAGGCAAAACCAGTTAGCCTGATCTACGCCAATATGATATAAGTTCTGCTTCAGTAACAACAACCAGGAACCCATAGTAAAAACTACCATAAAAACAATATAACAATTCCAGATCCCCAGTTCCAACAAAGGGTGATTTCAGTGCTATCTTCCAAAAGATGCCGCCTACACTAAAGCATGAAGAACCACACTTACATAACATTTATTTTAGAATTTTTGATGATAGGATATCACTTGCATATCACAAAATTTCCCTTTCATTCTACTGTACCTATCTAAAACATATCTAGAAAAAAAATCTTTAGAAATCTCTGAGCTTCTTCAAATTTAAATTTTGTCACAGCCCAAGGCATATATGAGATTTTTGCAGTCTTCTCAGCTCCATGGATGCTACTCAAGAGTTTGCAGAAAGTTTATGTCTGGAATTCAGGTTTACAGCTGGGCTCTGTCAAGTTATTGGAAAAGCATTTCCTCCAAGATAAACTCAAACACAACAAACAACCCCCTACACCTGCTTAGGAAGTGTTTCTCTTGGCTCACAGCAAAGCCTGTCTTTTCATCAGTAGGATTTTCCCCCAACAAGTTGTACTGATTTTCTGGTATGTGCTTTCTGACTAGGAATATAAAAGGCAATATAAGATGGTTCTGCCACAGAAGGAAGTAATAGGTGATGGGTGGAGTTATTTATTAACTGAATGCCCTAAATAAGCAACTGGCTCAGGTCAGAGCACCTCACAGCCTGTGCCCTCTCTGTGCAGCTCCTCATCCTCTACCCTCCTTTCCACTGCGGCCCTACAAAGGCTGAACACAAGGTCTGATGGATTTTAGGGGAATGAAGAGGAAGTCAGTAAGACAGAGAGGCTCAGTATAGAGAGAAGCAGTGCTCACTGCCAGAGGGTTTCAGAGTTGGTTACAATTCCCTCTGAAAAGGCGATCACATATTTGACTATCCTCACCATTAGAGAGAAGTCCAGGACTTTTATCTGTTCCTCCCTTCTTTTCTTCCCCTCCAATACCATATTGCTTAAAACCTTAATTTTAACAAGAACCTGCAATTTTAGCTGCTAAGAGAACTTCACTTTCCTGTCTCTTTACAGCCCCAGGGACTAATTGAGAAGATTACCTGAAGGCTTGAGGTCTAAACGCTCAAGAAAGAAAAACCTGCTTAAAACCATTTCTACAAAGAATGCTCACAGAAATAGGAACAACTAGGAGATCTTCCTGTCAGTGCAGGTTTTTACAACCACAAATGGGAGCATGCTGTATATTATCATGTGATGGGAAAACCAGTAATAACACACAGCAGGTTTAAATTATTTATTTCATTGCAGTACACAGAAGGGTGATAGATAAGGAGCTTGTTTTCACTACAAATCACAGATCTGAAAAAAAAGTCTTGATCTAAAACTATTATGAACTAAGAAGAGGCTGAGTTTCTTCTGTCCTTGATAACCTGCCATGGCAAACAGATGAAATTTGTTAAGTGTGTAAGGCTGAAATAATGCTTCTCTCAGCTATCAAGGAGATCATCTAAAAGTGGGATTGAGGACTAAATGGAGTAGAGATGTAAGGAAGAGTCAAAGACAATTTTAAAAGATGCCGTTTTACCTACACTTAGTGAAATGAAAACTAGAGAATCCATCCTCCTCTTCTATCAGAAGTCATGACCCCATCAAAAATTGATGTACAAAACGGTTCCAGCAAGGTTGGTTAATAGAAATAATACATCACAATCCAGCCCATTTGGGGCTTTTGTTCTTAAACACTTCAGTAAATGGGCCTGTTTTTTAACTCCAACAGATAATTATAAAGTGCAATAAAAAATTCAAATTATGTTAATAGGCCAGAGAACAACGGCTGTTTCTGAAATCACTGGCAATTACTAGACATAATGGTTCTCAATTAAGCTGAAGGGTATTTTCAATCGTTCATAATTCACTATTTTAAAAGTATCATAAAAATATATAAATGTGAGTTGTTAATAAAACTTTCAGACCAACAATGTAGCTGTGTGTCACAGAAAGTAATACGTACTTTATTTTGATGATGCTTTTTCCCTTGTGAATGATATGTGAATTGTGAGTGAAAGGAAGGTAACTACATGGGATTTGTTTCTCTCAGTGCTCCTAAGTGGAAAAGGAGTGATATTTCTTTCTTGAGCAACTTCAGTTTCCCTCAGGAATACACTCAGCAATCATACATGTCTTTACCAATTCTATTTTTAGATCCTGCAGCTCGCTGTAGAAACTTTAATGCACATGACGATGTGAACCAGAGGCAGCACTGCTTGCCCACTTTCAGATTGCTATTTCACATATTTTTCAAGGCAATAAAATGGACCAAAATGTTAAAATTAAGGCTTAAAATAAGAAATCTTGAGGATCATGAAATAGTAAATCCTAAGCATCATCTTTCAATTATGACCTTGATTCACAATAGATTTATACCAAGTCAAGTAAAACAAATAACAAATGAAGCCATAAAGGAACGATCAATTGGTGATAATTACTATCCACACTTCACTAAAACTAGCACTTACTTATCCACCACATGTTTAACCTTGCGTTAGGGAAAGAGCAGAACTGCAAATTGCTAAGTTCTCATTGTAACCTTACTGCATACGATTAATGATCAATTTTCTGGACATGCCTGAACTACCTGAGTAAATGTATTTGAACACATATGTGCACACATTTTATTCATTTATTTCAAAATCAATGACACCTTAAAAACATTTTCTCTAATCCAGCCACTTCAACCTTCCTCCTGCCAAGAAGAAAAACTTCTTTGATTTTTATTCAAATACATTTGCACACATATTCCCGAGAAAGAGTAAATAATTTGAGAATAGTTCCTAACTGTAGAAATTCATATTTTCATATTTAAACAGTTGCTCAAAGATTAAAGCACGCCACAATAATTGAACAGTGGAAGAGAGCCATTCACCATCCAGACCTCAGGAGCTGTTGACAATCTTTATTGCTTTGGCCTCATTAAAATGGTGCAAACCATGAGGTAACATAAATCTCTATCCCTAGATATTCTCTCCCTTAATTTTTTAATAGCTTCACACAAAGGGAAAGGTTAAAACTAATTAAAAGAGATAGACATACTAGTAAAATTGCCCTAATGAACTGTTAGTTATTGGTTTTAGCCATTTCACTTGAAAAAAATTAATTCAATTAATTAATTATGATTGACATTCCTTGTTTTTTGTTTTGTTGTATTGGTATTTTTTAATCTCTTTTAATCACTTCATTTTTGTTCCCTTTTCTCTTTTAGTTCTTTCACTTTTAGTCTCAAACTTACAGCTAAAGTAAATCTCAAGTATTACAGCTGGACAAAGATATCTACATAAGGACTACATTATAATTCAAACTTCATTCCAAATGGGACAGAAATATTCTGAACTCATTCCTATGCAGAAAACACTTGTTTTTCTCTCTCATTAAGATCATCATACAATATCAACAGATGCTTAAAAGCCTCTAGTGCTGAAGGAAATGTTGAGAAAATTGAAACAGAAGTGCTTATGAATGGTAATCTAATGATACTGCAAAGATTTCACTTTTCTGTACTACATCTACCAAAACACACATATCCCAACACTCCCTCCACCAAAAGCCAAAACCTGTCATTAAACAGCTACCATTTTTATGTTACTTCTTACTGGTTGGCACTGTGACTAGGAGTTAACTTCAGAAAAAGTAAAAATAAAAGAAAAAAGGCTGGGGTTGAGGTGTCCCTGAATTCCTCACACCCCCAGTGGCTGCCATGCCCACAGAACAGAATATTACCATTACATTATAGTCACAGTAAACAAGCATCTGGCTGTCATTGAAAATACAGCTTTTCTCTACTAGTAATAAGAGGCATTTTCTGCTAATTTCTGTTATCTATAAATCTCTCTTGGCATTCCAACTCTGCTCTTAATGTGCTATACAGGCTCCACTTTATGCACAATGAACACTGCCATCAAATGTCAGCATGTCTTCTTGTTATCTTAAAGATAGGCAGGGATTCACTCAATGAAACATCTAGAGGGTAAGAAGATACAGAATAAGGAGATATTTACTTAGTATGCCACAGATATTTAACAGAAACACATGCATATACACACAAACAAATATGTGTGTGTGGGTATATTTTTTCTTTTACACTGGGGAAATAATCACAGTCTTTTGCAAAGAAACCTCACTGTTATTTCCTGGCTAGGTCTGTTAATGTAATTGAAGAATGGGAGCTGAAGTCAAGTTTAGATCAAGTTACTTATGCATCCATCTACCACATCTGTACAGGACATCAGCCCCAGGTTAATTGTAGCTGCTCATTTTCAGGTACCACTGTTTGCTCCCTGCTACTCCAAGAGGAGAAAAACCAGAAGCTGAGTTTCAAGCAGCTGCCCTATTTTGTTTTTCATACATCCTGTTCTTTTAGACTGCTGGAAAATTAATCTGCAAATGACCCTTAAAAAATATATATGAGCACAGGGCACAGGTGAGAAGCAGCAGCCTTGAAAAATTAATAATAAATTTGTGTAATAAATTTTCCTCCTTGATTTAGTGGTAAAAATCACAAGAAACCCAGCTGACTGAATTCACTAGTATGAAGCCAGTACAAGGAATATCACCATTCTGCCATAGGTTTCAAACTTTAAAATGGACAAAGTGTTTCATATGCATCAGGAATAGCAATATTTTGGTTAAATAAAATAGAATTTTAGAGTCTTGACCTCTAATTGAGTGCCCATATTTTCAATTTTTATTAAACTCCGTGTCTTATTCTCCCCTCATTTAGATGCTTGCAAAATAAATATAATTATATCCAACTTAAATAACTTTGGAACCTTGAGCTGCAGGTGCTGGTATGCTGTATCTATTACCATATTTTAAACCCTTTTAAGAAGATTGCATTAATTTCTATGATAATTTAGAGCCCATAATGCATTCCAAGATGTGAATAGATGTTAATCACCAAGGAGTGATTTTCCTGTACACTAACGAAGTCATGCTGCAACCAGTAACTACTACTTTTAAAATTCAATATTGCCAGTGAAAGACTTAGATTAAGATTTGTTAAAGTAACTATACCCCTGATACGGGTTTAAAAACCCCGAAGTAATTAACAACTACATCAATAGCTATGGCCTTCCAATCTACAGAAATTATTAGGACAGAAAATGTTTATAGTATCCAGCTCATTCCTTGCCCAATATTATTAAAACTTAGCCATGCATATTTAACTTCTGCCACCACCATAGACCGGGAGAGCAGCCAGCAGGCAGAAAAGAGGCTTTATCATCACAAAGATGTTATGTTTAATAGTACAGGTACATCACTGAGGAAAATCTGACAGCTGTGACTGCAGAACTATTCTGATATTTAGATTGGTAACATTCAGCCAGAGTTTGCCTCTCATGTAAGCCAAAGCTCAGTTTGTTCCATCAGCCTCAACAAGCTCTACCAGAGCAGCATTCAAATTTAAATATCTGCACAAACAGGTGAAAATTGGTCACGTTCTCCTGGAACAAGCCCATTCACAGCTTTTCCCTAGCCTAAAAGTAACTAAGGATGCCTTTCCGCTTTAACCTGCTCATTGCTGTTGCCTCTGGACAGCGATTAAATACAGGATTCAGCACAGGTGAGACCCTGCCTTGTCACTGTGAGCAAGGTGACCCAAAAAGAAGGAACACTGGACTGGACTATTCCGTGGGAAGGGACCCTCAGTGCCCATCGTGTCCAGCTGCCCGGGGGACTCGGGGCTGAGCAGTCCCAGCCCCTGCTGAGGGCACTGTCCCCTGCCCCGGGCAGTGCCAGGCCCGGGCACAACACAGGTGACACCACCCTCGCTGTGCCTGCCCTGTCCCCACGGGTGCAACAACGGCATCAAGCCGGCATTTCAAACTTCCCATGTGGTAGAAATGTTATACATTGAGATCTTACAGAGGAAAATCACTATTTTTTTTTTTTTCCCTGCAGACAAGAAGCAGGCTGATATGAGCAGCTGCAGGCCATTATGATTTTGTGGTACCTCCAGCTGCTGCTGCCTCTGCCCACGGTCACCCCCATGCAGAGGCTTCACTGGGGGCTGGGATTCAGCAATGTGGGGAGGACTGCAGGCACTGCTTCCTCACTAGAATAAGGATTTTAGCCCATAATCTCCTCTTCTTCACATGTTTTAAAACCAGCAATAACTTCATATCGTGCTCTAAGGTGGGCTTCAATTTCTGGGGTCTCTATGATAGTATCAGACCAAATACATTACCCTGAAATACATTACACTGTGCTGGAAGAAAATCAGCTCCTATGTGAAATACGCATCAAAAAAAAAAAAAAATCAGAAAACTTTGGCAAGATTTCTAGATCAACTTTTGTTATGATCACTTAAAAGACTTTGCATTCTTTCTGGCACCATGCTTGACACTGCTGAACACTTTCAAATTCTGCTGCCTTCAACAGAAGTTCATTATGCCTTTCCAAAATGTGTCAAAAGGTAGCAGATAAAATTTAAGACAGCTAAAAAGGTCCTAAATTCTCTGAAACCAGAAATATAACATTAGCAATGCAGAACAAATTTGAGTTTTGATATACATTAAAGGAGTCTGTAGAAGAATAATTTATTTACTCTTCTTTTACATTTTAAAAGTTTAATTTACAGGATTAATATCTAATTGAGAAATTAAGTATTTGAATCTTTACTTTCTTAAAAAACAACAATCTGGGATAATTTGATGGTTGTGTATTTTTCTAGCAGCAGCCAATGCCATTTGAGCAGTGACAGGATTTAACTGCCACCAATACAAATTAAATCATTAGCTGCTAGATGTAGAAAAGTTCAGAATTGTGAATTTCAGTCTCAAGAGACAAGAAGAGAAAGAATTTATTCTCACACGTTTTATATAAATAATCACTTAAATCTGTACTTGTTAAGTACAAAATATGTGTTAGCATAACAAAGTATCTGGTTCATATAAATGTGATTCTTGCCTTCCTCACTGAAAGAGAAAAAAACTGTTAAGAAATTACAGAACAAAGCAATGGCTTGAGGAATTCAATAGCTAAACAAGCAAAAGCAGTATATTTACTGAAAAAAAAATTAGAATGGCTACAGCATCTTATACCCACAAGTCATACCGAATTTTAGTAATAAAAGTTGAGAAAGGTGAATAAGGACCCAAGCTAAGGACCCACCTGGAGAGCAGTGAGAGAAAGATGCAGGGAGTGCACAGCCCCTCACCTCAGCTCACCTCTGCAGTTCCTCCCTTCCAGCTGTCAGTGGCCCTGTAACCTTTCAGTGCTCGCAGGGAATTCCAGACCCCCACAGGCTCACAAGCACACCCCGGAGCTTCTGCTCCCTGTTCCCCACGGGAAACCAGCCCCTGCTCCTGCAGCTGGGTGCCAGTGTGACCCTGCAGGGGTGGGACAGGACCAGGCAGCCAGGGGGGAGATGGTGACAGAGCATCAAAGGGATCCCCTTTCCTGGCCACAGGCTCCTCCAGGTGACAGCCCTGAGACCCGGGCTGCCCTGGATCCCAAAGATTTCCTTGGGGCTCCAGGATGCAAAGGGGTCTTGGGTGGGGGAAAGACTTGCAAACCACAGTGGCAAAGGTGAAAAGGACAAAAGTGTGGAGTTGTAAAATCAGTAAAAATCCATTACTTTCTGCTATAGGAGACCCCAGACATTCTAACAGCAAAGTCCTACAACAAAACCTGTTCCTAAATCAATGGAATAAAAAACCCAGACAAGACTTGGTATTTCATTTGCTGCACCTCCACTCATTAGACTCAATACAAAGAACTGAAATGAAGAGGAAAATCAGGCCTGCCCACATAGTGGAGTAGGAGACAAGAGAAAAATAGCAGAAATTAATAGAGTACTCTCACTACAGGAAAAAAAAAATCATGCTACACTTGGTCAGAAATCTTTTCTCGACAAACTCATGCTTGACACAGCTGGCAAAAATGAAAGGGCCTGAGCAGGCACCAAGCTTTATGGATGTCCCTGGGAGCTCTGGGGTCTCCAAAAGACCAAGAGGTCACACTGAATTAACACCAGTCACAGCCACTGAGGAGAGGAGCAGGGAGAGCAGGAAACAGAAGTACCTGTAATAACCCAGTGCACACAGGGACTCTTCTATCTTGGTTCACAAATTCTCCTTCCTGATGTCGAGTGGCTACTTGTGTAGCTCGAAGTACAAGATAAGCAACAAAATGCAAACTGAAATTATTAAAAGTAGCAACAGTTGAGAAATGATGATTTGCTTGTTTTCTTTTTTAAACAGGAAATGTAAAATCAGTTATGGCAAATTTATAAGGGCTTCACAGCCAGCCATGTAAGAAAATGCTGAGTGCTTTAAACAGTCCTAAAAGATATGCACTTCACTCCCTAAAAAAATACTTGTAATACTTAGAATTCATGACAACATTTTTTTCAAAATATATTCCTTTAATTGCAAAGTTTAAGAGGAAATTTTGATGCCAGTCAATCCACAAAACACTTCAGCTAGCATTAGGAAGAATTTTCCCGTTTACATCATCACATTACAATATGCGTACTTGATAGATTTTTTATGACTTATAATAAAGCATTTGCCCTTTGTCACTGTCAAAAACAGGAAAATTACTGCAGCTACCAATTCAGCCTGTTGTGCTGTAGGGTTGTCTGGTATATCTTAGAAAATGAATTTTTAAAATAATATTTTTAACTTGAATGGCACAATGGATGCAGTTAAAAAAGACAACTTTGTATGCAGCTGGAAAAGGTATTCCCAAATTACAAGTATAAAAATAAAAGAAGACTTAGATAGAAAAGTTGAAAGCTGAAGACTTGTTTAAAAATTAAAACCAGTGGTGATGCTCAGAACATGCCAACCAAACACCTGATCAGCATTATTCTTTAGGACATCTCTCCCTTTTTAAGTAACAGCTTTGAGCCAAGTTGCTTTTTCAAAGCCACAATTTCCTAAACCCTCTTTCCCCATTTAGTGTGTACTATCTACGAAACAGCTCCAATATCCTTTTTCTTCCTTGAATGGCCGTGTATATTTTGCCAGAAAGAGGAAAAGTCGGAATGCAATTGTGCTGATGCTAAATGTTAATACATTTGCCTAAATGTCTGCTAATAGCACTGCTAGAATTAGCTAGACTAGTAGTGCATGCCTAATGTGTTGTTTTCGCTGTTGCTGCCTTAGCTGTTTTCTCCTTTTTTTTCCCCTCAGAAACAAAAATAAAGGCGTTTTGAGTAAAATGTTTCTATACATCTGCAGCCCCAACAGCAGCCGTGCCACCATCGTGCAGCTCTGACATAGCATCGCTGGGATTATAAATCCCAACATTCTACTGTTCCTTTCAATTAAACATGAAAAGTTTAATGTTTTCTTAAATTAAACATGAAGCCCTGACTTTGCCAGCCAAAATATGTCCTTCTTTCACCTCTTCTAATTCCTCCAGGTCACTTCTTTCCTTAGCTCCACACAGTCAAAGGCTGACGCTCTTTTATTGGCGTGTACTTTCAGAATGTTGTGGGAGAACGAGGCCTTTGAAAACATTTTCTACAGGCCAAAACATTTAATAAACATGCATTACATTCCCAAAGCTCTAATTTGCTTAGAATCACAAAGCCATTTACACATGTAAAATATTTTCAAAGTAAACAGCTCTAAGTGGCTTAAATGAACAATCATATTTTTAAAACTGAATAATCTCTGAAAATCAGATAATATTGTATTATGAAAAAAATCTGATTTACCAACTTGTTTTTGCAGCCACTGTACAAATGCACCATTTCATCCAAATCTTCTACTGTTTCAAAATGTAATTTATGTAAAAATATCTCAGACAACACCTCCTTCCATTTTTATAAAGGACTGCTAATTTCCAATTGTCAGTTAATTCAGCCACTTTGAAATACTTTACTTTTATACTTCCTACTGCTTCTGTAGTGCAGAACAGATACCCATTCCTTCTATTTCTGTTCAAAGTATGTTAAAAGGCTGCATTCTGACTTTAGGCTGCAGACAGAACATTTACTACTCATTCAAAACACACACTGGAGAGCAGAAAAGCCAATAGTTCCTCCAGGTCCAAGAAACTTTCAGATCTTTAATTAGAAATTCTGTTCCAGAATCTAACTATGATAACAGTACGTAAAAAACTCAAACCCAAACCTACAAGTCTTTTAATCTATGCCAATGGAAACACGTGACTGTAAAGGAAAAATAGGAATCAAGCCTATGATTATACTACCTTTCAGAAAATTTGTTAGCATGTTATTAGCAAAATGTTTATTTGTTAATTATAGTTTTAATTAAGATACAACAATAAATTATCTTTGCCACATTTCTGCAGATATTTACCACCCGAGACTCAGATATCTCATTCCGTATCTGTAAAGCTGACTGAAGTAGATTAAAGTTATACCATGTGAGCGCTTTGTTCACACAAAATCCTCTGAGAAACTTGGAAGGAGGAACATGGTATTCCTCCAGATGCCTCTGCAAACCATCACTGAATAAATGTATCCCCTCCCATTCTTGTAAAGAATGTCTCAAACCTGATTTTTGAGAAGGAAATTTTCTTTATTTTTATTATTTTTAAACTAATTGCTACACTGTTTGCATAATCTAGAGTCTTGCTAATGCTGATCAAAATTAAAGAGAGATGGCATGACTGGGAAGGAAATCCTGTACATACCAGATCCATTTGCTATCTCTCTTTGGTGTCACCTGCTTCCCTCATCTCAGTAACCCGAAATTCTCCTTTACAATCAGTTTCTGTTAGAGGATATAGTGTGCAGCTTTTCTGCAAAGTACAGCATGTTCTGCCAATGCCAGTAAGGCATGTTCAAAAGCCTAGATGTAGGAAGATGCTTCCAAAATGAGCTGCAATGAACATGGCTCATCTGTGAGCCGTAAGTTTATGGCACAACTTCTGATTTAAGTTTGGTAGCAGTGCCTCTGTGACCTCTCACAGAAAAACATCCCCAATACAAGCTGCACACATCTCCATATCCCAGCTTTCCATCCCACTTCTTTTCCATGAGTCAGAAAGCTCAAGGTAATGCAAACTAAAACACTAATACATGAAAGGCAGTTATTGGTGGGATGATGAAAGCTATGAGTCAATCCAATGCCAAATACATCCAGCTGTTTTCTGTGGGTCAAGGACACGATACAATAGCACTCACAGAACCATATTACAACATAATACGTGTATTTGGTGGGTGTGTGTGTGGTGGGGTTCACATTATTTGTAGTTTTCTCATTACCTTACAATTATCTGGGCTTTTATGGCCAAAGCATAACAAGGCAAATGTACCTGTGCCAGAAAACCTGCAAACAGAAACACATTCTATAAACAAAGCAACAATTGCTCAGTTTCACACCAGTGATGAGGTCACTGCTCTGCTGACACACACAGAACTTGCTCACGCTGTGCACCAGAAGTCTTAAAAAAACCACTAAGGGACGGATGTGTGCAAAATGAAAAATAAGCTATTTAGACAGCATTTAATTGGAATTGCCACACAATTATTAACAAATTCATGACAGATAAAAGTATTGATTTTGCCCTTTAGTTGCTGCTCTTGCAAATGCACAGGAATAAAGAAATTGTACAGTGTTACTCAGAAGCATAAAGTTCATCCAGCTGAGGAGGTTTCATAGCTTTCCAACCAACTCAACCCAGGAAATAAAATTGTTGTTCCTCTCTCATTTGAAAAAGAAAACTGTTTTTCTTCTCTTCAGCTGAAGATTGGCAGTAGAATGGTACTTTAGTTTAAAAGGTACTGAGACTGTTTCTGCCTTAAAAAGTCTTTTGAGTGCTGCTATTTCCGTATCCCTCTAGTATGTATAGTTTGCTACCTTAGTTTTGTATAAAAAAGAAAAAAGATTAGGTCAAGGATGCAAGACCACTCCATGGCAGAACAAAGAGATCCGACCACTCCTATCTTTTTATTGCTGTGTTGCTTATTAACTTCATAATTTATCCTAATTATAGTTTGACACTAATATCACACTATTCCATAAGGACAATTTCTATTTCATAAATATATATATATATATGCGCACACACACATACATGTGCTTAGACTGAAAAGAAAAAAAAATAGCTGAACAGTATCCTGGAAGAAATGTGATTTCCTACAACAATAGCGACTGACAGCAAATAACTTAACTTGTTACATCAAATTTCCAAAGGATGCACATAATATCATTATTTCTGCAGCCATGCTATTTGATTTCGTCATACAGTTGAACAAAAACTCCCATTTAGAATGTCTCACTCTGAAAAAGGGACTCCTAGCTGGCCAGATGTATTATTAAACACGTTCAAAGCTGTAAACGAGGGAAACACATGGGCCCAGCTGCACAAAGCTTACACTGGGAAGGCAACATGGAGCACCAGGTACTTCACTGGATCTGCTCTGAATTTCTACTGCCTTGCTGTGGCTCCTTCTTATTTTTCCCAAATTAAGGAGTAGCACAAGAGGTGAGACTACTTGATTTTAATTTCAGGTCTAAATATATGTTAGCATGACAGGGAGACAGGGATTTGTTAGAAGCATAATAAAAAGCATGTGAATTGATAATGGAAAGGCTCCCCCAGGAGGAAATTTCCTTTCTAAACACTAAATCCAATACTTTCATTAGGAGAAGTATTAATGACAAAATGTTAGTAGTGTCACACCTAGTGTCACAACAAATATGGGTATTATTTTATTTCTCCCTGGTATTCTAGGGGAAGCTAACAGCTTTGGATTTTGATTAGATGACTTTAATCATCAAAGTTGAACCTTTGACAATGAGCTGTTTGAGAAGCCCTACTTTTTCAACTGAAGCCTGTACTGCATAGAGACATTTCTAGTAGAAAGACAGGAAGGAAACAGAAAGCAGTTACTCATTTCTTTAAAGATCCTGGCATAATGTCCTAAAAAGCCCACAGGGCCTTCTTTTCTCTAGAAGACTTTATACTGCAGTACGATCATGAAAAATATGCACAAATTTCACCCTGCTCACCTCCACAGAGGGGCTCACAGCCACAGCCAATTTCTGTAGCCGTGTTTCAGCACAGCTGTGTGCAAGTATAAAAGATTTGCTGCACTTAGAAGGTATCACCTTGAGTTCGTCAGTTCCAGTTCCTGTAGCTCATGGAGTAGTTGGTGGCAAAAGTGGACTACAGCTGACCATCACAAATCATCCAGCCCATCCCCTCCCTGTTCAACCTCTGCTGGTAACCCTTTCTTTGCCTTCCCAATCCCCATCAATCAGCAAATGCTTCTCCTAACTAAGACCCTTAAACCTGTGTGAGGCTGTTAAAGTATTCTGGGAACAGAGAAAACCATTCTGAAATAAAGACAGCTTGAGCAAGGTACAGTCACCATTACAGAAAGCTTCCCCATCTTGAAGCAGTTCAAACACAACACACAAAGCTAAACCAAAAGCTTCAGTGGATTCCAGTCCAGTGATTCAGTCAGCGATAATCTGAGGCATCTACACATGCCCAGGCTTTGTGTCATTGGGGACGTAACCTACAGAGCATATTACAGCCCATCATTACAGTGCTTTTCACCTGCACAAGAGTCTCTGATCCCTAACATTGAGCAGTCACTCCTCGTCCTGGTCAGACGGCAGAAGTACCCCCTCATCCTGCCTGCTTAGGAGTTGAGCAAGGAACTTCATGTCACAAAGATACAAAGACCCAAACTGGACCCAGTCACCGGCTCTGCCTTACAGTGCTTTGCAGAGCTGCTCCTCCTTTCACATGATACTTGTTAGCCTGTTTATCGCCTTACATTCTCTTTTGCAATGAATAAGTTCTGGTCAGGCCTCACTCTCTGTCTACTGGCATGCTACTCGTTTTCTGCCCCAAACTTGCATTTAACTGACCCTGCTGTTCCCTCACATTGCAGAAGATTTGCACATAAATGTAACATTTCCCCACTTCCCTCAAGGTGAAACCATGACCAAGAGAAGAACCTCCTGGCTGTCACAGCCCCATCATGACCTGAAACTCATAAAAGCCAGGTTCTGTATCTGTTTACAGATAAATATTCTAAATGTTCTCACTGGAGGCCTCTGAGATGATACAGAAATACTGCCACACCTCTTCTCAATCTCACTATTGATGTGTATGTACCTTTGTAATTCTGGCTTCATTTGTTGTGCTTACCCGTGCCATTTCCTGTCTTCATGTTGTCAGCTTGTGTTTCATTCTTTTAATAGAAAATAGTTTATGAGCGAACGCCTGGAGGAACGAATCCTGAATGATGTGTGCTTTTGCACTTGTCAATCTTCTCCGGTCTTTAGCTTAAGATCTTTTGATAATCTTTATATTTGAAATGCCGGCAGGCTGTAGTTTAGCACCACTTTAGTTTAGATGAACAATAGCGTTTAGAGAAGAGTGACAGAGAGGATTACTGGTTCCTGAGAGCTGCTGTCTGCCAGAGATCTGACCTGCATCCTACATCCACTGCTCACAGATGGAGAGGAACTTGTAAACGTGGTGCTTGGATAATGCACAAATTCCCAACGTTCTCAAATCTGCATTTTATTTTGCTTCCAGGGATTTATTCTCTTTTTTTGCATCTTTCTCAGTCTACATCTCAGAATGTTTACTGCCTCCATAGTGCCACCTCCCTCTATGAACTCAAAATTGAATCTCTAAATTCTCCTTACATAGTTGGTGTCATATGCACTACAATGCATATGCATCCATTGTAGTTCCAGCTCAAGTACAAGTTTCTTGCTTTAATCATAATATTTTCCTTCTCAGTAGGAGCAGCACTGCCTCCCCTAAACAGGTCAGAGCTCAGTGTACACCTTGATAATAATATCACAGTCAGTGTGAACATGTGTGACTAAGATGTATTAACCTATGCCAGTACCCTGCAGCCCCAGCAAGGCACAGAACAATTACTGTCATGTTTGCAGTTGGATACAGTCCCATGTTTTAAATATGAAGATTAAATTAATTTCTGAATAAAGTGATAATTATATAAAAGTTTACTCTTCTAGGCTTAAAATTACTCACTAGGATTTTCTTTTAGAACAAATACAGTCTTTGGAACTTATAAACAGTAGCAAATGCTAAGCTAAATTCACCTGCTTCTCTCAAAGCATAAACCATTATGATGACCTTGTATCAATCCAACTCAAGAAATTTAATAGTAAAATGTTAGAACTACTGTAATATTCATATGAATGTTTCAAACGAGGAACACGACTCAATGTTCTTGTCAATATTGTAACTGCAGTTTATATTTTTAATAAACGGCATTATTCTGCTTCAGAGAAAGCAACTCACATTCTGGCAGAAAAGTGAATAGCCATTTCTTCTACTGGATCTTAATCATTTGCCACAATGGCTGTGTTTTTTTTTTAAATAATCCTGTTCTTTAATTTGTCTTTTCACAACGGTTTACAGAATACAGCCATCAAAAACAAAGAGATGGAGAATCAAATAAATTAACTTGCTGAAACCTTCTGCTATGAAAGTGAAGGTCAATTATAGATCTTGCTAGGTAGTCTGGGAACCTCTTCCTTGTTCCTGTATCTGATGTAGCCCACAAGCCCACCAGGGCAGGGATCAGCCACTGGAAAGCCCTTAGTACTGTATACAGGATGAATAAGAAATACAATAACAACTCCCAAGGTCATGAGATGAAAATAAGATACAGCTGAGGAACGTTCACAGGAGCTTTTATCTTAGTTATCTTCAGGAAGTGGAGATGATGAAAAAACAGCAAGACAATATGGAAGCTGTGTGAGCATCACACCTTTCAGGAGTAGTGGTTTAAAAACAAATAATAAATCAATATTTACACTGATTCCTACCCCTTAACTCTTGAATGAGAAGTTGTAATAGTTCCTGATTCACTTAGGCCTTTGTGAGACACTCCACAAATAGATTTTATTCCCTTCTTTCCTTCAACCACCCGTCCTCTCAGTGCATTTCTCCACATGCAGTGTGCAGCAATACTGCTCTTCACAGCAGCCACCAGCACTGCACTGGATCAGCACACAGAGCCCTGCATTGTTCACACATCAGTAGCCAAGGGAGGCTGCAGATGCTCTTCTGGACCCCTTCTGCATGTGCTCTCACACCTGTTGGGTGACTCGTCCTTTAGGAAGTGGGAAATTCCATTACCATTCTATCATTTGGGAGTCCAGTGGTGTGAAGATGCAAGAAAAATAAGAAGCAGCAAGGAAACAGCTGATTTCATGAACTGACCTTCAGTATACAAACTAAGCCAAAGTTTTAAACAGAGTGACTGACTGTTGCAATAAATATCAATCCTTAGCCCTGACTCTGAAAGCCTCCTGTTTTTCACTTGCAGAGCTGATGAAAAGAAGCTAACTGTTCTCATGCCTGAGAACACAGGTGCCAGGGCAGCACCCCACAGAATCAGAATATGCTGAGTTTAAGGGACCCATCAAGATCACTGAGCCCAACTCCTGGTTCCCATACCCCTGGCTGGAACACTCCATATGCATCATGCCCTTAGAGACCCTTACACATGCGCAGAAAATGTCTTTAGACTCCCAGACAGGCTTCTTAATCTTTGGACGTCATAACCTCTTCATTGTACTCTATTAGACAGAAATCTAATAAGAAAACAAAGGGTTTAAATAGAAAATAAATGACCACTATCAGGCTCGTTCGTCTTTGTTACTTTTAAATCTTTGCTTTTAATGGTGGAGGAAAAAAGGGACTTACAAATTTATAATATTGAACAAAAAAATCCAGGAAAAAAAAAATCAAGACCAAGAAACAGAGTTCTTTGCAAGTCAGGATTTTGAAGTAATAAATTAACAAGCAAGTGTAGCTTTCAGTCATATTCAGCAAGTATGTAAGCACTTATTAAACTTTTGGAATATATTTATAATATATTTAAATAGTTCAATGAATGAGGGCAATAGCAACACTAATCAAAATATAAAAAACTATAGGTGATTTCAAAAATACCTTTTATAAGCACTGAGATGAAAATCGCTCTTTAGAATGAAACCAACAAACTGATGTTTTATTGTGGATGGAAGTAGCAGCTTCATAACAAAAATACACTATGGAAAGCTGGCAAATCGGAGTCTGAGCATTGAAAAAGATCACAGAATTAGTTTTAGCATTTCAATTGCCTTTCTGACTTACAGAGTTTGTCATTAGATAATTTCTTTCTCTTTTAAGTCATCAGAGAGTCAAGGCCTACCATATAATGATGATACCAACTAAGCTAAAACTTATAGCAAGAGCAACCCATCAAAACCTCTTACCTTGTTTCAGGTACTAAATAGAGTGCACTGGACAGATTCATTCTTGCCCAGCTGCCTTCTATCGTTTCTGATATCACTTCAACAAGCTCTGGTTTCTCCTGTTCCTTTTCTAGGCACAGTCCATTTGAACAAGGCATCAGTTCTAATTCACTAGACTAGACACTCACCAATTACATCAAGGTAATCAGAATCATTTCATGTTCAGCCTGAGACTAAGTAATTTCAAATGAACATGTTCATGCTAAAGGAATATCCATACATTAAAACAAAAACAACTTCTGGTTGTTTTTTATTTGTGGGGTTTTTTTTGTTTGGTTTTTTTTTTAAACTCAACTACTACCAAAGTACTTTAAATTATCCTAGGGCATCAACAATTTGAGATTATCTGCTGGCTTCCAGCTATTACATAATGGGTAATTAGATGCTGAAAATTCCAGTGACTTAGAAAAATAGTCTACATGTTAATTGCTTTTATGAGTCCTTTAATGCAATCTGGGGACAGAAAAAATTTTGGACTGTCTCTGAATAATAACATTACTGGCAGCAAGCCTAATTTCTTTTCCATTTTTCCCCAGATATTTCTTAGAGCTTTTGATAATTTCCTTCCCTCTGCCTGTACATTATATATATATACATTTTTACTACCACATTATTACATTTTCTATTTAATTGCAACCAATGGCCACTGACCATCCTCGATGCACTGTCACAGCTACCACTAGATTGCTACATCCCCATGAAGAGACAACTGCATTTTCAATTAGTTATTTGTTTCTAGTTTCTTGCTTCACACCCTTTTTCTGTGAAATTATAATTGATAAAAAGACATTTGCTTTCCTTTCTCCTTCCAAATCCTCTCAGTGATCTTTGACATGTGACTTTCCTACACACAGGGAACCATGAGCAACCTCATCTTGCTCTCGACAGGCTGACAGTGGTGAATTTTTTGGCAACAAAACTACTACTGCCACAACACAGGCTGCTAGAAGCTTGGCATGGAGTGCTGCCTATAAACACCTCAAGAAATGAGGTGAATGTCTAGTGCTGAACTGTCAAAAGCAGAATGTTTGTGTGATTTAGTTTAGAAAACATTGAGTGAATTTGGGAAAACAGAAACCAAACCAAACCAAAAAACCTGAAATATTGAACCTCTCCTCAGAATATTCAAAATTAGTATGGAAATACAGTAACACAGGAACTTCCAGAACACCACATTGACATCATCCAGTTAAAACTTTTTCTTTCAATCATTTATATGTACTAGCTACAGGGTAACCCAGAAAGTTCACAAGTTTCCATAAATTTATGGTGTCCCTTTAACTCCTGTTGTAATAATGATGCCAGTCAATGGCAGGAGAGCAGGGTTCAAGAGACAAAAGTTTCAGAGCAGATCAGCCTAAACACTCAAACTTGCCAGCACAAAACTGATGAAAAATTCTAATTAAAAAGGAATCACAAATTATTACATTTACTGGAAAAGAGTGGGATTTTTAATCTGTTTTGTCACGCTTTTGGGGATGTAACCCGTGGGTGTGCAGTAAATGACACAATTTTTCTGAAAACTGGATGGGCTCCAGTCTTTAAAAGCCCAGTGCAAATTCAAGCATACTTATAAGGACCATACTTATCAAGTCTTCCTAAAGAAATGTTTATCTTTAATCACAGAATTCTTGAAGAAAAGCTATCATGGAGCAGTCTGGGCTACTGTGAACAATGGGCTTCTGGGTTGTTAAAGCCTTCACTCTCAGAGCAATCTATAAAACCAAACTGCTCCCAGAATGAGGCGGGTGGGAAATAGTACCTGGGTTCTCTTCAGAGGAAGTTTAGAAGACAAGAACAGAAAAAACCCAACTGCTGATGCACAAGTCCTGACTCAATCCAGCATTTCCTGGAATGACAATTCAGTGTTACCAGCATTTATTCCATCTCCAGTCCAAATGGTTTCGGTAAAGGACTGACTGACCTCTACCAAACTCTGCCACGAAGGGCAGAAGTACTGGCCTTGAGGCTGTGCACAAACAGGTGGAAATGAGAGTTTTGCTTGGAAGGTGTGAGGACAAGGATTAACCGAAGGGCTCTCCTACACAGGAGGAGAGGCAGGAAGGCAGAGCTGGTTGGCACGAGGAAGGAGAACATTTTCCCTCCAAGAACTCTACCAACAGAGGAAGCACTCAGGACTCTGATTCCTGCCCCTAGATTCAGTATGATCAGGACTGCAGATGCTACAGGTCCCTTGCTTTTTTGCCTTTTAAATTCAATTTAGTCTCATTTTCTCAAGATTTCCTGCTCATGGTCCTGCTATCACTTAGGTACACCTCCGATCTAACAAAAACGCATTGTTATCACAGAGCTATTTAAGTAACAAAAAGAAAACCAGAAAGAGCAGATTACCAACATATGTAATTGTCCAAAGGAGGCAGACAGGTCTTTTTGCAAAAGTGGTTATCAGAATTTAGAGTACAATCTATCTACATACAGTAGTGGTGAGCTGCAATCAGCCCGTGTGCAAGTAAGTAAAAATCAGAATACGAGTGATTTATAATTAAACTAATCAAAATCTTACAGGTGGTATAATAAGTGCTTCTGAATTTTCCATGTGGCATGCTGATTGTTAAATCTTGATAAGGGCTGCTCTACGTGATACAAGCACCCCATTGGGTTCCATCAAATAAAAGTCTACATCTTAGAAATCTCAATTCCTTTACACAAATCAGACCACAGAGACTGATGTGTATTACTGAATGAACAATTGACCTTTGTGAAAAGAACTTCAGGGCTCTAAGAATGCATTATTGGTGTGCAGAGTCCTTTAGAACTATAACTCATGTGCTTACGAACACCTTTTTCCTAAATATACAAAAATCCCACAGCTGCAATAAAGTTTCCCACAAAATTTTTATCAATTTCTTAAGCACTCAAAAAAACCAACAACAAAACAAAACAACCAAACTTTTATTTTTGTAGCTTCATAATTGGATGTCACTACAGTCTCTGCTTATTCTAATAGGGTTAAACATGTATTCTATAAACTGCTGACACAAATTAAATTATTTGATATTGTTATATATATTTGAGCTCTACAATTTTGACTTAATTTAGTGGAATTAAGATGTTCTATCTAGTTTCATGTGTACCTGACCTCAGATTCTGACATGTCAATTACTTAGAAGATGGCATTATCTTCTAAGAAAGACAGTGATTTAAACAAGTCACGATGCATTCTCCTGGCAAACACAGAATTCAAAACACACAAAAATTCATCTTTCTATAAATACTTCAAGTATTTTTAATTACCTTAGATCTAAAAGCTACACTCCTCTTCTCACAGAAGCATCACTGCTTTGCTTCACCACACAAGCCTGGGAAGGGAGTGAGAAGGAAGGCTGTGCCAACTCTATTGCGGTCAAGTGGATGGAAGTCTGCTTGTGCTATCTGAATCACACACTGGCAGATGAAAAGACATGCCTTTTACCATCTGTAAATTTTAATGCACCAGATTTTGGCTGCCATGCAACCTAAACTATTTACTTCCCTGAGGTACACAGAAGGAAAAAAGGACATAAGAAGTTTTTTATCTAGATTTAAGTGACAGCACTAGATAAAATCAGTTTATGCTACAGCTTCACCATTTAAACTTAAGCACTGAAGTAAATTTCTCATCTATATAAAGATGTTCTGATAAAAAACCCCAAACCCTGATTGTTTCTTGATGTCTCCCTAGCTTGCTTTCTGCATTTTGGAAGAAAACAAGCATGTGGATTTTTATGAAGGTTTGAAAATGCCATTTCACTAAATCTGAAGGTACATACAAATGCCTGATCCTTTCAGGGCTTGTAGTCTCAAAAGACCATTGCAAATGCAAATAGCTATAGTTGTTACTGAGGAAACAGAAACAATGAGAAGAATAAAAATGGCAGTGGCGGTGACAGAAATTATCTTCCCTGCAGCTGGAACCAGCTCTGTTTTGCAACAGTAAGGCATGTAACACTGAGGGTAACTTCAATCAGCTCTCTGAACCTCACAGTCAATTTTAAATAACCATGATTTATGCTTTGTCCAAAGCAGTGCACAGGGGCGCAGCAAAATACGTTTAGCATATGAATACATTTGCCCCATTGCTCCCCCCTTCAGTCTTTGATCTTCTTCATATTAACCCCTTATTTCTCAAAATTCTGTACTTAATAAACTGATAATAAGCTTTCCTTATATCTGGTAATTTTTTTTAAGAAAAATGATTGTTTATGTCCCTAAAGCCAGAAATGCACAACAGTAGTTACACTTTTGCATTGTTATTTTTTTCTTGGCACTAGGACAAACGAGAAGAAGGTAGTTTAAAATTTAAAGATGAAACCCACCCCCCCCAATTTGAAGGGGAAAAACGTACACAAAAGACAGATGTGAAGCTGTGTTGTCTCTCCTATTGGTCTCATTTCAGTTAGACAGTTCCTTTGCAATTTCTCCTTGTTTTCACATGTTTAGCTTCAAGAACCATAAACTTCTATCTGAAGAATTTACATTAAGTAGCATGAATAATGTCAAATTTATGCCAAATGCAAGAGAATTGCTGCAGATTAGCAGTAATTTTGATCAGCTGTACTCCAAAATGGAGGAAAATCCTTCACAGATATGTGAAGCAAAATCCACTATTTCTGGAAGAGGAGGAGGAAAAGCAACAAAGCCACAGAGCACATATTTTAGAAAAGTCTTTACGCAAATGCAAACTGGCAGAATGAAACTATCTGAATATAGGGAAAAAAGAACAAAATGAGAAAGATGAGATGAAAATCGTGCTGTTCATCTAGCTAAGGTCACTTCAACACCTGCTGAAAACAAGAGGGACATTCCAGGCTCCAAGGGGTTTTCCCTTCATTCTGATCTCTCAGCATCTGATACTGAAAGCAGCACCAGAAATACAGATCATCTGGAAACTTAAAAAAATTCTATCACATTACTAACCTAGAGAGGTATTGTGAGCATTGTGGATAAAGCGCATGAGACCCCGTCCCAGAAGCCAATCCCCACTGAACGACAGGAACATTTCTGTTCCAAAAAGTGTTCTCGTGTTGGAAATTATCTTTACTCTGGAAAAACTGAAAACACAGGTACAACTTCAGCCTTCAAAGCTGCAGCTCTTCTGGATCACCAGTGACCTCCTTCCCCACCCAGACCTGCTCCCTTCTGCTGTTACCAGAGGCAGCAGCAAAAAGGCAGAATTGTCACACGTGCACAGAACACCGGAATACGCAAATGACTCCCACATGTCAGAGATGAAAATATCTTCCAGGATAGACAAGTAAAGGTACCACAGACACAGAGGCAATGTCTGCATTACCACACAACTGACTCTGTTTGCAAATCCTCCCTGCCAGTGGCCATCAGACGAGTCCTCACAGACACCACACGGCCCCCGTGGTACCATGAATGGACTTAACATCTCAGTTCTGACTTCTGTGATTTTCAATTAAACTTCCTTTTCTGCTGGAACATGGATCACCTGCTCCACCACACATACTTCTGTATTATTAATTTGTTAGCTTGCTGGAATCACAGTTGAAAACCTTTCAGCCTTGGTTTGCGGCAATAAATTCAACTGACAGCTGAAATTTGGAACGCTCACTTAATATTGATTCTGAATGTAATAACAAGCGACATGACCTTTTGGAGGGTGTAAAATATGGCTGCCACAACATCTGTGCCACATTTCTTGCTGTGTAGTAATATGCTGTAACAGCACGGAGCTGGCACTGAAGTTAAGCTTTATTATCAAGCAGATCTCTCCATCTCTCTGGCTTCATTAAAAAAGCCCCACAGAACCTTACTCCTCACACCACCCCCAAAATGCTTCCCACATCCAGAACTCGTGCTTACGTCACTGCTTCTGAGACCTGATTTACCCTGCAGTAAGGAAAGAGATTGTGGATGGCTAAAAGAGACCCCCTGTGTCAAACACAGCAGTTCCAGCACACTGAAAATCAGCACAACTTCAGTCAGACAGCAATCTTACACCAAGTATCTCCATCAAACATCCAGCGAGTTATACTCTGTTATCTTCCTACCTAAAGGGAAATACCTTTACAGCTTTCCTAGAAGAAAGAATGCATTAGTAACCATTTTTTGTGAGCTCTGACACTACAAATACTACTTTCATTTAGCATTACCCCAGGATACCTTGAACTAATTTTGCTAGGCTGGATGCAGGTTAGTACCTTGCAGTAATTTCCTTTGAAGCGCTGGTATCTTTAAAATATAGTTCATATAGGCAGAATATAAATTTCCGTATTTTTTAAAACCCAATTTAAGAAACTTCAAATTATGCAAGAAGCCTAACCAAGCTTGAAAAGCCAAATTCTACTCCAAAAAACACACATCCTTCTTCAAGTATTATAATGAATGCTTAAAATATCTGCTGAATTTTTTTGGCTAGCATAACAAGTAAACTGAAACAATGAATCCCTATATCCTTATGAACAAGGATATTTTATCTCTTAATGAACATGAAACACAACGAAGCACATATTTACTGTGACAATTTTGTATTTTCTGATTTTAGTTTCTACACTGCCAAACACTTGGGAGCAGCTAATTTTTCGATATTTTAAAACTCCTTGTTCAAGAAAAGTTAAAAACTTTCATATTAAAGCTTAAAGTGCTCTAAAAAACAGGTATGAGAAGATTTTTTTCTTTTCAAAAATCTTAACAGACCCTCTAATGCACCCTTCTCTAGGGCATACACCTGACCTGGCCTGGGAGACTGGGGCAACCTGTCCCAACCACATCATGACACCTCATAGTTACACTCTGAGAGGCAGAGAACTCTTTTACTAAAAATTTCATAGAATCTGACAAACAATGGAGATTTATAAAAACACAACAAGTTTACAAATATATTCCTTCAGATGCAATCCTGAGGTAATGGGAACAGATGCCCAATATGTAAGTTTCAAAAGGCATTAAACACGTGTACTGATGCATATGGATTCACACACATTACATTCAATAAATATATCTACATTTGATTATTACTGAATGCAGATTGAATCATTAATGAGAACTGGATATTTACAGTTTGATTTTCATTTAAATCTATAATATATACATGCTAGCATAAAAAAAATGGCTATTTCCTGTCTGTCTTTCTACTGCTGTAATCCTAATTTCATTTAATTATGAGATCAGCACCTGAACCAATCAACACTGTGCTACAGTAGATGAAGCTGAGACTATAACAAAACATGAAGCTGGGCAAGATGCAAGAGAATTACTAAAGGAATTGTTAAATTCTTTTAAATACAATGAAGTCTATGACTCCTTTGAAGGAGCTGATGAAGAAAATGGAATAGTTTAAAAGCTATAGCTGGCCTTTGAGTTCCCCTCAATCTCCTAATTATCACCATAAAGGCAAATATCCCAAGAAAACAGTAAAACTGTTATTGAAAAACCCAAAGATGCCATGGATTTGGTCTTCACTCAAGCTTCCATGTTACACACAGAGTGTCCAAAACCTCCAGCAGTTTAATTGCTGCTGGGGCGTGTTTGAAACCCACACATTTGACCAGTGATCTCTTGAAAAGCAGCATTTGTAAGCCCTACTGATGGACTCGTGGGATCAGAGACAGACACACATCTGCAGCTTTGGGAAGCTTTCTCCCACTCTAACTGTGACAGACTTGAGAGCTGAACTGCCCAGCCAGGCTTGGGAGTTTTGAGAGACACCAAATTCTCTGGGGTTGGTCTCATATCCTCCTCAGAGGATCAGCCCCACTGCTGCCTTCATTTTTAGTTTTTATATTTTTCAGATCCTGTACTGCCCTAGTGTAGAACTCTGAGCCCCATACCGAGTGTTAGTGAGCTCTCTTCACAGTTTGGTCACACAGAACAATCCTGCCAGGCCTGAGAACCAAGGACATCCTCAGTCTCAGGCCCTGAAAAAGCATAAACAAATGTAAATTGGGGGAGAGAAGCAAACTGGGGGAATTTGACTTCACTACTTGAAGCTGTAATTGGAGAATTATCCCCTGACATGCAAATAGACCAAACTTCTATCTGCCTGAAAAACCTGTGAGCATCATCCATCTTGGGTGCAGCCTGTGTGAGGGTTCTGCACTGCCCAGGTGTATCTGTAGAAGGCCTTTAATAAACATTCACTTTATTCTTTCAGCTCTGTCTAGCCCCTGTTCCAGAGAGCCACTCCAAGGCACCAGCACAGCACAGCCCCTGCTGCCCTCCTTCTGCCCAGGATGCTGTGCTGTGCACCCTTGGAGGCACCAGGAAAAGCAGAGGTAAACAAGCACCAATTGGATTACTCCTACAGCCTCAGCTGAGACAGAATTCAAGACTAATCTGATTATATGTATATTACAAGCCACTTTTGGCAATAATTACCAAGCTTCCACACATAAAAAAGGGGGCATTTTATTTAGCACTGGGCTAATCTATCAAGTGGTAAGCTTCAAAGGGAATGTTGGGGAGTGAAAGGAAAACCACAAACAGAAAAAACCCTGAAGTAGGTTTATGAAGCAGAGATATTTAATTTTTATTGAATGGCAAAAAAATGATTCCAGACTCTTAAATGCACTAAAAGACTTTCAAATAAAATACAATTTCTCCTCTCAAAGCTTAATTCCCAGTGATAAAACTTCTCTAAGTTCTAAAATGCTCCACAGAAGCATCTGGAAATGCTGCTACTGTTTCTGAAACACATTTTCAACCCAAGAGCCATGGGTGGTTTGGGTGGAGGGAAGGAATGCAAAATAGCAGTGCCTGACACCTGCCTTAAAAATTCCTAGCCAAGACTATATGACAATTACATTTATGCTTTATAATTGCAACTAAAATTTGTCAAGCAACTAAGTATGAGCCGTGTGTTTGTTTATAGATAATACAAGGCTGAATATGAAAAACTGAAGTAATACAGTATGATGTTGTATGTGCATATGTGCTCATGCACATCTGTAAACCTCAATTTTTACCATAGCTGTCAGTAAATATATTAACATTGCCCTGGGGGTACAAGCACATAACTGAAACAAGTGTAAAGGAGGAGGAGCTGCAAGTGCAGGAGTCATACATGAGGGAAAACAAGAGGCATCTTCCTGCTCTTAAGGGAGGGTCTTCAGACACCTTCCTCAGGTGTCTGTCTACTACTCTCATAGTAGAGGATATGCTTTGTTCACTGAAACCTAAAAACAGACTCTTAGGATATGCTTTGTTCACTGAATCCTAAAACAAATACATAACAGGAAACAGACCCTTATCTTGATATGCCTTTGCGTAAAAACCTTTGAGTTCCAGGAAGGAGAGCGGGAGATACCGAATAAGGAAAAGAATTGCCTAGAGGACCCTCGAGGAAGACCACCGACCTTCATCCCACGACCACCAGGAGGTAGAAAACGACCCCCTAGCAACAAAAGCACACACGCTCAGAGTACAGCCATGAGGACACGTCGGCAGGAAATGAGGCAGTATAAAGAAGGAAACGGGAACCCACGGCGGCGCGGCAGTTGGCGGAGCGGAGACTCCCCTGTCGCCCAGCTGATGTTTGCTAATGCCTTGCTTACTATAATTAATAAATTCCTTGACTGGACTAATACACAATAATTGGCTACATGTGTTTCAATCTATAACACTACTGTGCAGAGTTTGGGCAACAATCAGGAAGAAATTCAATTCAGTAATCTTTGACATGACCATGATCAGAAGGACATGTATGACTGGAAAAAAGGACCATTGGTTTACAGAGAAAGAGCAAGGATGAGAAAGGGAGGGGATGACACTTGACTGAACAAAGTATCATCGGTTTGAAGAAATCCTGAAATGTCTGAGTTTGGGATCCTGAGAAAGCCTGAGAAGGCAACTGGCAAAGATTTGGGACACTCCTGGATATAGGGTTTGGTGCAGTCAGGGAATTGCTGGACAGCACGTCCTGGGCAGAGTCATGAAGGTGATGCCCAGGAGCTGGGCACACAGGGAGGGGCAGCAAGGCAGGGATGGATGCACAGCATTGGATGGGGTTTGCCAAGATAGCTGGAAAAGGTATGGATAAAGTGACCCCCATTTGGGAGAAATCACTGCCAGTCTCAGCCTGGGAAGGGAACAGCTGAGTGGCAGCCCTACTAAGGCCTCCTTTCTTTAGTTCTATGAAATTCTCAGAGCTCTATTCTGTGACCTGAGCCTTTGCAGCCAGTGTGAGTCCATAATCTGAGTCCCCATATGTAAACACCTCAAAGACAAAGCAGCCCCAAACCACTGTAAATATTTCTTCAAAGAATTCTCAGCTAAACTTTAGGGGACAGACTGTCAGAAAAACTCAAGAATAGTTATGTGTGTCTATGTTGTCTTCAATACTCAAAAGATTTCTTCAGAAGAACTCTCCTGCATTAGCCTGAATGTTCTTTTGAGAAGCACAACTGTGGAGACCATGCCTCAGCACAGGACTTCAGTAAGTTCTACTAAGATGCTGCTCCTGTGGTCAAGATTTGTTTCAAAAAATCTTTACATGACAACAACAATCAATGCTGTGGTCCAAAAGTATTTTAATTCTTCACTTTAAGAAAGTGAATTGCTAGAATTGCTTTCTAGGTTAGCAATGCTGTCGGTTTGAAAACTGTTTGTTTGCAAATGTTAAACTTATTTACCATGAAAGCTAAGTCAAAAGAATTATACAAGCAGGGTTACTCTTTCTTATCCAGTTTCCAAAGAATATCTGCAAAGTAAGACAAGTCTTGGGAATATCCAAATTTAGGCTATGAATCCAAAGAGCCTTCGAGTGACAGCAGTGAAAAATTAGCACCTCTGGTCTCCCAGTGCCCTCCATGGAGAAGCAAGGTGACAACAAGACACCTGATGCCAAAGGACAGAGCAGAGCAATTAACTTGTGAGAGAATTCCAAATGAAACACACTTTTCTATCTTAACTCAGATGTTTAGGATGAGCTTCACATAGTTTGACTGATTCAACTAATTTAAAAATAGTTACCTAATCATAACTAGTCCAGTAGTTAGCTCTGCAGTTAATGGACAGAGATGGACACCAAGGCAGGGGCATTTCTCCCATGCCATCCCAAGATGAGGCATGCAGGATGGATCTCTCTGTGCTTGTCCTATTTTACTGATGATTAACTTGGATTAATAGCATATCGTTTATATTAGTGCAAATTAAGATTAATTCTATCTTTATTTCCTTATTTTCAAGTAATAAGAATCTTAAGCCCTCAGGCCAGAGGTTCTTTGGAGCCTACAGAATGTCAGAACAATGTGATTTGCCTTAGCATGTCACTTGTGCCACCTCCTTTAATCTCTAATATATTAGCATTTGTCAGTCTTTGTTACCCTGTTGATCTGGTGCTCTTAAATCTACTGAGTCATGTATGTTCTGTTCTGTTAGTATGAGTAACCCCCTTATTTGGTATTTTGCTTCAAGCTCCCACTCCTAGAAGGGACTGATTATTTGAAAGCCTCAGTGTTACAATCCTCCAAACTCCAGAAAAGGCTTTTTAAAAAAGGATGCGGGTGTAGCCGAAGGATGTAAAATTAAAAGGCCTCTAAAAATAATCCATTTATAGAAAATAAGCTCATTGATATTGTCAGACTTAGTCCATAACCTGCCCTTCAAAACTCCTCTTATTTTTAGATCTGTTATTTAACTGTATATATATTTTAACCTTGTTGATGGAAAGAAATACGACAGCCACAGAATCATCTAGACAAAACACCAACATCTAATTTGCATGTTTACTAGTATTATACATTGAAGCATGAGGGTTTCTGCTGCCCAGTAGCCTCCTTGGCAGTGTCAGAATATATTAGAGCCTGCTCTGTGTATTTTTAGGCCGTTCTTTCATTCCATTGTTTACCTGTGTGAGGAAGCTTCTAACAGGCACAGTTCTACCCACTTGCCAAACTCTGCTGAGCACTGAAGCCACATTGCTGTACACAAAGGCTGCTCTGCTACCCCAGTAAATATAAACCCAGCTCCTTTCACCACCACCTTTGGAATTTGGGCATCCACATGGCACTGCATGAGAGCCAAGATGGTAATCTCAGGCTGTGAGTGAAATTTCTCTGCCTAAGCTTTATCATTCTATGCCTGTAGTAGATAAAGCTCGCTGTGGATGTTTACTGTGGAGCTGAGGAATTCATCTACATATCCATTTGCATGCACATTTCAGTCAGTTGTAGAAAAAATAGCACAGGATTGGTAGAGCTCTCCATTGACACACCGAGCATGAACATTTATCCAGCAATCATAAATATGTATTATTCCCTCCAGTATGCAAGGGGAGACCAGAATAGCAAAGAGTAGTGAAACAGACCCTCAGAAACCCACAGTTTCCCAGGATTTTGTGGGAATATGAAACCACTAAGAACAAACACACACAGAACATACTCCAGAGCCTCTGTAACAATGCCTTTTTTGTACAGGTGAAAACTCACACAGTCAAGTGGAAAAATATTCCAAGCAGCTTATTAATCACAAATACAGAACAAACGTATCAGAGCAACTGGAAATCACCAATGCTAATGCTGAAGGCATCTCTGATTAGAAAATGCTCAAAAATGATTACACAGATGAGTAAGCCTGATTTTTGGGATCATCATCTTTCTGCATCTGACATGCAAATGTAACTATTCTGATAAATCCAAGTGGGAAGTAGCATTAAAAAAATAAAAAAAAAAGTTGTATTTTAGCCTAAATTGATTTGACCATTTTTTTACTAAGGAAGCTGTGATGGACTGTACGGTTATCTTCCCGCTACAGGCAGGTTACAAAGTGGAGATGCAAAACATGAAAACCATATTTTGCATGGAGATCAAAAATCCTTCTTTTTGAACTGAAACTTCCTAGGACCAATATTTTTGTAATCTTGGAAAAGGCAAAATTATATGCCTAGTTTAAAAGCAAAAAAAGAATAGATAGAGCCAACAAAGGAGTTAAATCTTGAAAGGACTAGGAAAAAAAACCAAAACCACAGAAGCCATTCACCATCAGTTCGAAGGACACTATATGTAAAGAATAGTAAATACCAGCCTTTTCTTGCCCCTGTTTCTCTGCTGAGCATAATTATGTCCCATTTTGCAGAAGGGCAGTGGGCTGACTCGCAGGACACATCTCCTGGCTGGGCAGCACTGCTGGGACTGCACTTGGCACCCGGGGCTGGAACACAGCAATCTCAGCACCACATTCCAGAGCGCTCTGCTGACAGCTGGCCTACCCAAAAAACACTTCCACGTTGCCAAGGAGAAGAAAACATGGCCCATGTGGCACATGCAGTCCTGCTCATGCCAGCAGATGAGTGAAGAGGAAGCTGCCATCACTGAGACGAAGGGGGAATGCAGGAGAGGGAAGAGCAGGAACACCCCTGACACCTCCTGCTGCTCTGAGCCTGCAGCATGCCCCTGCTGTTTCTGAAGGATGGGTGCAACTCAGCTAAATGTCTTCCCCTCCCAGTTTTAGGCAATGTTTTCCCAAAATGTCCTCCCAGATTTGAGATAAGGTCATTCTCTGCCAAATTAAAACTGTATTACAATGTTAAGCACTTCTTAAGCAGGTGCTCACATCTTCTCAGGGTAAGGAGACACGGATAAGTACATGGAGAACAGAAGCTGGACTGCTGGGGCCTGTTTCCATGAATCCCTGATGCTCCTGCACTGGCACTTTCTATTTTGACCTCTCAGGAATCAATTAGAAACAGTCACATTCAGAACACGGCACTCCAATAGCTCTGCTGGCAGCATGATTTGTTTGACATTTACCGATCATCTGGTAAGCTCAACACTGCAAATTCTAAGTAGCAGAAAGACAAAACTAAGGAAGGAAAAAAACAAATACCAACACCATGAGGCTGGAGGAA
Source organism: Phainopepla nitens (assembly GCA_013400175.1). NCBI lineage: Eukaryota > Metazoa > Chordata > Aves > Passeriformes > Bombycillidae > Phainopepla > Phainopepla nitens. Next base: position 2,128,922 of record VXBQ01009097.1, on the reverse strand, counting down.
CAAAGCAGCCATTCCAGCACTCTATTAAATAACTTGAAACATAAATATGAGCAAGTGAAGGATCAAGCACTAGGGTTAAATTGTGCTCACTGAAATCCTTTTTCTTATACTAACTGTCTTAAATGGTAATGTTTCCCACTAGAAAAAAAAAACAACCCCCATGAAATCCTCAACTGCAAACAATATTTCTCTCTCTCTTTTTTTTTAATTAGGCCCCTCTTCCTGCCATACTTAAGAGTAACTTATCAGGCTTTTAACACAATGCCATTAATAAAACATTGTCTGAAAACGAGGATTGAAATAATTAGAGCACCATGAAATCACATCTTCAAATCCCATTAACGCTGACTCAGACCATCATTCAGAAAAGTTACAGAAAGCTTCATGAAAATGACACTACTTTTAAACATTAAAGGATTCAAAAGACTTTTCCATTTATTCCTTCTCTTCACTGATGCTCAGTCTCCATTACCAGCACAGCTACAGGTGCTTTTCTGTGCTGATGTATCAGTATAGGACTACTAGATGTTTTTTTCAAAAATAAGAAACCAAAAAACCCTAGAACCAACTACTGAAACCAACTACCATACACTAACATTTATTTCTCAGTATTACTCTAAGCATATTTACACATTGTAACAAATATTAAGATTCCAATGAAAAATTTCACACCCAGATAAAAAAGTTGCAAAGATCTGGAGGTGTCACTGAAATTCTCAGAAGCTTCCCAAAATGATCAAATTCTCTTCCTTCTTTTATGACACCAAAGAATAAAGACTTTTCTCTACCCAGAAGTTTAAATGGTCAAAATTACTTTCATTTCTAAACCCAAGAGACAGAGTGGGAATCAAAGTATGGTTCAAAGGAACAGTCAGCTCCTCAGGCTAGCCCCAAGCACACTGAAGAACTACAGCTGGTGAATTCTTTTCCTCAATAAGTGCACTACTTACAGCTGTGCTTAGGTTTCTTTTGAGAAAGAATATAAATCAAACTAAAATTATGAAGCTAACAATTAAAAAAAATAAAGATGAAATGACAATTTTGTATATAAAATGCAATTACTAAATCTTTTCACCATCTTCTCTTATGTGTCATTACATGTCCTCTACTCAGAGGCAGCAACAAAGTTTGGGCAGAATCATTCCCTTTATGTTTTAAATTCTCATGTGACATAAAAATTAAAAGCATTAATAACTGCTACTGTTTTCCATTTAAGAAAAATTAAGACTAATCCAAAGAACATTAATCCAATTCTACTCCACAGTAAATCTACAAATAATTCTTGCATTACAGAGGGCGTGTGGTCCTGTTTCACCACCCTGCATTTCTTTTTGCTCAGAGAGAGGTTTGGAGATCTATGACTGCAACACTCTGGATAAAAATTAAGTATATCTTTATAGTTGAGTCAGCTCTGTGCAGAAGGCACAGTCCCTGTGCAGCCCTTGCTGCACAGAGTGATAGCAAGAACCCCAAGATACAAAAGTGGGAAGAAGGGCAGCACAGAAAAAGCACAGAGACATCCCGGAGGAGGCACCTGGCTGCGGGAATGCTGACCTTGCTCTCACCAATCCCCAGGGATGTTCAGGGGAACAACGGAATGAGCTCCACAAGGAGAGGCTGAGACAGCAGCCCAATAACCCATCCCAACCCCTGCTGCTTTCCACACACCCTGGTGTAGCAGGGAGGGGATCAGCAATGTGGCTGTGCAGGGACCAAGAGCACCCCCGGAGCAGAACATCAGTGCTGATAACGCACTGCTGACCTTAGACAGAACGTCCAAACCTTCCCTAATATGGACCAGAGATGCTGTCTCAGGTGAAGCATGGGGATAATTCAGCTTTTATATCCTCCTTTGACAATGATGTGCAGTCCAGTAAGTTACACATGTTTTTAAGCATCTGCTTAAAGACGCTTTAAAAACTTCAGCAAGACAGAATTTTTCCTTTATCTACTAATGAACTATTTTGCAAGATTAAAAAATTTCAGTGTCTCCTACTTGTACTTTTCCTATGTAGTTAACTATAGCTAAGTACAGCAAAACCAGTGCTGCTGCAGAACATGAAAAGTCAAATAATGATTACTGCTGGAGTAAATTTGGTTCAGTATTTGCATCTATTTGATGTCAGTGATGCTGTAATGCACAGTAATCAGAATTTTGACCTAATCCAGGAAAGAAAAAAAAAAAGAGAAGAGAAACAAAAAGGGATTTTTTTTTTTCCCTTCCTGTTTCTGCCTTCTCTGGATCCATAACAAGAAGATGCACTCAATTACTGTAGTTTATTCACATAAGAAAAACACTGTCTTAATGAGAGCAAAATTAGTAAGAGAACATCCGGCTAACTTGATAAAAGACTTCTTTTTTCAACTTTCAAGTCTATATAATTTTTGCTCATGCAGGTTAAACTTTAAAATCACATCTACCTGAAACAAAAGAATATTTAAAACGCCAAATCTATTTTTTCTTACAAAAAACTGGGTCTTATTTTTTCACTGCATTCTGACCACCTTACAAAAAACCTGCCTATCCGTGGCAACCACAACAGAATGAAATAACCATAATAAACATGAAAATTTTGAAAAAAAAATGCAATAAGGAAAGGAAACTATTTGATATGAATCTGAATTTTCATTCACTGTTGCTTCTCTATTTAAGACTGTTGCTAAAATTTGACAATACTGATTCCACCATTTAGAGCCTAAAAGAGGATAAAAAATCAAAACTGTTTGCATTTTTGGTGTATTTATGAAGATCTCTATGGGAAACAGTGTATAAAGAAATTGTAACTATACCCTATAATCTGTGTATCCATTAATATATCAGTTTCGTGTGATACTGTCCTGCAGGAAATTTGGTTTTGAGATGACAGTGATACTTAAATCCCATTTCCCTCACCACGCTCCTAAGGCTATGTGCTGTAACAGCTGTGTCAAATTAAACATCCACAGCTGGAATCAACACCAGGAGCACCATCAACAGCCCTGCTGGGACAGAGCGTGTTCAGGGGCCAACAGCTCCTGCTCACCTCCACCGTGCAGCAAACAGGGGGACTATCTGGCAGAACTGAGAGGAAGCAAACAGGAGGGATTATGTGGCAGAACTGAGGGGAGAGAAACTAACTAAAATGGCAAAACCAGAGAATCAGTCCCTGCACCTCTTCCTTAGGTCTGAGAGGACCCCGCTGCCATACAGAACATTGCCACAGAGGCTCCCCTGCTGATGCCAGTAGCTCGTCTGCAGATAATATTTATTAAACATGTTTGAATTGCAAGATACAATTTTTAATCAATTTTACATGCAGTGTACTAGAAAGTGCCCATTTGTACCTGTACTAGTGAGCTGCGCAGCTTGACTCATGTTTTGCATAAAATATGGAATTTATTCCAACTCCAGAAAGTTATCATACAGCGTGACTGACATAACTCATGGTCTTCTCTTAAAGAGAAAAAAAATCCTGTTAATACACCTCCACAAAATAAACAATATATGCTTCTACTCATAGCCCTCCTTCCTCCCTGCAGACAGACTCAGCGTGTGGTTCCTGAGGAATTAGTTGTAGAAGAAGTCCCCTGCTGACAGCAAAATGCCAAATGCACGTCCTGCACATGTAATGTGTCTGACATTTCCACATCTCACCAGGTTCATGCTTCTGACAAGTGCTTAAAAATATATGTCTTTTAAAAGGTGTTTGTATTGCTACCTTCCTAGCTCCACTTTATAATGTTTTAAAATGCTATTTTACTCATGGAAACACCTCCACATTTGTCTTTTCATTTGAGTAGAAGTAAATGGTTTTTCAGGGTCCAATACGTTTTTGGAATCAATAGGTACATTTCAGTTGATGGATGGTATAAAAAGTGCAAATTTCATCTTCTTCAAACAGACCTGTGAAAAACTGAGAAGACTCAACATGACTGACACATTTAACATGGGCAGCACAAAAAATATTTTAACGCCCTACCTTCTTTAATGTTGTTATTCCATGCAGTAGGAGACCCTGGGAAAACCAGCAAAACTTGCAAACGTTAAAGGTATTTCTTCCCTACTTCTGTTTTTTTCCCCATGCCAGTATGAATTCCCAGTTGGGAACTTTTAAAAACCAAAGGGGGATCTGGCACAGAACTGGTGCATCAACTGCTGTGATTGAGTCACCACAACAATTTCTCCTTAAGAGCAGCAGACAGCATCTGCAAAAGTGCAGCACTAACAGCTGAACAGATTTTGTGCACACTTTCTAGAAGTCTTTGGGCATTATACACAATGGGCACTGCACTAATTTGTCTTGGAACTTCTAAAATGCTTCAAAGTGTGAATCATGCAAAGGGATTTTATCTAAGTTACCTCCAGAGACCCTTGTTCTGTACCTGGCTTCACGTAAACTAATTTTAATATGCATGCATACATCTACACACATTTTTATATATGGTTTATATAGGCTTTTGAATTCAAGTTTGAAATTATTTCTCCTTGTTAAATATATATTTTTCTCCCAATAGTTATGATATTGTCCATGACAGTAACAGTCACTGATGCTAATAAAATTTTATGATTTTGCAGTGCGTTTCATTAATTACTATGATTTCTTTTAGACATTCAGTTGAATAAATAAAGAATCCTTGGAAACCTGCTGCACACAAAAGGGACAAAGCCCAGAAAACCAGACACATTTTCAACTCTGCTATAGAATACCTGCACGATTCAGTAGAGACTTTTTCCTTTCTGAACTGTCAGTCTTGTACTTTTTAACTTTGCCTGTCCCCGATCACGATAAAAATAGATTTCAAGGAAAATTAGAGGGTTTTGAACTTCCTTGGTATTCAGTCAGAGAGGTCATCCCTGCTTCAAAGGAAGAGAGACCTTGTTGGATGCAGCACAGAACAGCAAGTTCGCAGTAAATTCCTGCTATCCAACCCAGCCACAACTACTCATTTTTCCTTCTAGCTCACAATAGACGCTGACAGAGTTATAAGGAGGATGGCAAACACTGTCTTCAAAATACTTCTCGCTTGAACTGAAATAACAATATTTCAAAATATTTCTCATGAATCAATAAAAGAAATTACGTTTTGAATTCCACTTAACAGACCTTAAGCCAGCTCAATGCCCTTGAAAGAAAAGCAAACATGAGAAAGGACAGAATGACTTCAGTCTGGCCTCAGGTTCAAGACCAAGACAGCATCCCATTGAAGACATGCTCTTCAAGAGTTGAATTCCTTTTTTCCCCCTCTCAGGATCCAATGCTTGGTACCCTGTTCTGAAGTGCCCACCTTCCAGACTACCACTCTGACTCATCAGCTAGACACAGCTTGCGATTGTTCTTGGCTACACATACCAGGACATTGCCTTCACTGAGGGTATTTTTTATNAACAATATTTCAAAATATTTCTCATGAATCAATAAAAGAAATTACGTTTTGAATTCCACTTAACAGACCTTAAGCCAGCTCAATGCCCTTGAAAGAAAAGCAAACATGAGAAAGGACAGAATGACTTCAGTCTGGCCTCAGGTTCAAGACCAAGACAGCATCCCATTGAAGACATGCTCTTCAAGAGTTGAATTCCTTTTTTCCCCCTCTCAGGATCCAATGCTTGGTACCCTGTTCTGAAGTGCCCACCTTCCAGACTACCACTCTGACTCATCAGCTAGACACAGCTTGCGATTGTTCTTGGCTACACATACCAGGACATTGCCTTCACTGAGGATATTTTTTATTCCTGCTTTCTTTCCTCAGAAATTCCTTCTGGATTAACCTGTTCTAGAAGTTTACCAGAAGTTTTAGTTTTTAACGAAATTTTCTGATAACTGATTTTAGTAACTGATTGATTCCAGGCTCTGTCACTTCTGGGACTATGAATACTCTAACACTGAGAGGAGGTTAATAAAGTTTGTTTATCTGATCTGTCTTGTCAATCTGTTTGTGTGCTGGAGACCGTGTAACCATGCATTCAACTAATTCTGAAGCTACCAAAATGATCAAACGTTCACCTCTTAACACATACTTAGGACATTCAAACACTATAATATGTGAACTGTATCCTGTAATTACAGAAGACAAGAAGTGAAGTTATTATAGAGACATTTTCTGATAAATTTTGACTTCATTAATCTCCTACAGTGCTTACTTCACCCTCAAAAACATCTTACTGTCTCCCGTAAATAAATAAATAAATGAATGAACACAATCAGTTTTATCATTCCTAATAGTCACTGTCTCAGGGCAGGTAGCAGATCCCACACTAGCACTACACTGGTGCACAGGTGTCATTTCTGCCTTATTTTGCACAGCCTAGTCCTGCTGCATGCAGCGTGACACTGCAGCACTTTGCATTACAATATTACATCATGTATCCCAGCTACAGGAAAGATTTTGCACATCACAGGACTCTCAGGAACTAAAAGAATTAGTTTCTCTTCCTCCTTTCTCCTCTTTTTAATATTAAAGGCAGATATTTCTTATAAGGCTTAAATATAACTTTTTTTTTTAATTTTTAAGTTACATCTTTGATTCCTTTAAATTATTATCTCAATTTGAACAATATCTTCCTTTGGCATTACATTACTGTAAATATTATACTTTATTGCTAACTGCATATTAAACTGCTTTGTTTTGTTACAAAGTTCTCAAAACCTAAAAAATTTCTTAAACTCTTATCTAGCTAACAGATTGAATCGTGATTGTGGAACAGATTGAAATCTCCATAATGGGAGATCATATTAAAATTCTTCTGTAAGTCTGCTACTTCTTAAATGAACTATTTAAGATGCAGGGGAATACAACTGTGGGGGAGCAGGAGAGGAAGAAGTGAACTGGAGAGTTCAGCAAAAGAAAGGAACACAGCACATAAGATACCCAGACTTGTTGACAAGGGAGCTAAAAAAAAAACCACAGTGAAGGAAAAGCTGAGACTAATTTATTTGTTTAACCAGAGGATGATAAAGAGCACCTGTCTGCTTGACTCAGGGATCAATGTGAGAAACACAAGCCTACCTGGCTGAGAAATTCTAACACCAGCCACAGCAAGCCTGTCCTGCTGTGCCCCTACAAGTATCTAGCAGCACTCTCAGACCGGTTGAGGTGAAGGAGACAAAGCCAACACTGGAACTACTCTTATATTTTCATTATATTACTTCTTTTCCCTGCCTTATTTACTAACATCAGGATGACCAAGTCACACGGAGTTAGCATAAGTGGAAATTCAGATGGTAACACACAAATGCTTTTTTTTGTGCTCCATGTTAAAGATGACACTTAAAGACTGCTCTAGGCACTCACATCCCCTGCACAGTGCGTGAATGCGCCTTCAGTCAGGCACAGGAACAGGATTTCAGCCAGGCACAGGAACAGGATTTCAGCCAGGCACAGGAACAGGATTTCAGCCAGAACAGCCGATACATTTCAACACACAGGTTACCAACAGCCCCAGTTATGTAACTAAAAAACACAGCAAGGAAAAGCACCCGCAGTTCACCGAAGTAAAGCCCAGGCATTCAGCTCCAAGAATCAGGACTGAATATTAGATAATGGTTTTGACAACCCACACGTTTGAAAAAGGGAAAGAAAAGCAAATTCACGAGAGGAACAAGAGAAACATTACACTCAATGCTCAGGATTTCTTCTGGATATTCTGTGCGACAGCCTTGACTGTGGAACCAGAAGTGCCCAAACTGCAAAGAATGACAGCATCAAGCAAACTGGGAAAAGCTTTCTAACACTGAAAACCAACCAACCAAAACTTTATTGTGCCTGTAACACTCAATCCTTTTTCTTTTTTTTCCCAGACGGAGTGAGACTATTGTACTCTGTCTTTGTCCGAACTCCACCAGTGTGATAATGTGATGTTGCTCTAATTTAACCTCATTATTCTTTTGTCTTTCCCAAAGTGAAATGCCACTTCTCTTCTTCCCTTTGAGGCTTATCTCAAACAAATGTCTTTGTTCTTAATGAGACCAATCCATATGTTTGCTCCTGCATACTGTGTTCAGTTAATGGGAAGATTTTTCTAACACCATAAAAACTACTCTGTTATTTGTCCCAGGCAACTTTGTGTTCAGTAACTGCTGTAACTGTTACCTGTGACAAAATGTCCTACATCCAATATGTTCTGCCTCTGAACAGTCATCCCTCCCTTGAACTCAAGTTTATTTATGTTCCTTCAGCATATGTGTACTCCTTTCCTCAATTTCTTACCTTATCATCATCTATGTGTTTAAAAAAACTAAATGTACAGTGAAGGCATTGATCAGACAGCCTGCAGCAAAACACTACACATCAATTGATGCATTAAAACTATAATATAGGTTATTTATCAACAATTAAACTTTTAAATATTTGCTTTGCTGATTACCAATAAGTCAACAGATATTCATTAGGAGAAATCTCATTGTTTACTTTTGCTGCTTTCTAGCTAGTAATCAATGAACATGAATGTAATTATGTATGGGAACTACTCAAGATTTTCTTTTCAATAAAAATCAGAAATAGGTACAAAAACAACATAAAAGCAACTAGATTATTGTCAGTTTTGTATAAGTGTACATGCACACTAAAATACAGAATTCACTGAAATTATTTGCTCATCTTCTAATGTGTAACAGCTTGACTTCCTTGATTTAAATGTAGACCCCCGCAGCTCCAACAAGGTGCTCTGGCAGCCAGACAATCATCAGGTCTGTGATTCCCCCTGTTTCCATGTCATGCCACCTTGCCCCACAAGCAACAGAACCGTGTGGCACAGAACAGCAGCCTTGCACTCCCCATGGCAGAACACGATTAATCCTGGGAAATACCTGGTGTTATCAGGCACCCCACGTGGATGCTGATGCTTGTTGCTGCCTTGCTCACAAAGGAATGCAGAGGAGCCCTAGTGAGTTACATAATATTCCCGATTTTCTTTTTAAATCGATCTCCTGGCTCTGTAGGCAAAACACAAGACAGAACACAGGAGCTCACAGGATTGATTCCAAACCCTTCGCATACAGGATGCATAACACATGTTCTGCTTTAGATTATGGTCAATATGGGCCTAAGAATTTAAATTCTATTTTATCTTTTAAGCTTAAAAGTAGGGAGAAATGTCTTATGGGCACTGTTAAGTCAGTTTTCTCTCAAGTCCTTTCCCCATCAGACAAATCTGAGTTCACCCAAACACTTTGGCCACTGTAGTCTAACCACTACTGCATTTACCTTGAGCAAATTTTCCATTTCTCATGGCAGATGGCAACTGTGACAGGGTTTACTAAAACAACTTCCATTTGTCAAGGGAGTGAAATATGGAAAGAGAATACATGCTTCTTCACAAAGGGCTCAACATCATTATTAAAACATCACTTTTTACCAAATTCCCTTGTTTCAGGCAGGATTACGGAACTTATGTGATCAAATTTTATTTTCCCAACAAATAAGAGCTCAGACTAGAAGCTGGAGAATTCTTAGTACAGTTTGAAAACATACATCATACAACAATTAACCCCTCTCACAGCCTCCCTGCATGGGGCTGCAGTAGCCATCCAGTAACCATAGCTACTCATTTCAATGGAAAGAAATTGTTATGAATAACAATGAAACCATAAAATATGTTCTGAAGAGCCACACCAAATTCTGAAAGCTAGGAAAACCTTCCTAATGCAAGGGAAAAGAACACAGGCAAAACATTTTGACTTGATTTCCCACAGACCTACTTATCTTTTCAGTAACACATCCCAAAAGTACACGCGGCCATTCATGTCGGATGGGACACCAAGAGGAGAATTCACCAGCTGTGTATTGTTATTGTCTGAGAAATAACAAGAAATTAGCAATCTCTGCCACAACCCTCTTACATCAGGTAGGTAAAGTAACACCTCCGGCATAGAACTTCAAGAGAACGAAGGAAACAGTGTGTCAGTGTCTTGTGAAACACAGCGCTGAACTCTCCATTGCAAATCCACACAAACCAGTCGGAGGCTAAAATTTTGATCCAGTGCTGGCAGGCTGCCAGTTTGTAAAGCAATCATCACTCTGACCTTCCCTCGCACCTTGCACATGTACTGAAGATGTGCCACGCACACAAAGATCAGCTGATTCTCCCCAGCACAACGTGGGAGGGACAGGAACATTTACAGCTTATTAATTACTTACTTGCAGAGTGATTTCTAGTGTTTTTAATGCCGTTTATGTATGGAACTGACATCACATTTTGAGGCATGAACCTTTTGTTACAAGCAGCAACAGGCTCTGTAACAGTGCTGCCTTTAAAGCCTGTGGATCCAGTAAAAACCAGCAGTTTATCATCTGGCATCCCCATGCAGTTTAATGTTTGATTAATACAGAAGTTGCAGTACTGCTGTCTCATGGGCAGCACAGCACTTAGGGATCAGATGAGATTTTCTGATGGTATTTTAAAGATCAGTGCTGGGAAATACTCTAAATTTGGGATTTATTTCAAAATGGTGGGTCTGTCCTTCTTTGCTACTCACACTGCTGGAATAACCTGCAGCAGTTACAGTGGACCAAGCAATGATCTGAATAGATGAGAAGTTCCAAAAATGGTATCAAAAAGCTCAATAACAGAAGTGCCTATACTTAGGTCAAGATTATTAGGATTTCAGGAAACAAATTACAGTCTCACAAATTAATTATCTCCTTTCCATGTCACAGGGAGATTTTTAATACAGACTTGTAGAACAATTAAGTTTGAAAGGGACCTCTTGAGGTCATCCAGTACAACGCTCTGACCTCAAAAGCCAATCTTCAAATCACATAAGGTTAACTGCTTGCTCAGTTCATTCTTGAATACTCACATTTTGCAACTTCAGATACCTATTTTTGTGCCTCAAATAGGATCAGGAAAAGGAAGAGATGAGCTGAGAGCCCCCACCTTTGCTACTGATGACATAAGGGGTGTAAATTTTGCTGGCACAAGCACGAGGTCCTCTGAACACATGCAGACTTCAGCAATAATCAGTCTTCTACCCTATGTACATTACGTTTCTATGTTCAGACAAATTATGCAATGTGCTTTGATGTGAATAATGGAGATTATTTCTAGAACTCGGAAATTTGTTATTCACCAAAATCTATTGGAAATAGCTGACAGCATGGCACAATGTTCAAGTGACTCCAGCGTCAGAGCTTCAGGCATTGGAAAAAACGCTTCCCTTTGTCAGAGCTGGCATGATCAGAACTTACTTGTAAATCAGGAACACTGTTTCAAAGCTTGTTCACTGAATGATGAAATCACATCTTCCTGGTAACCCCAAGCATGTCATTGATCTATTTATCTCCATCAGAAGAAATCCTTTAATGAACATAAAGGAAGTGTCACCACTTATCACTAACAAGAAATCTGCTAGCAATCCTGACTCTCCCAGTCTGTGTGTGACATGGAGGAGAAGGAAAATGTAAGCATATACGAATATGAGCATCTATAAAAGCAATAGTTGCCATTTTCACATCATAAAATATCCTTGAAAAAGTGTGACTTAGAAATAAGGATCTGCCTTCTCTACTCATTACGTTTTTAGCAACTCTTGCACATTAACTAATATTCTGTCTTCAATTTTCTATTGGTATCTAAATGCAAATCTTGCATTTTTTTCAAAATGAACTATTACATTTCCAAGGAACTGTAAATTGCAGTACTGACATTTCTTTGAGGTCAGATTTTTTTTTTCTTTAGAAAGAAATGAAGCAATAGTAATTTGTCACGAGTTGACTGAAATATGTGCTGCTTACACCAACACAGATCAGCTGGTGCACTGTGCCTGAAGTAATCCCTCCTACCACTACTTGCCAGGTAGAATTTATAATGCATCAAGATGAAAATTAAAAGTGAGATTGAACAACCTCACCAAGCCATGGAACTGCATGGTTACAGATGTTTAAATACAAACAAATTTGGAAGAATGATAATTAAAGTTACAGTTCTACAAAACAAATTGTCATAAGCCAACTCAAGAAATTTCACAGGAATATTGTAAATAATAACATCCTAGGGGAAAAAAAAATCTGCTGAGGATATTTGAAAGCTCCAAGTGTAGTACACAGTCAACAACATAACTGAGTGTATGAACACCACAGTGCAATATAGAAAACAAAAAAAAATAACAATAACAAAGCCCCAAAACCCACAAAAATTTCTGCCAAGAAAAATCATATCCTGACCCAGCTGCAGGAATAAAACATCTTGGATTAACTTAAGATCTGGCAGATAGTTAAGACTCATGAGGACCAAATGCCCTATGCTTCCAGGGTTTCTGGAGCATCAAAAAAACCCAGTGTAGATAAAGCTACTTTAGGCAGCACTATCCAGGAAGAGCCAGTGCTGTCCTTAAAAGCATCCAGGAGAATGATATACGTGCTTCGCTTGTGCATTAAACTAAAAGAATCATACATATGATATTCCCGGGGGAAAAAAAAAACAAAACACAACAACAAAAAACCCCAAACCAAAGCAAAACCACCAAAAAACCCAACCCCTCAGTACTCTTTCCATCAGTATATAAAATACTTTCTTTCAAAACAGTTCTGCTCACTTTTGACTAATTTTCAGCTCTAGAGTATTAATTGTTGTGTGCCTTAACTGGCTGATTAGAATCCAACACAAAGTGTATGCTGCACTCCTTTTGAACAAATTCTTCCATTTATTGAAGGAGGAATCACATTGAAACAGCTGCTGGAGCACATTTAGCACTCAGTTTATATCTTGTGTGTGTTTATCACAGATTACTGACACACTGTGGCTCTCTCATGGTCACTCAGCAGAGCAGACCTTGTTCTGCAGGGCAGTTCAGGGCCCTTTGCCTGCCCTCCCACGGGCATTTGGGAACACTCAACATTGCCTCACCCTACCCCAGCCTTTGGTCAGATGAACCACACTGAGCAACGAAAAGCGCTGCAAAGGCAGCAGATTTTTTGAGGTGGGCATAAACAATTCATAAAGGACATGCACATCTCATATTAAACAACAAAAATTCACTAAAACCACAACTTAGCTTTTCTTTAATGGAATTTGTTTGACATGTCAGGGGGCTTCAACCCTTTCGATTCCACATTTGATGCCAGTTTCCAGCTAGCAAAGAAGAGCCGCAGAGTTTATTCCTGCCCAACCTCCAACAAAGTACCTGTCAAAGAGCCTGACTTATTTTAACTCTGCATTTTCATAATACTCACCAAAAAACTGAAAAAAACACATCAGAAATTTTAAGAGCTTGAAAAAACTAGCGTTCTCAACTACCTTGCTCTCTTTAGGAAGCACACTCAGCATAACACACTTCAGGGTATTTCTGGACATGTAACCCTTCTCCCGTAATGGAAGAAAAACTTTGTGTTTGCATCCTTCAGTTATGAAAAAACAACAGTTTAAACCCAATCTAATTTTACTGCCTCTTTAATTGCACCTTCTGGTGCCTCATGCCTGAGAAGTGATTTACGTTTAAGCTGATAGGTTCAAACACTGCTTCAACAAATTAATGATGAGAATTACCCGCGCACTGAACCGCAGCCAGGCGTTTGCTGACACTCACAAACCTGAGCCTGGGACACACTGCCTGCACAGCAGCAGCAGCTGAGTCTGCCCCAGAGCACCCAGCTAGGAGGTGACACGGGGGAGCTGAAAAATGCAAGGTGAAATAAAAAAAAAAATAACCCCAACTTTTCATAGCTGGGGCTTATCAAGATGCAAATTATGAAATCAGATTGTTTATTTATTTTTAGTCCATATCCCTCAATATGAAATTCAGCTTAATTACCTTATGTCTCTGACAGTAAAAATTGCCACATACAAGACAGAGAGGAAAAGGAGACATGCAGTTACTGTGGAGTAAAGAGAAAAGCCGACAGAGATCAGGTTCGAAAGTTTAAGTCTTTCTGGGAATTCAGAAAGTTACATTCTGTACATTTTTCTGTCAGAAATAACACAAGAATAGAACTCACATAACAAATAGTACTCACAAGAATATCATATATATCTGAAAAACATATACAGCATATATATCTGAAAAACCAAACAGAAATTCTGTTCCACATTGCCCTCCAAAGTAAGTGCTTCTCTGTCACTATTAAGTGAAACCACTCCAAGAATAGTGCCTGTGTTTCTCTGCTCTAAGCCTGTAAGGCAAGGCAAGTTTCTGTCAGCACAGGCTCACACAGCACAGCTGAACACCAGGTTCAGGTCAGAAAGAAGCAAGAACTAAAGAATTAAAGCAGGTTATTTCTATACTGAGAACAATGAAGGAAAAGGAATTTCTAAATGCTAATTTGATTGTCATGTAAAACAATAGTTGTAAGCATAAACTTGGACAGGGAACCAAATTTAGAACTTCATTTAAATTAATTAAAAGCTGAACAAGGAATTCAACTACGTGCACATATTCAGCATACAAAACCACGTTCTTCTGTATAAATTCATGAGGACAACAGAGCTAGAAAGATTGTGTAACAGCAGCAGCTGTTTTTATATAGTATTTCTTGATTCATAGGAAGCAGCTCAGGTGCTTAGATTTTTAGTTATTTCAAATATTGTCTACACAGATCTCCCTAAGTATTTGTGTATCTGTGTACCCACACCTAAGAGATAGTTCTATCCTTTCCCCTTAACTTCCCATTCAACTTGGAGACAATTTGATTTCTTCTATCACCACAGATTTGGAAGGACAGATCTGAAATAGCACAGTAAAGGAAGGCAAGTACCCTTTACAATTTTTGTAATTGCTAACATCTGCAATGCTTTTCACATTATTACTGCTTCATTACCTAAGCAGCAGCACTGTATTAACCACTCTGGGGAGTGCCCACACCTGACAGGACAGTGCTTCCTCACCCTACAGACTTGGCCACCTCTGAGCCACCTGAAATGGAATGCCAATAATGCACATCACACAAGCGACTCAGAAAATGAAGAAATCAATACAAAACACATCAGTCCTATCTTCCTCATCTAAATCTATCCTTATCTATCTTATTCCTAAATCTACTGAAACATGTTTATCTCAATTCTACCTCTGCAGAATTTGCATCTTAGAGCCTTTATTGCATGTAGCAGTACTGCACAACCATGGCACTTACGGCCTTGATTTCCTGGTGTAGTCTCAATTTCCTCCTGTATTCAAGAGACTGTTGATACAAACTCTAACTTTAAGCTGCAAAAACGCTGATATCAGCCTGTAAGACATGGAACTCACATGCTTTTTACAAAATTTAAATCAGACAATATTCAGAAACCAACCAAGAGTGAAGCCAGCTCTGAATCAGATCCAAGAGGGAAGAATTCGATCCTTACTGCCATGAGTACAAGACAAGAAGTTTCCAAGTGCAGTGCTGTTGTTTTGATAAGGCTTTCTGTGAGAATGAGGAGTGACAGTGACTAAAAGAAGAGATGCCTTTTATTACTCTGAAAATGTCAATTCTAGAGTCTAAAGCAGGCACTTGCTCGATCTCAGCACGTGGCTGTTCAGCCTGTGCTGGCTAAGAAGCCTGTGCTGTCAGGGAGGGTGCACAAGCTGTTTTTACTGCTGAAAAAGGAACCAAGGGATGTTCACCTAAATGGTGATTTCATCACAGGATATACAAAATCAAATTCAGAATCCCAACTCAGAGGCAACATCTCCAACTAATCCTAAGAATGACCAACTATCCTTTGAGTGGATAGAGAAGGGAGGGCAGTAGTACAGTTTTGCCCTAAAAATGAATATTCTACAGTGCTCCAAGGTAGAAGATTTTGCAGGCTGGATAGGTAAGAGATGAAGATTTCTGGTTTGTAATAAACAAGGCATCTGATTTTTTTTTTTTTTTTTACTCATTACAGATCATTTACTTTTTCAAAATGCACTCAATTTCCCACTTCCATATATTATTTAATCATATCAAAATCATGCTTTATTTTAGAAAAGGATTATATCAGTAATTTTCAGTAAGTCCTTTCAGGGCCCTCCTGGCATTAACATCACATTCAATATCTTTATTAACTGGGACCAGGTAGTTCAGGCCATGGGGGATTTGAGGCACAGTATTTCCCTACTCCACACTTTAACTGAGAAAGCAAAGTTTTCATTCTAAATAAAAAAGGAGTCAAGCACAATTAAGCACGGGCAGATTCTGAGCATAAGCACTACAGAAAACCCTGTCTCTGAAGCACATTCATTCTGCTGAACCATCACTCAAAATCTAAATAATTATACAGGATCAAATACTAACTCCTAAAAATGCTGTTTAAGGACATCAATTTTGAAGTAGCATGAAAACCTTTTATCAGCTGTGGCTCTAAGTCTTAACAACAAGAGAAATACTTGGAATTTGGTTGCAAATACTGAGCTCACTTATCCCACTAAGGAAATGGATATCAAGCCATGGCCTATGTGAGTCAGCTTTTCACCTCTGCACCTCTCACCAAACAGATTTCAATCTTCAGGCACAATCAGACATCCACTACATTTCTATCAAAATGCCTGGCCTTCCACTCACAACTTCTGAGTGCAGTTTTGCATCGTCAAGGTAAAATTCTTTAGTAAGCAGAAGAGTTTGCAAGTAATATAGTCTAAAATCATGTACAGTCATTGTTTCCTTATTGCTTCTCCATATTTAAAACACCCTGCAATATAACATGTAATCTGTCAGAGACTGTAAAAGTTCTGCCACAGATGCAAACCCAGGCTGGAGTAAAGCACCTTCACTTCCAGTTCCTAATCTAAACGAAAGAGTTTTTATAAAAGCAAGCTATGGATATTGATCAGAAAAGCTCTTCTCTGACTTGCCACACTTTTACCTTTAACACTGGATTTAATTAACCTCAACTATGGAAATACGGCATGAGCATAAAAAAAATGTATATAATTTATATTTTAAATCAGTTCTTTTTGTCTCCCTCCTTATTCAAGTTTCACAGCATACATATGGGTATGAATAAGCAAGGGATTTTCACCCTTGCTTCATGCACAGCAGCTTGAAAAATGTTTCTGATTAACATAAATGATCATACACGTACATAAGGCTGTCTTTCAAAGAGGTTTGATAATTCATAAATGAAATGTTTACACAGAAGAGGTCAAGTCAGAAGGTCGGTAATATAAGTATTTAACGGATGTAAATCTGTTCATCACTGCTAAGGAACATGGGATGACTTCAAATATTCACTACTGCATGTACTTGGTACACATTTAGAGTAACTTGCATGAATTCTCATTCCAATTTTTAATTACTATGCAGTCTGTAAAGACAAAAAATCAAGAGTCAGATTGCTCTTTTTTTCTTTTATCAGAACAATTAACATTAATGACATATCACTTCACAGGCACTTCCACACATTCATTATTAAAATAATAAATTGAATGAAGTTTGAACAAAAGTATAACAATACCTACAGGTGCAGATGTTTACCTTTACATACATGTGTATCAATATTTCCTTAGCCAGTGTTCATCAGGAGCTAAAGCAAGGCTTAACAAAACAAAACAAACAAAAATGCCAAGCAATTCCTTTTAAAAATATTTAAAGCATTTTGTTGTTGTTTTTTTTTACAGAGGTAATTTTCCTCCTGGACTCTATATAGCCTTACTTACATAACTTAGTTTTTGTGGTTTCGTGAAACCACAAAATGAGGACAAGGATTTCATACCATTAAACAGACCTTGGTGGCAGGAAGGAAAGAAAATGAATTTGTTTTCACTTGAAACTTTCAGACAGAGTCAGAATTCATGTCTCCTGCAGTCCACTCTAGTTTTTCACCTACCAGAGAACAACAAATGTGGTTGTTTTTTCCTAGGGTTTCCATGGCTTTAATTTCTATCTCAAAGTTAAATATTAAAATAAAATATTCATCCATCCACACGGAGACACAGACATTCAGTTTTTTGGATTTATTAAAATCTCCTCATACATATAACAGCACAGGGATGTACGATTTGGCACGGTAAACACAGGTTTAACAGCCTAATTGCTTGGATTTTTTTGTGGATCATTATGCTAATGGCTCTGCAGCAAAGCGCTAAATCGGAATTCCCATCACAAAGAATTCTCCTTGCTGACTGAGAAGGGAGGACTGGGACATCCTGGGCTGATGGGAGGAGATTGCTCTTCAGGGACACACAAAAGGGATTTTCAAACCCGCAGGACTAGCCAGCTCTGGCAAAGGGAAGAAAGCACAGCCTGACAGAAAACATCAGGAATTACAGCTTTGCCCAAACCAGGGCCTCAGACAGCGACACTGTGCCCTGCAGTGGTGCCTGGGAGGAAGATGGATTCACGGAGCTCTACAGGATAATTCATACTCTATACAAGCAAACAACTCTGCATGTATGGCCAATTTTGTATTGTCCAGAATTCAACTGGACCTTGAGATAAACCTCATTATTTTGTTCTCCAGGTCCCACTGTACATTATGCTCCCTTAAATATATTCCCCTATGTAAACAAATCTGACCCTGATCCCCCAGGACACCCAAACCTGCTCGGACTCCACATCCCCAGACTCACAAAGCCAGGCTTGCTTGGAGGACTACGAATGTCATCGTGGCAAGATTTTTGCTTTGGTAAAATAAAGGCCAAAGGAGAACTTTTCCATGATAAATATGTATTTTGAAAGAACAAATATAATTTGAAATTTTTGATCCAGCAATAAACCGGGTCAAAATAAAAAGAATAAAAGCTATCAACACAGTCAGTTTGGTAGCTCCTCATGGCACTAATATTTTCTTCAGTTTCCTGAAAAAGTTTTGTTACTGTTTTCTCTGATCCTATGTCCACATTTAATCACTGAAAATGCACCTCCACCACACAGCAGATGTGTCATTAACTATTTCTGAAAAAAGGTGAAATAAAATCACCCAGCATGAGAAGACTATGGAATAAGCCAACATAAGCAGATGGTGTTTATTTTGTCACCGCTTGCGTTAAAAATTGTCACCTATTTATTTCATCAGTATCTTTAAGGGGGAAGCTTCATGCAAAAATTGGGAAAGTTATTTTTTATAAGCTGTCACAGAACTCCTTAAAATAAAATGTCTTCTGTTTGTAGCTTCCAGTTTTTAGGACATGGTGCACTACACAGGAAGTCGATTTGTATAAATCTGAGGTGATCAAGTATTTGCCAGCAGCTCAGCCTTCATCACACCACCTCTTTTGTTTCTTCAGCAAATTTCAAACCCTTTATTTCCAGTACTGGTGCTGTTCAGACAAATTCCATAGCATTGCTCCTAGAATAGGCACCTGGTAGAACTGTCAGCTTGTTCGCTTCTAGGACCCACTATGCAAGACAGTTTTACTTCTCCCTCAGGATTTCCTGTATTTTTGCTATTTTATTTTATCACACACTTTTGGCTGTGTGGGTTCCATTCTCTGTCTGACAGTTTTTTAACAAAACAGTTGCATGAAGAGTAATTGCACAACCCAGACTTGGCTGCCTAAAGAAATCACTGCTAAAATCCCAGGGTAAACCCAGGTCTTGCTCATGTAGTTTTGAAAGAACTAGAAGTCCACTAGAATTTGAACCTAAAAATCCCCTGTTAGTGCACTACAACATGGTTTGATTGACTCAATCCTTCCTCCCTCCCTGTCCAGTCTTCTCCTGCGCCCCAGTTCAGGTTGGCTTGCACATGCTATATCAAGAGTTGACCCTTTTGCCTTTACCATTTAATGAGGCCTCTCAGTGTCCTATTCATATCCTACCCTGAGCAGCACACTTTTACATTTCTTTATATATATATATACACTCAACATCATACTTCTGGAATGTCTAAAGAAACATAAATTATTTTGATACATTGCTGGAATTTTGTTACATTATTTTACAGCCCCAAAAAGAAATCAGGGCTGGTCTGGTTATTTTGTTTGTTGGATTTTGGTTTTAATTCTAAATTCTTATTTTGACATCAATTTGAGATTTTTGGGGGGTTAGGGTGGGTTGTTTGTTGTAGTTTAGATCTACTAAAAATTTTTCTTCCAGAAAAGGAGTACTCAGAAATGGTGATATTTATGACTCCAAATACTAGTGAGGGGAGATATTTTTTCCTGTATGACATCTTTACTCTCTTTGCTGCCAAAGTCAGAACACAGATATGACAACAACCCTTCTGCCTGTATTTCTGAACCACTGATCATTCTAACACCCATGTTCAGCACTTCACCTCCTTTTTTGTGGCTGCACCAGTGGCATCTTTGACCTTAGCAAAGCAAAGGCAGAGCAGATCAAGAAGCCTATCATTTTATTAGAGCACTGCAAAGCAATTCTTGCTCTAGATGAGCACACATGAGAACTGGGCACCTTTGAAATGCAAAGTCTGGGGGCTCTACTCATGGTGATACAAAGAGTCCTCTTCTGTTGACACAACATGCACACTGAAAGCTCTGCAACACTATTTGGATGCATCCTCAGCCAGCTGAAGCTTTAAACCAAGGTTAGTGCCATCTGTCTGGTTTTGGCAGCATCCAGTTTGATGTAAAAAATCCTATGGCACTGTTTAAAAGGAGAAGAGATGAAGCTTGCTTTTGGTCAAGTCCTGGAATTATTAACATCAAAGATTTGGCTGATATGACCGGGCAGCACATCTGGGTCAACAAGCTCACTGCACCTTTCTTCTGACCTCATTTAGAGCATTCCACAAACCATTTCACTACTCAGATCAGATTTAGCATGTCCAAGAAATCAGACTCATAAAAGTCTCATAAGGTACTAAGCTTTTCTGTTGTTTGTCTCAGTTCAATTATTTTCTTAAATGCACATTAAATCAAGGCAGTAGCAAGCATTAATGCTATCAAGTATTTTTGAGTTGTTGAATAGTTACTAATACATTCTCACATACTTGTTAATTTCTAGAGCCCTGAACAAACAGTACCAAAACCTGAAAGCAATATATCAATCCAATTTGTCTGAATTGGGAAGAATATCAGATTGCAAGGAAAAAGAAGTAAACCAAGGAGAAACAATATTTTGTTTCTATAAAAGCCTCACAGCTTCAAATGAGCAAAGACATTGTTCAGCTGGATGCAATTTGTTAGGCAAAACCTTTCAAGCATTATTCTTT
Source organism: Phainopepla nitens (assembly GCA_013400175.1). Classification (NCBI taxonomy): domain Eukaryota; kingdom Metazoa; phylum Chordata; class Aves; order Passeriformes; family Bombycillidae; genus Phainopepla; species Phainopepla nitens. The sequence continues at coordinate 2,107,933 of VXBQ01009097.1, read as the reverse complement.
GAGATTTAGTACAGCCTAAATAGCATAACCCACTCATTTCACCTGTGCCAAAATCCTCCTGCAACACCAATAATCATGAATCCTTTAGAAATGCAGAGATATCTCCAGGATCATTTCCGCCCTTTATTAATTTCATCTTTATTACCAACCATACACACACCATCCCAGGCAGTTTTTAGCATTGTACCTCAGCACTATGGAAATTTAATTACCAAAAGCTTTGGCTCCCACTCTTCTAAGAAGCGTGGAAACACAACAAACAGTCCTTATCTCCAGTTTGAAAACACACTGAACGCTCATGAGCTGCATTAACCAGGAAATGGTCACAGATGCTCAGTACTTTCCAAAATTTGATTTAAGAAACTGTTCCAGTATTTGCCCAGACACTGTTTGAGATTCAAAGAATAATGCCAGTCACCAGTTTTTACCAAAAATCAAGCAATTAAGGAAAGAAGTACACCAGAAAGTGAGGGTGATGAGAACACCCCAGTTTAGGTCTCATTTGAATATTAAGCAAGCAGAGTATTATTCCTGGTTAGCACCCTCATCTTGCAAAGCATTTACTTAAATGCTTAAAAAACCAGCCCAAATAGAAAGATATCTTTCACATATGTACAAGGTCAGAGGTGCAATGAAGAAAAGAACAAAATAACAAAATCCACCTTTCATCTCATTAGGCAGTTAAATACAAGGTAAAATTTGCCAAGTTGAGGACAAAAGGCTTTATCAAAAACAGCCCTTGCTAATCTAGCAAGGGCACGTGCTGACACTGTAGTTACTATTAGTGTACATATCCAATGAATGAAAACAATGTTTGAATTCAAGAAATATCAAGAGGAACATGTCACTGAACCATTATCTTTGTACTAAAATTCCTTGAGATGTCTTTTGATTTATATTACTACAGCCTGGCAATTTTTAATTTTCCTAAAAAATTTCCTTGCAGGCTTTTTTTTTCCCAAACATCATCTTCCTCCCAAAGGAGTTTTACTCTCAGGGAAGCAAAAGTGGATGTGTGTGGGGAGCAGCATCATTCCAGCAATGCACCATTCCCTACAAACCCACAAAAACCAACATAGCTCCCTGACTGTTTTGCACAGTTCCTAAGATACAAAACTTCAGGGGCACATCAAATGTGATTGTCTGAATCTCGTACTCTTAAAACAAAAAAATTCAAATCAAGACTGAAGATGAACAGAGTCATCACTAAATCTTTCACTCAAAGAATTGACTGAAGAATCTCTGAAGAAACTTGTGTCCCATGCAAACCTTTACCAAAGCAATACAACATATGCAATTGCCTTTGTGAAAATACAGGTGCAGGTAATAATTTTGTTTTAAAATTATGCCTGTGAGTACCCAAATCTGGCAGCTCTTCCATGTCTTAGCTCTCCTCCTCTCATGGGATGAGCCCCACACCATGAAGCAAGATCAGCTCAGGGAAAACAGCTTCTTCACCACCCGGCAAGTCTCCCAGTGAAAACCCCCTAAATAGTTCAATCCAGCCAGGAAGGTAACACTCAACAATGAGATTCAAATGAGTAGTAGAGATCAGATTTATTCAACAGAATATAAAAACCCAGGGAGAAAAAATAACCAACCAAAATCCCACAACACATAATAAGAAGAACACATACAGAACAAGGTAAGGCACTGCACAACACACAAGTTCTAAACTAGGTTCTAAGTTTACAAGGAATACGGTTTAAGCAAAATAAAAACCTTACGTATTAGAGAGTTCTTTGTCTCAGCCAGCTGCTGCCAGCTTGTCTGTCTGTCTTTCAATTTCTCAGAAAGGTGTGTGTGAAAATCTAAATGAAATAAAACAAATAACATTTTAGAGATGGCTCTTTTCTTCCATTCCATTCACCTTTGGTGCAATACAGCCAACAGAATGTTTCACCTCCTCCCACCCAAAGCATTCCTCAATAGTAAGTAAAATACATTACTCATTATTATCTACAGATAAAGATTTCTTTTATCTTGTTATCAATGACATAAAAAGGCAGATTGAGTAGCAGTAGTTTGGTGCAATCTTGCTTTGCAGGAGGTCCATATACCCACAGCATCATTACCCACAAAAAAGGCCTGAGTGTATAAAAATCTCTCTAAAATCTCAGGGTAGAACTTGACCCAAAGGCCAGCAGAGTTTCCATACAGGCTGTACACAAAGTGCTTAAGTTCATACTAAGTAACTTATTTTCACTGTAGTATCCATTACTCGTACAGTCAAATACATATGATTATATCCTTCTAAGAAATAATTTTTGTTCCCTAAAAACAGACTCCTAAGACACATTTGGAAAATGGACACTTTCAGCTGTAATAAATAATTTCTTACAAGTTTATTGCAGCAGCATTATGATTTTTTACATTGACTCTCAACACAATCAAGCTCATTCTGCTGCATCTAAACTAGACAGGAATCAGTAAAACTCTATTGTTGCAATGAGATTTTTTTTTCTTTTTTTGTCTCATAAAAACTCTCCAGCTTTAGGAAGAAAGATTTTAATACACACATACAAAAAAAACCCTTTACTTTTGAATTTACTCTCTCTTAGACTAAAAGGAAAAGAACTAAAATAATCCTGGATTTTGAAATGACAACCAGGGAGTTCTCTTACATTCAAAAAGCTCAAAGTCAATTGAAAATTATTACTGAATTTCATAATAACAACAGGAAAATTTTCAGATGTTCTAAACAGGAAACATAAAACCTATTTTTATTCATTTACATGATTTTCCTTGCAAAAAACCAGCAAGACAAGAAACCCAATAATTAATGTATGGTCACTCTAATTCTTGTTTTTCACTGGAAAATAATTTTACTTGGTGCATCTCATGTTCAAATCCTTCATAATATTTGCAAGATAATAATTTAATCTTTCACCCAATGCTCAAACAAATCAACAGTGAAAATGTGTTCTGTAAACATAGCAATTTATTATATGCAAAGAAAAAAGGCAACACACTGACGCAAATAAAAAAAGGGCTGACCAAGACAATAGAAAATAAACCACTTCGCATGCTAGACAACAAATCAGCTGTTTGTTAGGAGCAAAATCACTTTGCTTCAAGTGGAATAATAGGAAAGAATGACAGCTCCTGAGTCTCAGATCTTTGGCTTTGGGGGAAAGGAATTTCAAGGGACAGGTTACGAACAATAAAAACCAGGTAGAATTTACTGAACTGGCTCCATGTCTCCCTGCCATACACAAAGTTTAATTTTGATAAGGTACAGCTATAAGACATTTTTGGATACTTTGGCTCACTTTTAATTAGTTCAGCTTTATTGTGATGGTACAGACTTCTGATTTAAAATCAAGAAAGTGAAGAAAAAAAGATTTTCAGGAACACTTATCAAGAAAGCTAATCCAAAGAACAATATAGAAGTCAAGCAAAGAAATGTGAAGGGCAGAGCACTGTGGGTATAAATGTAAAACGCTGGTAAATTAGAACTGATTGCAAATTTCTTGTTTTGGTATTGCCAGCAATTTTCCCCAAAACAAAATACTAAAATTTGGTATTAGTTTCATATTTAAAAAATGGGAGAAATTAAATATAACTAAACACATGCATATGCAGGAATATATCAAAGAGGAAGTAATGGAATTTTTTCGCTAAGTTTTTTTTCCTTTTCTTTTTCTATGTGAAAATGGAACCAAACTCTCAAATATAGTGCAATTCTTCTGCAGTACTTACAGCTAAATTAAACTACTTTAGTAGTTTGCAATTATACTATTTCTGTTACATTCCATCCTATAATATGCAAAGTTTCAAAATCTTTAATGTCTCTATTTCTGTTTTAATACAAGCTTTAGCGTTCATTTCTCTTTTATGAGGAAAACCAGAATTAATCCATCAACAATTCATCTATTGACATTTTATCACATTACCCTTTAAGCACGTGCATTTTACTGAATCTGCTGTTTTCTCTTTCACCTGTCTGTGGCCACCTTGGGATATCTGATCATTATTAAGGACACAGATGGGGACAACAAACTGCTCACCCAAGGAAGCGGAATCATCCCTCTTTTTATGGGAAGTACCTAAAACCTATGGCTAGAGCTCAAATTGCCATGCACTGTTTCTCCAACAATAAAAAAAAAAAAAAAAAAAGAAAGAAAAAAAAAAGAAAAAAATTTGGAACCAATGCCCAGAGGAAAGAATATTTAAATGTTAAGACACTTTAAAATAGTGTCATCTGAAGGGAAGTCTCCATGGGTATTACCTTCCTTTGACACTCACAGGGAGTTAAACCTAATTGCATTTAGGGTTATCTCTAGCAGCTACACTTGGAATCAATCATCCTCAGGAGGACTATTGTTCTAACTAATCTGCTTATTAGGCTTTTATTCAGATTTAGTACAGCCTTTTATAAAAAAACATCTCGAAGGGATAGTAATGGATTTTGCAATTATCAGACAGGAAAGAGCAGACTATGACCTACAATCTTTGGCCTTACCAAAAACTAGGAAAAGAAAATCTTTTGTAAGTAAATCTTTAGAATTTAAGTTAATTTTAGTCCCTGTCAGACACCACAGTTATATCTAGACAGGTAAAACCTGTATGAATTTTCTGTGCTCCTCCTATACATTCCCTTAAAATACAACCCCTCCCACAGTAATTGGGAGGGAGAACAAAACCTGTTTTCTGTCCTTGCTTTCAAAGATGAGCAAGTAGCAGTTCCTGGTTTGCTGTCTCAAGCCCCAGTTGAAGCCAACAGCCAATACTGATACAGGTGATTGCAGATACCAGCACAAATCCCAGCAGCACCTTTTGCAAACTGAGAAAATAGCCACTGCAATTCCTGACCCGCTCTCACATGAGGAATACGGAGTTCCAACTGGCTCCTTGCCTTCTGCCTATTGGAAATATTTCTCTGAATTCCCTCCCAGCCCAAGAGCCTCCTGGGGAACCTCCCACCTCTCTGAGGAGATCCATTCCCTCCCACAACCAGGAGGCACCTCTGGACACCAGCAGCCAGAGGTTCTGCTCCTCAGGATCCCAGTGCAGAGCATGCCTGGGCCCCACAGGACACTTCTTTGGCCCAGGGAAGAGGCTGTCCTCCACATATCCTCTTGTTCTTAGTTCTAGCCCCTCTTGGGAGCTGTCCTAGCAACTACTCACAGCCATCACAATCCAGGAACAAGCATCCCTCTTCTCTCATCCCAGTTGTTTTCTTCCTTTGAAATTCTCCCCTTCATAGTTTAAACAGATGCTTCCTGCTATGGACTACAAATTCCCAATATTATTAGTTCACAGGTGTTCTGGTATTTTGCAGTTTAGCATTTTCCAATCAGCATCACTAAAAGGTTGGCAATCAATCATGGAAGATGTGCTCCACCCTCTAAGATGGTAGCACATTGTTTCTGGTTGGGCTGTTTGGGGGTTTTTGTACATATGAAAACTTCCTTACATTTTATAAGAGTTGCTTCCTCTGCCCATAACTTTTACGTCTCTCAGTCAACATTGATCTAGAAAATAATTGTGGAACAATTAAATATGACCAGAGCCTAAATATCCTCCTAAGCACCCTTCTCATTTTTCCTCTTCTATTTATCAAAGTGGCATAACCTAATTTTTACCAGTAATATACAATAAAAAGCTAGTTTATTTTTATAAAGTAGCACTTCCAAAACATTGGAAAAAAGCCTTACAAATAAATAGCCTGAATTTCTCAAGCTGCTTTCCCTCCCTCCCTACATTTACACAAAAGCATCCAGTAATAAACCCTTGCTCCTTTCCTGTCGCACCTGTGTGGCTGAGACCTGTCCCTAACATCTCTGATTTCCTCTTTCCTGACCACTTTCTGTGAGCAGAAGTTTCTCCTCTGTTGCTATTTCAGTATATTTTCACTGTTATTTGCTCAGTGATTACTGCTCATCATTATGATTAGTGAGGAATAGGACAAACCCCGTAGCAACCGACAGAAGACTCTCAGTACCAGACAGGTCAATGCTCTCCTGTGCCCTCAAAACACATGTTTTTTTTTTTCTCCAGGACACTCTACCCTAACACTTCACACCATGCCTGGTGGGCAGATGTAACAAGTGCAGTACTCAACCTCAATGCACACCACCTCCAGTTAGAAAAGTCATACAAAAGTCGTGCACAAAGGTATGGGAGTAAGAACTGTTCTGAAACAAAAAGGCCACACAATTTTTCTTTTCCCACATTGTCTTGACAGAATTACTCTCTGCTGTATTACTCTATTATGTTCTATTGCACATTTTACATCCAATGTTTTGTTTGATCTTTTGTCAAAGTTGTGTTCGGTTTTCTCTCCTTTGAAGCGCATTCAACAGCTCAATTAGCCTTAAAAAGCTTTACCTTTGGAGTGTACTGGCAGCTCTCAAGCACAATTATTCTCCAATGCAAAACACCCACAAGACATATTTAAGAGTATACTTCCACAAAATGCTATGTTAGCACACCACCCAACACTCCTGCAGAATTGACAAACACTACAAAGGAAAATGCTCTAATGCAGTTCAGGGACATCGGAAAGAATATCTTAGTTCAGTGAACTCCACAGCAAATACACCATTTTCCCTCTCCTCAGCCTAAAGGTAAGGTTAAAAAATGGGAGGCAGAAGAAGTTTTGACTTGCATTGCATTGCAATTTAAAACTTCCTAAATGTTACCAGCGTGACCAGCAACAGATCTACTGTACCAGGAGCTCAGTTTTCCAAGGGAACTATCCATATATATATCCATTATAGAGAATAAAGCAAGTATTTAGCTACACTAGAGACAACACAGAAATTGAAATTAAAAGTACATACATCTTTTGTTTTCATTTCCTATGGAGTACTAAAAGCATTGGGATGTCTTTCTACCATAACACTCAGAAGGACATGCATAATTCAGATCAGCACTTTGTGTGCCGAGATGTCTATTTCTTTGTGTAGAAATCTGTTATAACTATGAAGTCAAAGTTAACTGAACCTAAATTTCAAGTAGATTTATTTAAATCAAATTAAATTATTTCTATTAGTCTTATCTCCCAAAAGAATTAAATACGGCCCCATTAAGTCCAAATGATTATGTCTACATAGGAGTGTCAATCAATTTCACAGTACCACATTAAGATCATGCCACTACGTAGCTGATAATTTTGATAAGTCTTCTCACATTCCCCTGAGCAGCCAAGCCCTAACACCTAAAATATTCATAACTGCCTCTTATTCAACCTGGTCACTGACTCACACAAAAAGTAAAACTCTAACTGAAACTTCCCAACACTTTTTTCATTCTGGTTTTACTTTGCCTTTTGAAGTAAAGGTCAATTCAACAATGATTACTTCATGCTGTTAGGAATGGTTCAGTAGCCCCATATAGACCAATGACTCAGCTAGGAGTCATGATTTAATAATTATGGAGATATAAGTCACAGTTCTCATGGGAATAATTTATTAAAAATTAAGAAAAACTTCAAGCAGCAACTGAAGGCTCTCTACAGTTGCTTTCCCTTTCTTTAATACCTTTTCCATGTAAGTCTCTCACAAATAACTTTTTACTCTGTGCCAATGACTGTTTTTAGATCAAAAACACCTGGAAAGACGACTAACTCTACTGTTAAAAACAAAACTAAATCTCTAAACTGAGTATCTTTACATAAATATGGTGACCAAATTCACATGAATGAAATTTTACAACAGAAGCTGTCAGGTACGAAGTTTAAAATGTAGAGCAGACCACATGCACTGCACTAAAACCAGTCAACATTTCAATTAAGGCACTCACTGCTTTTTCTCCTCACTTTTGGCACCACACAAAACTGCATAAATGAAAATTTTTTGAGAAGACTAAAACCAGTTTAAATCCTAGAAATAATTCCATAAAAATAATTTTTCTCCTTATTGTGGGGTATGTATTTTTCAGCTTGAAAGTGTAAAGAAAGAATAAGTCAACCAGTAGAAGTTTTCTGACCATACTAATTTCCTGCTTCTTTTGTAGAATTAGGGAAAAACTAAAGGTAGCTGCTTTTGATTTTTTCCAACAATCTCAATATTCCACAGACACTACAACATCCTGTCTGCCTCTAAGAATGTAGCTCATTGCTTATTCAAAACCAAGGAAACCCCTAAAATACAAAGAAACTGATTGAGATCAGTGTTCTAGCAATAGCAGTGCCTCACAAAACAAAACAAAGCTCTTGAAGTAATGACTTCAGCATCTGTCTTCCTCATTATTCATTTATGTTCCTCACTGTTAGGAATTATTGTTTGTTTTTAAATTGTTATGGTAAGATAATTAATTGATGAGCCTCAACCACCTTTAAACCTACTTTTACTTACTGATCTCTCTTCTTTCTACAGCAAGTTCCACAAGTGAAAAAAAAATTACAGTTTTCAAGTAATTTAGTTGGTAAGATCTTATTTGTCATTTGTGCCTGTAAACAATTCTGAAGAACTAAGAACTGACACACAACTCACAAGAAGACAAGCTTACTGCTTCACTGTGGTTTTTGCTGGGAAAAACATATGAAGAATAAGATTTCTATGTCAAACTTTACCAAATATCTGTTCAGCCTCTTTGATGAGATCACCTACAGCTTTGAAACAAAACTATTCTCAGAATTCTTTGATAAAGAACATAAGGACAACCTGTAGCAAATCATATCAAAGATATTTTATCACTTCTCTAGCCCAGGGAAAAGTATAAAACCAGAATAAATACATGAAAGTCATACTTGAGAATATTCTCTGTAACTCCAGAGGCTTGCCTCTCCAATTTCCTAAAAATTTTATTCACCAGCTCTGGTTGGATTTTTCTTCCATCAGTTCCTCAAGCCTGGCTCTGAGCCAGTGTGAATTGTTAGTATTTACAAAGTCCAGGGACAAGAAGTCCTGAATGCATATGAGGTGGATTTTTGCTCATTTTGGATCTGCCATTTGCTAATTTCATGCTGTATAGTTTCCATACAGGCAAAAGGCAATGAGCAATCATTCCTTTTTCACATTTTTTATGTGAATCACTGCAGCAGAGGCTCCAGTCACGTCACCAGATGGTTTTACACTAAAGAACATTGAAGTCATACTTCACAAGGAAACTATGCCATACTTTGGGTAACTCATCTCACTGGCTCCTACCTTTTGCAGTTCAACTGTGTAAGTCTTTAAATTAAAGAATGAGAATTCACCATATTGTTCAATGCTTACGGACCTTCCACACCTTTCTACAGAGGCAGTGACAATATTTTCTGGTTTCTTCTTTAAATACACTTGTTTAACCTAGTTTTGTTTGTTTGCATTATTGTAATACTGCATGGATATCCTTTCACAGTATTGTCCACTGTTGTACTAACATAACTTTCCTGAATCTTAATAAGACAATTCAAATTCCATCGTAATTCCTCAATATTTATCCATTTCACCTACTGTTTACACCTTCCATTCACATTGTGAGATTATTCAGGAAATTTTCAACATCTTTGTCTTCACTACATTGCCATACAGCAATCAATCACTTCAGCACATTTCTGTTCCTCCAGCTCATTTTAAAAACCACCAAAATTAAGTTTGCACCATGAACAGAAAAACCAAGTGCAGGAAGAGGCTGTAATGCTCAGAAAAAACCCAGATAAATTCAGCTCTTTCCTGTAACAACATTTGTTACCTCACACGATGGCAGCTGCCTCCCTCTGCACACAACAAACACACTCATCTGTTTCCTGATGGAATGGAGCCCTCAGTGCCCACTTTGCACAAAACCCAGAAAAACTGCCCTGGACAAGCCAGACACACCCAGTTTCATGCTATGCAGAGTTACAGAGAAAGCACTACACTCCCTGCCTCAAAAGGGATAGGAAATAAACATAGACAATACTTCCTCTTGTACCAGAAGGATATTTATGATGTGAAAAACATTGCAATGTGTTTTATCCAAGCTACAAATACTGAGTCATGTGGTGATTGACCTAGTTTCCTGTTAACTTTAAGTGTATTTTTAGTTAGTCCCTGTTGATTTATGTTTTCATTAAAACCTGAGGGATGCATCTTTTGAAGTCTGCTGGAGAATGAATGGAGGTGTGATGCTCTGCAGAGCATGCCGAGGCATTTCTCCCCAATGTTTTCTCTCTCTAAGTCACATGTCTAGTAGGAGTTCAACTGAAGAGCAAATAAGCACCATTTGTTTACCTCTATCTTATCTTTCCTTCGCAGGAATTTAAATGCAAATGAAAAAGAGAACAAACACCAACGGATGCATCAAGTGGTGGTGAGATTTACTGACTACAGCCAAGAGAGTCTGTGCTCTGCTCTCTGCCACAGCACCCTGCAGTCAGCAGGACTGGCAGCGGCCCCTTCTGCTGTTTGTAACTGAATATACACTGAAGTACTCTGAAAATCATCCCAGTATTTATAGAAGGGCGATGTAATTAATTTTCAGAGTTTTGTGGAACGACATATAACATTTTATATAGACTATTAAGGAGATTACATTGATTTGAAATAGAGAAGAAAATCCACCTAAGAAAAGAGCCCTGTGAGTGCTTCCAATCAAGGAGAAGATGCATTAAAAGGGTTTTCTTTTTGGGAAATGATGAGCTTAATTTGCAGTAAGTGGAAACTAATTGTCCTCAGACCACAAATGTAAAGTCAGGGAAATCAGGTCCATTGCTGCCAATTCTTTCTTTAGTATGAAAATGGACCATAAAACTTCAAAATTTAAGTCTGGAGTCCAAAGCTGATTTTCTTTTTGCTTGTTTTGCCCCTTGTCAACCACTGAATTAAATTACAACATTACATTTTGTGTAGTAAACAAGCACAAAATACTGCTTAAGGACCTAGCTTCAAATGAAGGCTCAATTTCAGTAACGATCTTGATAATTATATTAGGACAGTCTTGGTTTCCCTACAGCTTACTAATTTTTCAAATTTCAAGAGAATTATGTGCATGATGACAGCTCTGTGTGCTCACAAGACTATTCTTACTTTATCCTGTCTACTTTCACACTCTCCAGAAATTCAGTTTTAAGCTGCAGTTTTCAAGTATTTTGTCAATCACAGTTTATCAAATGCATTCTGCTAAGGCAGCTGTCAGGACAAGATTCAGCAGTGACAAGCTGTCTCAGCTCCTGTTCATTCTACCCTTTTTATCTCTGAGGAGGAGAAATCTCTGGCTAGAAAAGGCTCTACCTGTTCACTAAACAGGCACTGAGTCATTGTGTTGGCAGAGCTCCTGATCAACAGGATGAGGACTCCCAATAAATTCTCAGCAGCCCATTTATGCCTACTTTTTCCTTATCATAAATGCTGTTCTGAAAACACTACAGGCACTCTGCACACAGAGGTGATTGAGTAAAAAGACACAGTGCAGGTTGTCAATTTATCCTGAAATAGCTTCTAGTGGATAGATAAAAGCCATCTAAACCATAGCACAAGAGAGTGCTAGTACACAGAATCTCCAGACTTCCCACAAAAAATTCCAGAAAAACACTCTGCCCTCTTACACACACACACACCAAAATTATGGCATCATACACAACTATTTGTGTATATGGTGAAACATCAGTGCATACTGAAGTATTTTCTTATAAACCCTGGCAATTAAGAACTTCATGTACTCTCACTCTGTATAAATGATATTTCAGAAAGGCTAAAACTGCGATTATGCCAAACTTGCCTTTTAGCTTTAATTGTGTTGACTACATTACCTAAAAGAATCTTCACTTATAATGACAAATCATGACTGGGAAAACATGTATAAGTCACATTTTCTCCTCCTCCACATATATTACCATGGAAATGCCAAAAGCATAAGACAGTTCACAGACAGCTTATCTCCAAATATTTTAGTTGATCAAAATGATGCCATTTGATCCCATACGTGGTCTGTTGTGGGACGAAGAAGGGTGTCTGAAAAGTACAGTCAGTGTTAATCTACATCAAATGCTTCTGCTTTTGGGAACAGAATGAAGAAGTTTCAGTCTTCATTAAAGAGGAAGCAAGAAAAGGCCAAGTAGTGACTTGAACTTTAGAAGTGTTAAATAGTATTTGAAACAGGCTGACATTTGAAAATTTTCAATTGTTGTCCATTTTTGAAGTGTCCATCATTGTCCATAAATGTCATACAAAGAAGAACAAAGCAATAAATGGGTCAGAGTAATCTCAAAAATAACAGAAAAATCATTAGGACATGAGCAGGAGCCATGAAACTGCCTTAGCACAGTCTCACTCTCATGCCAATCCCAGCGTGAGAGGTGAGAAGCAGAGCTGGAGGCAAGAGCACGAGCACACGAAGAAGTCAGAGATAAAAAATACAAATAACACAACAATGACCTTAGGTGTAAACAGAAATTCAAGTCTCAAGTTTAGATGTTCCTACAAAAACTACCTCATGCTCACAGCTAGTTTTCCACTGCACACTCCATGCTTACATATAATGGAGCAACAAACTGCAAACTTCAGGAAAAGCCGGAGTAAAACACTTGAAAAGACAGCCAAGAAGGTGAGGAAACAAACGTAACTGGTCGCAATTCGGTTAGACCTGGGGGAAAAAAAAAAGCCAACTTAAAAGCTCCAAGGACCACAAATCAGAGGACTGTCCTGAAGAAATATATTCAGACTTAATATGTGTAGCTGAGCATTTTATTCCTCCAAGGTAAATAAACTGGACACATCCTTTCAGATCAAGGATCAGATACTGTCCAAACACTAAGGCTCTGTTCAGAATGTGGGAGGGGAGGGGGCTGACTAGAGGTCAGATTCCCTTTGCCTGCACTCCTGGCATGGCAGTCTCTGTACAAGCTCCTACATTCTCTTTGTGCAGGGCACAAATCCTGAACACATCCCTGGTGCTCAGCAGGTCCAAAGAGTGCGTTAGGATGGAAGGAAAGCTCATGCATAAAATACTGCACGCCGCTTCTACTTTGCCAGCTGATGTAAAAACATGACAAGAGAAACTTAAGAACATAATCAGAATTTTCAAATGCCAGTAATTTTTTTTTAGACTTTCTTTTTTAATACTAGCCATAGGACCAAGTTACATCAGTCAGAAAAAATAATCTTCTGCTTTCAATTTGTGTAATATCTGCCAAATAAGAACATAACAAAAAGGCAGGAGGAGATGAGTCAAGTGAAGGGTCACTAGAAACCTGTTTCCTCAAAGTGGACAGACTGTGCCTCAGCCCAGCAGTGATCCCCCAGCTGTCACTGCTTTTACCACAACACCTCTGGTGCAGGTTGGGCCATTAACTCGGGACATTAAACATGCCACCAGTCACCCATGGCCAAGAGCTGTATTCAATCATCTGGGAGCAAAGGCGTGTCTTAGAATATAGAATTTAGACCCAGATCTCTCCTGGACACAGTTGTGTTTATGACTGAGAAAATCCATACAGCTGCTGACCCTGCTCCAACACAGAGAAGCGCTGAGCTTTAAAACCAGCACTCTTCTGAAGGAGACAGCAAACAGAGCTTGGAATTATGACAAAGCAGAAACTCTGTTTCATAGAAGAAGTTGCAAATTCACCAGTTCACCCCTGGATGTAAGAACTTCACCAAGTAGGGTATCATGCTACAATTCACACAAACGTTGTTGAAGCAACCAAGGGCACTCTGACATCTTAACTAGTCCCTCCCAATTACTCTGTGGTCTTACTCCATCACAAGCACTTGGAGCTGTTTAAAGGTCCACATATCAAATCCTATTTGTCAGTCATGACAAGCCCTAGATATCACCTGGTACTCAGAAGCCATCAGGCAAATCACGCCGATAGCGAGACCTCACAGGAAGGGACAACTACAAGTGAAAGGTGAAGGTTCAAGAGAGCAATGACTTAGCTGAAGCAGCCCTTTCACAAACAAATACCTCAAACTTCATCTTTATGACCTTTCCTTTCACCATCTAACACTGACAAAACCCTTTCAAGCTGTTATTTACTGGTCAACATGTCCAGCATGCATTAAAAACCCATGTAGGTGGGATCTTCTTTACCTACATTGGGCACTTAGACCATGGCCAGATTCTTTACAGAGAAGCCAAACCTATTCTCTGCAGTCAGGGGAGAGAAAGAAGCACTCCTGAGATATGTTCAGAGGGAGGTCTTGTCCACCTAACTTAAATGAGTGAATTTATGACAGAATGGACTTCCCCTGGAAAATGTCTACAAGCATCTATCACTCTCTACTGACTCCAGGAGCAAAATCAAGCACTTCAGTTACACAATGGTTTCATTATGCACAACATGGGCACAGAACTGAACAGATTAAAGCTATGTGTTGGACACTTTGCTGTTTAATCTTCAGAACAGAGTGCAAAAAACCTCTCTAAAAACCTAAGTTCTTACATGGCCAGGTAATGTAAATTGACAAAGCAAGGAAAAATGTTAAATTTAAATGACACTAAGCATGAACAACCCTTGCTGTGTTAAGGTGTGAGTAGTGCAGCCCAGGCAACAATTCACTCTGAGGAGAACCCAAGGTCTGTGATTGAGATTCCACCACTTCTCACCTAATTCCTCTGGCACTGTTCCTGGGTTCTGAATGTCCAAGCAGCCCCCTCCTGGCCAAGGTATTTACATTCCATTGCACATCACTGGTTTGAGGGAAACAGTGTACACAGGACCTTGCGTTAGTTTTAAATTCATACTCAAAAAATCATACCTAAGGACGTTAAATGGAGAACTAAAATCATCTCAATATTGAAATAACTTTTACCGTAATGTTATAACTTAGAGGATTTGCCAGATATCCCATCACAAATAGAATATACTGAAAGAACACCTACAACAACTCCAGTAGATGCTCAATAGTAATTAACAGAACATTCCTGCATTGGATGTCTTATGTCCAGATTCAGTGCAGGATTATATATTACCACACCATACCAGTTCTATTTATTTGATAACTTATTTAGACTCTCCAATCTTATCTCAAGATAATAATAACAAGTGTTTTGATATAAATTTTGTTGACCTAACTTGTGGGTTTTTTCAAAATATCTATGGTGTTCCATGAGTTTCCACCTAAAACTATGAGATCAATGCATCTAAGTGGGAAATTTAGGACAGTAACTGCATTTCATATAGCAAATGCAACATGCAAATATTGCCACAGTTTCCCTTACATGAAATTAGGGTACAAAGGAAGATTATATCAACACAACTATGATACACTGAATTAATTTACCTTCAAATATTAGAAGCAGTAAATTGTCTGCTCATTTCCAGTTTTCTAAGAAATTTCTTAATACTAAATACGTTAATGTATCTGTACTGGTTAATGTACTTTTATACTACACTGTTCTTCACAGAACCTCATGATGAATAAACATTAGGGATACTATGTTCATTCAATTTTAAATTTTAATTATCTTGGCTTTCATAGAAAGTAAACATTCCCATTAAATGTCAGTAAAACTGGTGCAAGTGAAGAATGGTAAAGTAGTATTGCTATAAAAACTCTTCTTGTTTGGTTCATCTAAGACAGCCAGATATAGAAATTCAAAGTGGTTAAAAAGAGTATTTAGGACTGGTTATTTAAAAGTACCTGCCAGAGTTGCTAATCAAGATGGGTAACACCCATGCTACAGCAGAAGCATGTCTCCCTTTTACAACCATATTTGTAATTTAAGTAGCCTGAAGATTTTGTTGAACTGCAACAACTGAAGATGATTTTAATGCTATTGTAAATAAGTTAATTACTTCTTTCTTCTTAATTACTTCTTTCCACAACAAAAAACTATATATAAACCTTCCTAGCCCCTTCCCCCCTCCCAATTCTCACTTTTGCTACCTACCCACATAACCCAAAAGCTGCAAGAGAATTGGGTCCATGGCTATGGCAGCACCCTTTTCACTGAAGCAACACTTCAGTATTGCCAAAACAAATAAAATGTTCTTCTACATTAGGTTAATTCATCTCTCACATTTCCACAATGCTACTTAAGAACTGGGCTGTAAACGAAAAGAAATTCATCTCTTGCCATATCATGAAACTTAGTAAACATTTTTATATCCCGTTTTTCCTTAGTACTTCTCCTGTATAGGCCCAAACCACTACAAAAACCAATCACTTATACTTTTTCCCCCTTAATGTTTGTGTCAGACCATAATGTTCTTCAATTAGATGTAGATATGGGCTCTGAAGACAGCAAAGTAAGGTCATACCAGTGGGAAATTACAAGTTACCAACCACCCCACTACATTACAGCTCCACAGGAATTTTAGTTCTCCAGCAAGTTAATAACTTATCTTGCTTTGCTTATTTTAAAACCAGAGAATTTCTTCCCACTATCAAGAGCACCTTCTCCTCTAATATCAAGACCATCTAACAATTTATGCAATGTTCACTCTTCCATACATCTAATATTTAATTGCTTTATAATGTCCCTGACCTCACTATTTTGGGGAACAGAAATACAGCAAGAAAGGACAAACTGAGGTGATCGGGTAAATGAGTTTCACAAATCATTAACACCATGAAGAGCAAGGATTCGGTGCGTTACTTCAGCTTCATAGGATATAATTACATGTTTTGATTAGCAGATATATTTTCCCATTTCTTCCCACCAACAAGGGTTCAAGTGTATAACATGTATAAATGGGTGCTAATTTTACTAGTCATGAAAACGTGTTTCGCTAATTGCATTTATATCCTCTTAGCCCATTTCCATTCGGTATTGCTTCTCTGTAGTACCTCTTCCTGTTTATTTCCTTACAGTGACATTTGAGCTCTTGCAAACGACACAATGATTCTAAAATTCACTAGGTATGGCAAGTTACTTCCCCACCGAATACCTGTTGCAGGCTTGAAAAAGGAACAAGATTTACAGATGTGTATAAAAGTCTGTGGTCATTTCTGTACTTCTGTGGACTGTATCCTGTTTAGGGTGTTATCACCTGGGATGAAGATCTTACGGCAAAAGTGGTGCTTTTCTTTCAATCAGGTGATTCTTGTTAGGCATGCAAGAATTCCTGATTGTTGACACCAAAAAATACGGGAGCAAGCCTTTTTTTAAGACAGTGAAGCCCTTTTACCTTGCCCTGCACTTTGCTGACGGTCCTGCATGCTTTATTCACAGAAATGAGATCAGGATCAAAAGAAAGAACCTCTGTTCACACCACCAGCTACAGAGTGGTTTGGGCTGGAAGGGACTCAAAGATCATCTACTTCCATGTCCTAATAAAAACATGGGCTAACATGGGATAAAACTATTAACCACAAGCTGCTGGATACTGGAATACCTAAATAAGGACACGTTTCTACAATTCAGAATGCAAAACAAGAAAAAGACCCAAAAGATTTCCAAGTGTGAGTACAGCAGCATAAGGAATGTAAGCACCAACATAACCACAGTTTTACTGTCTGTGCACCTTTATTGCATATTTAAACATACTGGTTTGCCTTCCTTAGGAAGAATAGTCATGGAACAACTTATTAGAATGACATTAACATTTTCAAGCTAATGCTGCAAGCTGTAACCCACACATATAATTAACTGGCTAATATGAAGCCACAACTTACTAGAAATCACTTGATTTTAGCAGACAGCCAAAGACCTCACCAACTCAGTCCTTGAGCTCACGGTGTGGCACCAGACAGCACTGTGGGCTTGCTTGGGGCAAAACTTTTGAGCACATAATAAAAGAACAATAAGGCAAGGACGGAAAATTCCAGTGTTCATAACCACATGATAAAATGCTGGTATAATCTCAGAGCCTTCTCTTGTCACTGACACTTCAAGACTTATACTAAATATTTAAAACACTAATAACTCAAAATAATAATTAAGGGGAAAATCACATGGAAATTACCAATATATTCATATGTGTAAAGTTATTGAGGGAGTATAAATCCAGTGTAGAGACTGGGTTTAGAAGCTTTGACATGGACTGGTGTAACTTACATAATAATTACTAACAACTGACAGACCTCAAAAAACATATTAAGAACTCAGTGCACAGATTTTAAAAAAGTCTAACCATGCCACCAATACCAAGTAGAGGTGATTTACATTTTCCCTGTAAATACTCTGGAAGATTATGTATAGAATCAGTACTACCTATTATTCTGATAGGATGTGACGACACCTTATGCTTATTCAGTACATAACAAAAATACTGTCTCAAAGCCTATGTGGAACTCAACAAGTATACAGTGGCAATACATTTACAAAAAAAGCTGAAGAAGGATTAAAACCTTCAACTCATAATAGGTACAGTATGGCAGGTAACCATGCCTTGCAACACTTCACTGAAGCTGAATGAAAACCTTATTACAAATGTAAGGTTTAAAAAACAGCAAGCAGACATAGATAAAATACAACATTAAAACTACTATGGTATGGCTGGCACAACAGACAAAGTGTGATTTCCTTTTTCATTCCTCTCCTTTGCATGAGTTAGAGCTTCAGAATTACCCAGTTGGGTGGAAAAATGCAATTGAAGTAATGATATTTATGATGAGAGGCTCCTTTTCTTTTGCTGTACTCTAAAGGCTGCAGATAGCTTTGCCTTCCTTTTAATATTTCAAATTTGAAAAATGGGAGCAATAAGGGCATAAATTCAAAGATATTGTATGCACGTTCATTTTAATGGAGCCATCAGTACTATTTAGTTAACAATGCACAAAACCTGTTCTTTCATATGGCCTTGCTAAAGGTTTTAACATAAGCAGCCTCATTTCAGAGAATGGGAATACTCACACAGGAAGCTAAGTGCACCTTTAAGTGTTTTAATCACAAGGGGATTAAATGTGCACATTCGGCACTTGGCTGAAAAAAAAATACAATTTTCTGCATTTCATTTCTTTCCATTAAAGTTCTTGTACTATATATGAGAGCTTTTTAGCAAGTCCAAACAAAAGCACTGCGGATAGCAAAGTATTTCACATATGTGAAAAATGTTTAAAAATTAGTTCTTCAGGGTTTTAATTGTATATACATCAAATCGAGTCAGCTGCCATAACAGAACAATTGCTACATTCATGCTGTGTGTTATGAACTCTAATTGTTAGAAACGCTTTTCGTTTCAATCTTGACAACATCTATATTAATTTTTTTGTGATTTCTTTGCGGGTTTTTTTTATGCTAATTCTCTTAATAACAGAATAAGATTATACATTGTACTTTTATTCCTGATCATTAGAAATGTAAAGCACAACATGAGTCAGAAACTGTAAGGAAGAGGAAAAATAATAAAAAAAACCCCTTAAGTATAAGGGTGAAAAAAAGAAGCAAAGTTGTGCTAAAACTGGATAAATTCTTAACAGATTTTTGCTTTTATCTTCAAAAAGGCACTGTATTACAACTAGAACTTGCAATTAAAAGAAAAACTGTGTACAATTTTTTAAAAATCAATGAGTAAAGAATATTTAGGCATCACAGATATCTTCACATCAATTATATCAAAAGTTGAGCCTACAGTATTTGAGAAATTTATTTGAGAAAACAACCAAAAAAAAGGAATCTCTAACCAATTTATGATCACCTCAGAACACTTGGAGAGGTGAAACATCCCAGAGGAACACAAAGCAATACCTGCCTTGCAAAGTGAGGAGAAGAGGAGGAAAAGGAAATTAATAGACCTGTCAGCTTAACTCTGATATCAAATGACATGGAATCAATTGCCAAACATGAGTTTTGTGAAGAAATGAAGATAAGGAACAGTCAACGTAAATTTGTAATGAGTGAATTAAGAACAAATTCAAATTTGTTTCTTTAGCTCAAAGGATTTGGCACTCTTGGAAAGCATTTCAGCATGGTGCATCAGACGAAATATTTTACAGCAATTTAATCTTCACCATGAAATGACAATGGAAGGATGCCTGGCCTGATGGAGGACTAACAAGTCACTCCTGAAAGGTACTGTAGAGGGTTTTTATCCCTCAGGACCATAAACTTGAGAGCTGTTATCCTAAGAGACAGTTCTATGTAGTTTTATTTTTTAGGTTTTTAAAAACTGTCACTAAGTCTTTCAGAAATCACCCAATAAATCAACAAGTAAACATCTGACCTAACTCAAAGGGGATAAAAGTCATCTGTATGTTTCAATCATTTAGACCACAAAGCTACACTACATTTAAAAAAATACTTTATCAATACTAGATTATTATATAAATGTTATTTATGACAGCTCTTACAGTGGAGATTTCCAGCTGAAAAGCATTAAAAAAAGAGTTTCAAAAAACATGAAGAAAAATGAGACTGCTGGAGAAGCCACAATCTTAATAAATACATGTGATAAAAAGCAAAGCAATCCCTGCTCCCCTGCACCTCTCAAACTTATTTTGAAGTGACAGGAAAACGGATGATGTGCCACATTTTTTAAATTGTTTGCAATTTAAAAACAGACCAAGTGAAGGGGAATGAATCCTTCCAAAAGCCACAGACAGCATCGTTCCAGGAATATTAGTTGCAAACCTTCCTTCCCCACCTGGAGCTACATTTACAGGTACAAAGGGGTTCTTATTCTGCATTATACTGTTTGTCATAAATTTAGGAAGTCCTTGTGAGGGTCAAATGGTAACCTGGGCCTGGATGAGAAATCCCATGAACTGAACTGCAAGTGGGGAAGGGAACTGAGACAATTCCACCAAGGTTTCACATGCACGACCTTCTGTTTGCTCAGGGACTGACTGAAAAGTGAAGTCAATTCTTAATGTACAAATAAGAGATATAATGCCAGCCATGTTATTCCAAGTGCAGGCTTTAAACTCTCAGTGCTGTTTGCCATATATTCTAACCTGGCTGCTGGTTAACATCATCTGGACATAGGAAAAACCTGTCAGTCTCCATCTGCACTTAGCACTGTGCAAATAATGCTCTCTGCCTTCAGAACATGCATAAACAGAACCAGGCGCTCAATTATATTTATTTTTCACTAGAGAAGCCTAATTTGAGAGCTACTTTCAAAGTTTAAGACCTGACACTTCCTCTGAAAGATGAGAGCCCCATTTCTTATTGCACTGAGAAGACAGCAGCAGATGTAAAGCTCCTGCTGTGCTGTACACCCAGTCTGCCCATTCTAAGCTCACGTAGCTCCTGCTCTAAAACATCCCAGCTGCTACTTATGTGCTTAATGCACAAATCAAAATTTTTCAAGTAAAACACAAAGACAGCATTACCTTGCTAACCCTAAGCTCACCTTGGATGTACTTTCAGTCTATTATTGGTTCATCTACTTATTCAGACACAACAAGACATAAAAAGCAAATTTCTAGGTTAGCACAGCATGCCTTCAGGTAGTGCTATAAAGCCTGAAAACTGAAATAAGCATCATAAAAATACATGGCCTGGCCTGCAGATGCTACTTTAGAAAATGAACTTTGTATTTAAAAATCAGAAAAAAACCCCCAAAACCACAAAAAGCAAACAGTATTTTAGCACACATGGAATGATGTCCCTATCAGAGCTTTAACAGCTGTATAATCTCAAATATATTTTAATGCTAAATTAGCTAGTATGTAATTTCTATTTTCCTACAGTGAAAATAATTTCCAGTTTTTGTCATGAATCATGCTGTATTTTTAGGACTTCTGTCAGGGGAACCATTATTTACAAACACCTTTGTACAATTTAGCACACCTACAGTAAAAACACACCTCCCCCCCCAAAATCCAAACCAAAATAAACTCCAAAGCAACCAAACAAAAACTCACTAACCTTTCAAAACATGGAGGATTGATACATGGAACAGCTACGGGTGGTGCACACATTTGAAAAGCAAGGAGCCTCAAGTTTATTTTCTCCTCTTCAAAGAGAAAGAAAAATTATCAAGGAGAGAAATAAAAGGAACAGAAATTTTACTGTGGCCTTTTCACACACCTGAATTTCACAGCAATGCTAAACACAACACAGAGCTGCCTGGTAGCAGTATTTACACAGCGAGCGTGTGGCAGAACAACAAACATTCCCCACAATTAATTCACAGTGTTACACGGGGGTTGTTGCTCAGCTATTGATGAAAACATTCAATTTAATAAAATTCAGCCTGTTGTTCTGTATTCCTGCTCCACATCCCATTGTCTCTAATTGCAGCACCTTCTCTCTGTCACACGCACAGGGAAAGCTGCCAAGCAGCTCCCTCCGGAGCAAATGTCACGGCCACTTTTCAGATTACTAGGAGGGAATATGTAAACTGCACTGTCAAGTATTTTTTCCATAGGGATTAAAAGTGTCATTTCAGAATCCCCAGTCTCACATGAGTCAATCTAAAGTCCTTTTGCTCCACTCTGGTCTCTCAGTGAAGTCATCCTTGCTGGCAGCAAGTCACCTTAGACTCAGCTCTTACCAAAGGCAAACTGTGAACCCTTATGTTTAAACTGGGTATCAACAGATTTTAGTACCAAAGTTCCCCATTCATACCAATGTATTATCTAATTAATATTTAACTTAGCTATTGAGGTTTTCAACAGTTCAGAAAGAACTGATTTTTTTTAATATGGTTACACAGACATTTGCAAACCGAATAAATACAACATATCTGCAAAAACTTCCATCACCCTGTTTTGTTAATGCTCATGTAGAGAGAAGCCTGTGCTGAACTCTTATTTATTATTCCTTATTTCTACTTAGTGTATCAAATGTCAAACAAATCCAATGCCAAACAACCCTCTCACTTTCACATCTGAAACACCTGTCATTTCTTGAGCTGCACATTTGTGAAATTAAAAAACAAAAAAGAGGCATCTAGTCTAAGTCTCCTTTGGTCATAGCTTGCTCACCCAGATACAAATGACTCCTTGAACTCCCTGCATACACTGACAGACAGGAATGAGGTCCCCTCTAGTTCATCTCTTCTGGCTAAACACACCCAACTCTCCCACCTCTCCTCACAACCGAGGTGCTCCCCTCCATTAACCACCTCTGAAACCCCTGCTGGACCTGCTCCAGGAGCTCTGTGTCTCTCCTGTACTGCACAGAACCCGAAGCTGGACAGAATATTCCAGGTGAGGCCTCAGCAGGGCTGGGGAGAGGGGCAGGATCACCTCCCTGACCTGCTGGCAATGCTCTGCCTGCTGCACCCCAGCAGGGCTCTCCTTGGACACAAGGACACACTGCTGGCTCAGGGATCAGGGACACGGCTGTTCCATGATGCCACAGCAGAGGAATGGCGAGTAAAATATTTGAGAAGTCGGTACTCAAGCAAAAATTAATTTCACTTTGTCCAGAATATTCTCTTTTATTTCATTGGGGGGGGGG
>VXBQ01009097.1:2048557-2084762 GCA_013400175.1 Phainopepla nitens | reverse complement strand
GGGGGGGGGAAGGAGGGGAAGTAAAAAGTTCCATATTATCTCATTAAAATAAACAAACCAAAACCCAAAGATACTGGCAAGTTAGCAGCAGTTTTGGAAGATAGACAAATAAAAGACAAAACAAACATCAACAAAAGTGATGATTCCCAACTCAAGCTCCTCTACAGCTGTTCAGATCTGTACATACAGAAAATAAAATAACTCTAAGGTTGTTTTTCCTTCCTAGGGGAACTGCTGTCTTTTCCATCACTACAAACACCACTTCAAGCAATTGTCATGTCTGAAGATTTCTTTGCCTCCCCTGGCTGTTTTTTCAACAAAATGCACTATAAAGGTTGAACCAGAATGGTATGGAGCAAAATTGTCACTCAGCTTGAAATTTCTTGAAAGAATTCTTTCCTACACATACATTTTAAAGTACAGATAAATAAACTATTTATTTCTTCATCGCCTTGACACAATAGCTTACTGTTATCTGATCAGAGAGGTCAACCTGCACAAGGAAAAGCAAGCATTATCAACTTCCTTAATTCACCATGTCATAAAATATAAACTTTACACTGCTGAGAAAAATGGCAAACTAATACAGTGTGACTAAGGATAAGCATGCAAATGGTTTAGAGAATATTCTTGATGGTTGGAATGTCTCATGAATTTTCTCTCTGCCTAGTTTAATAGCTCTTTATGGAATATTTTGAGCACAGCATGAAATTCTGAAGATATACAAGTAGTATTTCTCATCAAAACCTAAAGAGGACTTGGGGAGTGTCCATGGTTTCACTACTTTATGGCAGCCTCTATAAAAAGAGAAGTGCACTGGTAAGCTAAAGGACCAGTGAATTTCCCAAACACAAAAATGAAACTTGCAAGAAAGGGACGTTCTTTTCAAAGAAACAACAAAGTTATGTATGAACATAAGTAAACTTTTATGATTCTACTAGTATTTCTTCAAAATAGAGTATATTGAAAAAAGGGCTTGTCCCCTACAATATATTGATTTTGAGCAGTGAACTCTGACATATTCAGTACTTGCCTGTCTCCTTCAAATTTTAATATAAATAGGAAAGCCTGAAAAAGCAGACACGCGTGTAGATTTAGAGTAAGAAAGATCACGTGAGCCTAAACGTCCATTTTTGACATTTGAATGAAGGCAGTCTCACTTTTTAGCACACTGTTGCTGGTTGTAGCAGAGAGATAATTTAATGAAAACATTTATCCATATAAACCATGCGCAAATGGATGATCCTATTTGCATTCTGTGATGAGTATGCAAATACATCAAGCACATGCAAAGTGGATGAAGTATGCAAGCAACAATATACATAAACTACAGATAAATAAAATAATCATTAATAAGACTAAGTGCAACTTGATCAACACAAAGGATTGAAGATCCCTCCCACTGCTGTAGAAGAAAAGTTCTGCCATATAATATTTCATGGGGACTGATGTTTTTGTCTGGCCTTGGGTGGATGTGGACTGTTAGTAAGGCTACAGGCAAGGTTTGAACTTAGGTTATGGATGTTTTTTGACAGATTTTATTAATTTGGTTTTTAAGGGTTCCGTTCATGTATTTAATTTTGTTACTTGCCCGAGGCCTGTATGGTGTTGGCAGGCCCCAGGTAAGCCTTCAAACTTTGTTAATTTCTCTGATTATTGTCACAACAAAAGGTGGTTTCTTATTTGATTATATTCTCAAAGTAACGTTAAATCTTGGAATTATACGATTGAGGAAAGTTTTCTCTACATTTTTGTTGCGTTGGTGTGACAGGAGTAAGTTTCAGGCAATTCACTGAAAGTATCAACAAATATTACTATATATTTCTATTTTTCTTTGTGTGGCATTTCAGCAAAAATGTATTTGCTAATAATTTCCTGGAAGATTTCTTGGGTCTGTTACTTCTATTCTAATTTTCTTGTTTGTGTCAGGGTTGTTTTTATAACAGGTTTTATATTTGTTTGTTATAGATTGTACAATATCAGGGTTTTTTTTTCTTTATCACTACTTTTTTTAAATGTTTTAGAAGATTTTCTGTTCTTTAATGGATATTTTTATGCTTGTATTGAGGTTTTTTTTTCAGAAGCAAGGGTGGAGTTATAAATTGTCTTGTTGGGATAATAGTTTATTCACTTTTTTTTTATTTCCGTTTGAAGAAAGTTGATTAATTCGTGGTTTCTTTGATAGTATTCCACAGTAAATAGGCGAAGATCCCTCCCATTACTGCAGCAGAAAAGTTCTGAGTATCCCTATTCTGGGATCATTCCTTGACCAGTTTTACATGGCTCTGCCAAAGCAGGACTCATGCCCCAAATGCAAGGTGCAGACTGACATCCTGTTCCTGCGCTGCACTGCTGACTTAACCTCACAAGCCCAGAAATGCTCCATTGATCATACCCCTCTCTCATGAACTTCTGAGACATAACACTGCTATAATCTACAAACCTCAGGCCCTCCTGAGCAGCGCACAGAACAATCATAAAATCAGCCACTGCTCACAGAGCCCTGCCACTGTATTCCAATCTGCACTGGAATGCAGTGCAAATACTGCTCGGGGAGTTCACTGGAGAAGATCAGAGTTAGTTGGAAAACCCAGAGCTGGCTGTCACAGTTCATTATTTCCAACAGATTCCACGGGAGCCTGACAATTTGCCTTAAAAATTGTTCCTGCTGCCTTAACAGAAAAAAACTCCAGGAAACGCCCACAGGTTGTAAGCTCTACCCTCCCTTCCCTAAGGCACTGGCTTCCCTGAAAACCTGCTAGGCTGCTCAGGGGCCATGCTGAGGAGTCACAGAACTATTGGGGACTGCATTTCTTACCCAAACTGCAATGACTTGGGAAGAGAATGGAATGGCAATTTCCATTTTCCAGAAAACTTAAAAACAACCTGACTTTTCAGTCTGGTTTGGAAGAAAACCAAATTCGAAGAGCTGACCGGAGATTTGAATTAACTCTATGAACATTTTATGTCAGATATTCTCATTGTGTGCAAATTCCAATAATAAATAACAGAGCCAGTCTTTAGCAAGCTTGGTGAACTATGCATGGCCTACAGCTGTTCATGCAAATGCAGATACGAATGATTATGTTCCTTGAGCAGAAAAAAAGAAGGGAATGGCAAAGCATTAAAGCCGTAATGATGGAAGGAATGTTTATCCCCTCAAGCCACTGTTTCATCAATACAAAAGCACAGAAATCAACACTGTCATGCACAGCGAGATATTATATCTAGATAATCTTTCATTTAATTTCTCAGGTTAAAAATAAACTTCAGTAACCAATTTTAACCAAAATCTGACTTTAATTAGGTCTTTCTAGTAACTCACCCAAAAAGGTGTTTGGGGGTTCAAACAGAATTGCTGCCACACATGTGCAGATGTTAGAAAGACTTACAACAGTGTTTGAACGAAATCTCAGTATCCAAGAACACAGTGTCACATTTTGAAACACACTGCAACTACCCTTTTAAGGAAAGATTTGGTCCTAGTAATCCATTCCAAATTTCATTAAGATAGTGAGAATGAAAACACACTAATACTTCCCAAAGCACAAAGAATGTAAAGAAATGAAGCAACGAGGTGCCCAGGTGACACACCTGAGACATTTATTGATAATCCAGCAGGTGATCAGAGATCTCAAAGAAGAACATCCACGTTTCAAACCCATCTCCCCACTGTTTCAACTTGGTAGCAAACGATGCACTCAATCAAATGTTCTAAAATATAACGCAAATGTAATTTAAAGTGCTGGAGGAGGGACAAGAGAACTCCCAGTTTTTTAAGCAGTGTAAGAAACTCATAATTTCTATTTAGCAGAATAGAGGTTTAGCTCAAAATGATGAAAAATGTATATACTGATTTCTGCATACTGAACTCTAATCCACAACACAAAGTCAGAAGAATCTCAGAGCACCAAAGAAATACTCATATTTCTACCACTGTAGATGAACTTTTTTTTCTTTCCTGATAAATGCAAGTTTAATCATCACCCAGAAAGTTAAATAACTAAAATGTTTTCCACACTAGTACCTAAGTGCAACTGGAAAATCAAATGCAGCCTTCTCCTGGGCTGCCATCTTTTCAGCACTCCGCTGTTTGGCAAAAGGTTTTGTTTTTTGCATTGGCAATAATTAGGGTAGGACAACTGTGAGGTGAAAATTCTGACAAAAAAATTAAAGATCACAAAACTCCCCACGGGCAAAAAAAATTAGCAATTGATGGCTCGTAAATTCTCTCTGTTGCAACAGTATTTTATTCATTCACTGTGAGGTATTCTCTATCTCATATTCTGCATTCTTTTTCAAGTTGAGACAAAAGATCTGAAATAAGAAATAGAACTACTTCTACAGAAAAGCCATGGTGAAAACAGTACTGGCATTAATAAAAGTAGTGATTCCCTCAAAAAACCCCCCAAAACAAATAAAACGTAAACACATTTGAACTTAAATGACTCATTATTTCTGGAATAATTTTCTGAAGGTTTATTAAATCTATTATCCACTCAATACTGACTAATCAGTGAGCAAAAATGAGAACAATTTTGTTTGTAACAAGCTGTTAGGAATATCAGTTTTACAATACAGAAGTCACACTAGAGTAATGCTATTTCTTTATGGGATAGTCCTACTCTCACCAATAAAAATAAAATCAGCTGTTCTATATACAGACCACTTTCATTTACAGTCACTTCTTTTACTCTAAATGATGATCTTTCTGTAGAATTCCTCAGTCATACACATACACAACCCCTATGAAAAATGGGTGAAAGATGCACAAATCAGTAGCTATGACTGAAAATATCAATCCATATCCCATTCTGCAATTATTTCTATTTCTGACTGAATTCCTATTGTATAGCTTCTTCACTAGCATTAAGAAAAAACAACCCTGAACTCATCTGAATTAGGCATTTCAAAGAATTTTAACAGAATGCATTTTGACTCCCTGCTGCATTAATCATGCTACAGAACACAGTCTTTCTGATACTCTTCAGGTAGCCTCGAGCATTCAAGAAACTTTTCAATCACCCCAATGTAAACTTTCTAATCCTGCCTGTTTAATTATCCCACTGTAGAGTGTAAATAAAGTGTTTTCTGCAAGTCCTGGTCAGGCCATTTGCAAATGGCTGGTTCCTGCGAGTCACCGCAGCGAGCCTCAGTCCATTACGGTGACAGGGAGCGCTCCCACTAACAACTGCTTTTTACTCGCCCTGACAAATGTGCTCTGTGCCACGGCTGACGTTTGTGTAGTAATCAGGACTGATGGATTGGGACGCCGGTGCTGCCGAAAGTGCCCCCCATTTTAATGCGAGCGATTTGTCAAGCGCGCCGCTATCGCGCGGCTGTCAGGCGCGGCCAGCACAGCGCTCTGTCATCTCTGCACCCACCAAGGTCACTTTGGCAGCCACAGGACAGCTCCACAACGCAGTTTCCATCCTTACTGCTCGTGTGAATGGCTTGGTCTTCAAGGCATTTGGTCTGTTTCAAGCAGTCCTTAAAAGTTGTTGCAAAATGTCCGTGTTACTCAATGCTAAAATGAAAGATGAAAGTAAAAGCAGGTGGCAGCAAAGGTTGTGTAGTTGGCTATCAACACAGACCGGGAGTTTCAGAGATGCAAGTTTACTGCAAACCCCTTCTTGCCAGGTTCTCACAAGACATACTTAATTTAAGAATTATTTAACATTCCAAGGACTTTCATCACCAGAACACCTTAAAATAGATAGAGAGACCAGAACTGAACAAATGATTAAAAGACCAAAGTGACATATCTACAAGATATATCTGTGTCTCATCAGGCAATTTTGAATAAACTAGAGCTTCCAAAAGCAAAACAAAGAAAATTAGAGAAAAGTAGGACCCTTACTCTCTCTACTATTTAAAATGTAGAAAATGAGTAGCTTTTTCTGCACTAATTGCATCCAAAAGCATATTAAAACCTTGTTTTATTTTGCAGTAGAGGAGCCTTTGCAGTCACCAATTATTTTTTATTATTTTCCTTTTTTTTTCCTTTTTTGCAGCAACACTGAAAATATAATCACACCAGTGAGATTTAGATGCTTACACATTTTGAAAGTAAGTTCTCTATATGTTCAGTCACTTAAACAAATGCAAAGTCTCCTGTGACTAAAGAATTTAAAGAAATTACCTGAGGAGTTTAACGCACTATGTGAGAGGAAGGTTATACCAAAGGCATTTGTGAAGTAACAAGTAACAGCTTCCTGAAGAACAGTCTGGTACAGACCAAGGCAGAATGCAATGTGTAAGTCTCTCACTTAAAGAAACACGAGTCAGTCCATGAGGCAGAATACAAATCAGCACACTTGCACACATCTCCTTCCTAGATCTTAAGTATTTGCTGTCAAAACCCAAAGCCTGTAAGAAAATACCATTCGAGATAAAAACCCCTAAGATACACAGGCAGAAGGCAGTTGTAATAACTGAAAATGAGATAAATCCAACCACACTCATCTTCTGCCTACTACAACAACCTGAGTGAGGTGGGCAGCCCTGCCCCAAGTTACTCTCACAGCTGCATTCAGCTCAATCCTATTGGCAGTTACTCCTATTTCCAAGGATTGCAAAGATGAAAGTGAGAATCTAGTTTACAAATGTTGATGCTACGTGGCTTTTGCTGTGCATTTCCCCAGAGCTCCTAAGCCTCCACTACTGCAAAGTCACTCACATCCTAAACTGCAGAGAGCTCTGAGCTGTCTGGCAAAGCCTTCAGCCACTGTAAATGCACTGTCCCTAGCCTGAGTGGACATTATTGGAAAGCAAATACACATTTACTACTTTAGTCACCACAGAAAAACTGCCCTCTCCCTTCTTCTATTGCATATCATCACATCACATCAGACAGACTCAAGGATTAAGGAAAAGGGATGCTGGAATGTCAAAAAACCAAAAAAGATAGACATTGTTTAGATCTTTAGTTAGACCAATTTCTAACCTAAGGTAAATTGTGAACCCTTATGTTTCCATTGGGCACCAAAAGATTTTAGTTTACCTCCAGTTAGAAATTGGTCTAGCCCATGAATGGCTGTCTCATATAGAGCATGTTAGAAACCCACGAGGACAATTTGACTAGCCTCTCTTTAAAGACCTGTTATCCTTCTGACAATTGCTTTAATAAACATTTGGATCAGGTGGTGATCTCAGCTTGCTGTCAAAAATGTAAACTTGACTTCTGTGCCAGAAGGCCTGTGTTTGGCTGCAAAACGTGGCTTGGCATTACTATATGCATAAAAGGTGAATAATGACTAAATATCTACACAATTAGCTTGTGAAAAGAATTCTGTTCTAGGTCAAATTTATGTGCAGCTTTAGAAAACTGTGACAGCAGAATCTGCGATTACAATTAAGGGAAAAGACAGCTTCTTGTGAAGGAAGAACTTGTGCTGTTTCTTATGCTGAAATCTTGAATACCTCAACAAGAGAGTTAAACTGCAGTCGTGAGTGAAACTTCTGCTATCATAAAAGTTCACAACAAAATATTCAGTGCATGACTCCCCAAAAATTACCACTTCTACAGGTAAGTACAAATGAACAAAAGAATAACACAAAGATACCCTCAGCCCCTACATTCCTTACAAATTGGTGCTGCGACATAAGCATCAACTAAACCTTGTGAAGTTACAGTAACAGCAGGCATTTCTAGAAATATATATGTGTATACACACACAGACAAATCATGTAATAAAAATGCTTCAAGTTTATCAATCACTAAAGAAAAATTTTTTCTAATCTCAGTTTAATTTGCCCAGAGCTCTCTTCACGTGAAAATAAGGGTATCATAACCAGCTCTCAAACATAAGCACTGTCACAGATTATATCTGGACAATTGCATGTAAATATACACATACATGTTATCAACATATAAATAAAAGCATATGGAAAAAACATACAGATAGAATCCTTTGAGGAAAGGAGGACTTTGGACACAGCCTTGAAAAAAGCATTACCATCACACGAACAAAAATCATCATCATCAAAATAAACAAAATAAAAAGAGCAATTTCTAATCTGCTCTGATAGTGATATCAAACAAACTCAGATATATATAAAATAGCAAATATTCATAGTCCCATTCTCATTAGTTCCTTGCTGACACTATTCCCCATAAAGGAAACAATAAGCTGAATCCACACACATCTTCCAGTCTCCTTGCCTAAGTGCCTCATAATGCCCATCAAATATTTGAACACAGTTTACGAATTATCAAGTTATTTGAAAAACTTTGAGCTGAAAAAACTCCAAGTTTTCTGAAAGATAAAAGGAAGCATAAACCAAACCCCAAACTATTATATCATAACTTTGTACAAGATTAAGATTTTAGATACACTTATATCTCAGTGTCTTTTAGAAGGAACTAGAAAATTACTCAACAAAGAGCTATTAAGCATGCTAAATAATGGTAAAATGATAATTACACTGGAGATTTGTATTAATAAATGAGATGTGAAGGGGTCTCTATTATCCACTCATGTGCATGTAGAATTAATTAGTTATCACCTATAAATGCTAATGGCAGAGCTGCCAATCAATCAGTCTCCTAAACAGGAACTGAGGAAACCCCAAAGCATGAGAAGTAAATGCTGAGGAACACTTTGGTTAGAAAACAGTTAACCCAACAGCAATATGGAGAGAAGGAATTCCTCAGAGAGCCTAAAGAAAGATGTTTTCATCTCATTACATCTACCTTCATAATTATAACAAACTCATCAGCCTCTAGATGAATACCACGTGTAATCATTTTCCTGCATATCTTCCAAAGCAGGAAACTTAACAAGATATAAATGCTACAGACTAATTTAGGCTATTTGCAGTTCTCATCTCATCTTGAACTGAAATAAGAAGAAAAGTAGTATAGTTAGGCTAAAAATAACTAGATAGAGACTTAGGCTTGTTTATTTCCTGTAATCCTTGCTCAGAGCCAGGCAAGTAATAGGTTTATCCTTTTTAAAATAAGGTAAATTTAGAGCACAGTTAGACTATGGTCTTTAAATAACAGAAAACCCAATGCAAATAAGTAAAAAAAAGCTGGTAAACTTCTAATTTGCCTAAATGGATGCGTCCATTAAAATATCTGAAAATACATAAGCCCACTACAAAACTGAAATCCCACCAAAAAAAAAAACCCTATAAAGATTACCCCATCAAAGATTAAATTTACATATGCTGATATGACAAAACAAACAGGCCAGGGGATTACATTCAGTTGAACAAAATCAATCACATATAGAGTACAGCAATAAAAATCAGCAAAATCCTGACCCACTCAGAGAAGTGGAGCTCTGCCAGAAATACATTTCTTGGCAGCGCTCTGTGCCCACTAATTAGAGACCGAACCATTTGGGGAAAGTTACTTTGTGTCCTCAGGAATTGATACAGAGCCGTCCAAATCCACCTACCTCTTCAGCAGTGGAGCTGGGGTGTTACACATCTTGGCACAGGCAGGGATGAGGCAGCAGCATGCGCTGCGGATCAGGAGGCTCCAGATGAACTGGGGGATGGGGGTGGGTGTCTCCACACCTGCTTTCTAGTGCCCCCAGAACACCACTAATTTCTTTTTTTTCATTAGCTGCCTGTGCTGGAGACTGTGCAAAGCTGCCAAACCTTTACTGTCACCACAGCAATGCTGCTCCAGAGCTCCAGTACAGAATCCACTGAAGGAACTAAGGCTCTATCCCCTGGATGCAGATATTTTTGAGGACACATCCAAATAAGAGAAACAATAAATATGCATGTACACTTTAGACACGAAATACAAATTTCCTGTTTAATCTCAAATCTTTCAAATAAGTTTTCTTCACAATCTCACACTATCAATATGGAACTGCACATTGATTCTGTTTTGCAGAAACCACATTTATACACTTCTAAAGTCACCAGGGCAGCTTGCTTCAGTAAACCTTAAAATCTGGCTTGATAAGGAGGTTGGTTTTTAACATAAAAACTGAAAATCTCTTTTAATACTTAATAAGAATAATGGGCAGCTTTCAGGTGTGCCATGACTAAACTGTACACTGAAGGAGAATCCAGCTTGCTTTTTCTGCTTTACAACTTAACAAATTTGAACATCATAAATTATGGAAAAAGTATTTAAGAATGCACTCTGCCCCAAATCACAAGCAGTATTAAGAAATGACAGTGGGTAAAAGCATATGGATGGAGTGAGTTAAAAAGAACTGACACAATAATTTGTATTTCTGACAAACTATTCAAATTTAGCACCAAAAAAGAGTTTCATTTTAAGTGCTTATTTGCTTGCAAATAAGTATATTTTGCAAAATTGTTCAAGACAATACATAGCTTTGCAAAAACAGCTACTGTGGCTGAGGGGCTAAATCTGACCTGAAATAATGGGTTGAAACTGTGCTAGTGCAAAGATTTTGTAGCTTTTCTTTTTCTGACACCAACATATTGGCGTAACAGGTGTCTCACCATCCTTCCTGTGTGCGTGCTGTACACTGCCTCTGTGCACTGCCTGGCGAGCTTGAAAGGGTCATGAAAGAGAAAGGGGAAAAAAAAAAGTGGAGGGAACTGTAAAACAATCCCAAATGCTGACTCACGCTGTAGGCAGAGAGAAATGAAAACTGGGCCATGACGGAGAGCCTGCAGAACCCACTGCCATCAGCCAAGTGGCCTTTCAGAAAACAGCGTGCAGAGGAGGAGTCCGGCTTCCAAGCAAGAGCCTTAATTTGAAAATCTTCTGGAATGCACTGCTGCCCCGAGCTGCCAGGGCAGCGGAGGCAGGAGGAGCAGCTCTGGCAGCCCCGCTGCACGAAGGGCAGTGCTGCTCCGGCGGGCACAGCCCCGCTCGGGGAGCGCGCGGGACTCGCTCGGATTCCGAGCCCCATGGACCCCACAGATCCCATCTGCCCACTCCCACCCTCAGAGCCTTTTCACTGACTAATGCCCCGTACTAATCAAGTAAAGCAGACTAATAACTTCCCTATTCAGACATAATTCATTATCCTTATTTACCCAAGCTGGCAAAATTTAGAAAGATCCTTCCTTCCAGCCTTTTTAATTACCAAAATTCTACTTGCTTTAAAATACCATAGTCTCCCTTGAGTATTCAGCAGAGCTGAAGATCACCATGGCAATAAGAAAATGGTGCCAATGTTATCTTGGCACTGACTGTCTACAGATCTCAGGAGACTTAGCACAGGAGAAAATTGAGCTCACGTAAAAGCAGGAACTCACTCTCTCTAATCATTTTAATATACCTTTTATTTTTGCTAATTTGATGTTAAAGACGTTGAACAAAACTCCCAAAACCTTAGAAGCATACAGTTTCCTAAACAGAGAAACAATTCCTTGTGTGTTTATTATTTCAAGGTGAAAGCCCCTTTACTCGCACAAAAAAAGCAAGGTCCTACAGTTTGCTGGATGCACGGAAAAGTGCTGTCAATGGATTGGAGTATGGAAAACAATCCACATGAAAACCAAGTCTGAGCAAAAAGACTGGCTCTTGGTTTCAGAGATTAAAGATGAAGATTTTCCCTACAACCACAACATGCCAAAATCTGCAGTTCTGCTGCACAGCACAACAGTGCCTATGTCTGGTGTTTGCTTCTTTCCTGTTTCTTTTCCCTTTCCCTAAACCGTGTCATAGAGGTGAGGGATATATCTTTTATCAGGATATCTGTAAGCTAATACACAACACATCAGACTAAAACTGGCAGCAGTACAAATGCACTGCAGTGACTTCACCACTGCTCCCAACTTTTAGCCTGGCCTTGGGGAAAAAGCCAGCTCAGCATGGGAGCATTTCCTGGAGGCCAAGTCCCTCCCAGCCAACAATGCCAACATGTACCAGAACACATCTCTGCTGCAGAAGGAGCACCTTTCCTTACAATTTACTGTCGTGCCAGTAGAGCTGCAGCTTTTCCTTTTCGTGCTGTCAAACCTGTCACTGGTACATTCCACTCCTTTGCAGTCAGCAAATGGGACAGTGGGGAAATAAAAGTATCTATCATCCCAATGCCCACACACACAAAAGAACAAATTAATTCTGTACTGGTTGAAAGGTGCATTCAAAATTGCAATGAAGAATGAAAATGCAAACATCCAGAGTGAGATTTAACTCCATGTAGAGCTGATCAGAATAATCATTCTGAACAGCTTCAGGCTTCAGCAGGCTTCAGACTGCAAAGGAATTGCCAGTTTCTCCAATTCTCATTTTATACATCTGGTTTCTAATTTCTATGTACCACTTTCTCCATATACTCACAGAGAGATTTTGTAAGTGGTTAACACAAACTTCTGCTGACAATTTTGTTAAGGAAGTAAAAGGAACATACTTAAGATATACTTTGGGGGAGTGAGTAGGAAGATTATAGTGGGGAAGCCAACAGTGACTCTTCCACTTTCTGATGGTCAGAACGTTGGCACGGCATAAAAGTCTATGCAATGTCTGGCTTTCACTGTCAGAAGCATCTGGAACACTCAAACCCTCTCTCTGAATCAGATACTTTGCTTCAGTCAGTGTCACTTTTGTCTCTCAAATGCCAGAGTCACCAGAATACAAATTCATTCACAAATTCAACTCAATGTTTTCATTAAAAAAGCAGAACTTCTGATGCAGACAGGGTTTTTGTTAATGTAGTTGAGAGGGGTTTTTTCCATCAGAAGGCAGCGAAGGAATAAATATTAAAACACTCTACATGTGCCACCACACAGAATTATTGATATGTGGAGAGGTCTAGTTTAATATACAGGTATTGCAAACACATTGTACAAACCCTGGAGCTGAGCATACATTTGGAACACAACACTGAGATTGCATAGGAAGCACTTCTACTTTGCAAAAAGGATATTGCATTACACAACCCTGAATGAATTCAGAGCATCATGAATGATATAAAAATAATGAAAATTCCACTCTGAGGCCAGAAAGACTCCCTGCTTACACAAGCTCATGAGAAATTTTAAGCAAGAAATCAAACAAGTTGCACTTGGGATAAGTATGGTTGGCAAACAGTGCTAAAGCTCCCATAATCAGAAAAGGGATATCCTATGAAAAATCACTGCAGTTTGACGTGGAAAAACATGAACTGAGACACTTGTCCTTTGCCAAAATATCTGAAAGATCCAACCACCCTGATCAGTTAACTTGAGCTCAGGATTCTAATTTGCACATTTCTGTGAGAAGACTGTTAGCTGGTCACCATCACACAAAAAAAATCTCAAGAAGGAATCGCCATTACTTATTTATCAATAGAATTGTAGGTGGGCAGATGATTTTTCTGCCTTCAAAACATCAATTTCAAATAAACATCCCTGGGAAAAGATCTCTCAAACTTCTCAGGCTGGACTTTTCAAGTGATCAATGTGAAACTGCAGCTCCTGCTGTTTAAAACAGCGAGGGGTGGGAGGCAGGAGCAGGATGACACTTTTCAGTCCTGGGCCTCCTGACATTACCTTAGCAGACTTTTTCAGAAAATAACAGAAATTTCTGCTGGCTTACAGCTAGAACAAAGATAATCCCGACTCAATTAGCTTATTGGCTTTTCCCCCATGTGGTATGCCAGGATAAAAAAATTGAAAGCAAGAATTAATTTACAGGGGGTTTCTTAGATAATAAGCTCAACCTTTCATGTTGCCTGCCTTTGCATAACAAGGCTCTATCCTTCCCAAATTTGTTCTTGTAAGGAAGTTATTTCCAATGTGACCAGGAGCAAACCTGTGATCCAAACAACAACAGACCATCTTGCTTAGCTTACATGTCCTCTGCAGACAAAATGACTCAGCCAGGCACACACAGAAGAGCACATCCAGCTCCTGAAATATAACTGGGACCAGCAGGTTACAGTCCCTGCCCTGTCCCCAGCAGTCATGCATTTTGGGCCTCCATCCTTCATTTACACCCATGCAACTGAAACCATATCTGGAAAGACTTCTTTTCTGTCATTGAAATACAGAGCTGTTTAGTAACAGAAGTATACAGAAAAATCACATCAGCTGCAGAAAGGTCTTTGCAGCAATACAAATTTTTTCGAGGGGTTTGAAAGGACTAGCCCACTTGTCTAGATTTCAATCTTTATTTTAAACCAATTTAAAGTACAATAAAATGTTACCGAGCCCGGAGAGGAACAAATTTCAATTCAAAAGAACAATTACTAATTAGATCAATGATCTTTAATAGTTAGGTACAGTCTTTCATTACATTACACAAACTAGATTGCAATCTTTCACTTATTAGTCCAGGTTTTAACAACTGCCCACTAAACCTGCATCAAATTTATTTAATTCCTGACAAAGCAATTCTTAACCTCTCTACTTGGCTACTTCTATCTTTGCTGTGTGTTTCCCCATTTTTATTTTACAGATTAAAATGAAAAACACTGCATGTTTTATTAGATTCTGCTCTCTTATTTGGGACGAGACACCAGCGTTGTTTGCTAATTTAAAAAGCAGCTCTTTGGCACAAATGTTTTATTTGTTTGTTGTTTCCCCCTCCACCTCTCTGGCATATGTCAAATGTTTAAACAATATGATTTTGATGGCAGATTAATTTTACTACTTACAGTACAAGCACAGCTTTCAGATGCAAAAAGTAAACTAAAAGAAACTTAATTGTTTTAAAGTTTGGGTTTCTTTATGTAGTTTTAGTTTAATCACAACATACTTAAATTAAAATAGAACTTGTGCTTGAAAAACAACCCCCAAAACCCATAAATCCATGCCAGCACTTCCTAGGATACAATGCATCCTAAGTCAGCACTTCAAAAGCATATGAAACAAAAATATAACAGTGTAGGTTTGAAACAAAAGTTGCAATGAGAGGCCTTCTGTAAAAATGGCCTTCTACTAACTGTATTCCTAATAAACTGTAGCACTACAAACCATAACCCAGTATAAAACAAGGGTTTCAGATTAACACTGGTTAATTAACTTGGTTGTATAGGAAGCAAACCACACAAGTCTACTGACATATCTCCAGTGACCACAGTGGCTGCACCGCCCTGCTGGAGACACAGAGCAGCATTAACCACATGGAGCAAGGCTGAAGGTAGCAGCACTGAGATAATTTGAGTCTATGCTGGACATTACATCCCTAAAAAAGGAGCTTTTCAGATGGCCCTGGTTCACCCCAGCACGCACTGTGCTTTGCACCTGCACAAGGCATCAAACTCTGCTACTCCTCTGATGCTTGGGATACATTTTTCCCTCGTCCACACAAAAGTGTGAGCAGGAGTACTGCAACACTGCACTCAGTTACAATTTTGTGATTAAAACAATTTTTTTAGAACATCTCTATTGTCAAACCTTGTTTATTGATCCCCATCATTTTTATACATCAGAGTCTGCAAATTAATTAGGATTCACACCAGTACAGCTACTTTGTGATTTTTTTGGTTTACTATGTTCTGAAAGGCTTTAGCCTTTCTGAAATAAAAACAAAACCTAAATTAAAAAATGCCATATATCCTCCCTCATTTTATTGTTATCACCTAGGTCCTACTAATTAGAGAAAAAACCATTCATTCCAAGATTTTGTAGAAACAAAGATGTTTTCTAAAGTAAGCACATTTCCTCTAGTAGAATCTTGTTTAAGTTTGTTCATAAGCAAGAAGAAAACCCTTAAAATATTTAGATACTACAGCTTTCTGTAAGTAAGCTATAATTAGATTATTAACTCAAGGAAGCAGATCATACCTTCCCACAGACTTGTTCAGTACTTAACAGAACTAGACTGACCTACATGGACTCTACCCAATGCAGGGTCAAGAAGAGGGTGCTTTCAGGAGGGAAAATAGCTTTCTGACAAATCAGTTGACTTGGTTCCAGCTATAACACTGACCTACTTGTACAGCAGACTGCAAGGCATTTAAATTTCACTGCCTGTAAAAGAGAACCTATCTATTCCACAGGAAAGAAATTGGGTTACTGGTCCCTGATTTTATATTTTAAGAGAGCAGATTATCCATATGCAACTCCCACAGCAGATGAATTCAGGCTCCCTCTTTCCAGCACTCATGGGAAGGGGGAGCAATTGTGATCCATTTTGGGAAGGAGTGAATGTAGAAAACCCAGGAGGTAACCAATAATTCTCCCCAAGACCCAGCATTACCAGTGTCAGAAAACAGATCTGGCCACACATGAGCAAGTGTGTGTGTGCAACAAGTGCAAGGACCCACAGACTTCATGAGATAAGAGTGCAAGGATGAACTGATCAGTTTTTATAGAGCACTTCATCTCAGTGATCCTGCTTCTATAAACATATCTTTCTTTTGCTTTCTTGGGCTTCACTGCCAAACATGCAAAAGGCATAAATAAATACAGGTAGGACATGAAGAGCTGCTCACATGACCTTTACTCATTATGCTTCAAGCAGCAGTCACCCATCTCTCCTCCATTAGATTCTGCTCTAGCCCTTCTCACTGTTTGCACACATGATCCTGGTTATTCATAACAAAGCCAAATGTTGTATTTACAGGAAACACAACAGTTGAACCAAACACTGAAGAAAACAAAGGAAAACTAGTTATAAAAACTCCAATCTATACAAATATCTTCTAATTTCGTAAATAAAAAAATAATTGTAAAGTAACTGCCCTGCCTAACAATTCTTTTTATCTCTACTTGAAAAGAAAATTATCAGCTAGAAACATCTCATGACTCAAACTAACCCAAACTCAATAGAGTATGCACATCAGTGTATCAAATACTGTTTATCTGAAAAGTTGCCCTGACAAGTCCGTCTCAGCTGATCCTGCAATATCTGTTTGAAATTTCCCCCTTTTCGATCCTGTTCTGAAATCAGAAGCAAGTTGCCTCTAGCATTTTGAATTTAGCTGTCAAATCAACCTCCATAGAACACTTGAGGGGGGAAAAAAAAAATCATATCACGTGCTGAAAAAGTTACATATTGGCCTTGTGCACAACTGAAGGCAGACAAACCCCCTGCACATGACGACTTCTACTCCTTCTTAGTAACTAGTAATGCTTCACATTCCTTTCCAGTATAAACTTTAAAGAAATTATTCCTCTAGTAAGACTTACTATCATTGGAGGTAGCTTATCCAGATCAAAATAATCAACCAGCATTTCATGTACGAAAGTTCCACTCTTACTCTACCACTTGTTTTCTCCTTGTTTGCTTTACATTTTGGTTTACACTTTTCACACTGAATTTATGGGGAAATGAATAAGGTGCTTTCATATATTTGGAAACCTATCAGAATTACGGCATTGATGCAATTAGATAATTAAAAACAATTATATTGTCTGAAGAGGTATTTAAATACACCTCTTGGCACAATGATAGCAACTGAAAACTCTCCTAGAGCACAGCCTACCTGGCTCTTATTTATCAACTTACTCTCTTCTGTTGTGTTTACAAAGTGGTGCTAATGAAGGAAATCTCAAGAGGTTTTGGTGGGTTTTTTGGGCGTGGGGGACTAGTTCTGGTTGCAGACACTCTCCCAGCAGGAAGGAAAAGACTCCCACGGAAGGATAAAGGACTCACTGTTACACTATTAGAGGAGATGAATTGCATTAACCCCTGCCCTTCCCCATTGTACTTGCTGCCCACTGAAAACAACAACAGAATTACTAAAATCCCACACTCTCTAATGGGATGGTAATAGGATTCAGAGGCCATTAGGGTAAAGGCAATCCATATTTTACAGTTTAATAAGCTCTTGCTGAAGATGCTGGATCCCTCTTCAAAGCCAACAATTACTGATTTAGTATTAACAAATCCTCAACTGTCAAGACTGCAGAATGCATTCAAGATGAAGTCAACAGCTTATGGTGACAGACTTGAAAAATGTGTGTAGAAAAATGAAATCACTTAAATTGAAATAATTTGTAATTTTACAATGATACTGGTTATTACTGTCATTTCATATTTCTCTAAATCCAGATCTCATGGTTACTCAAGTTTGCACATAATTTAGAGTTCTGTGGTGCTTTTTGTAGAAGCCAAGAACTTTTGTTCTGTTTTCTAAGCATTCACCTCAGAAAGAAATAAAACGCTTAACAAAAACTGTGGGACCAACTGAGAATTGAAATCAAGCACATTGAAATCAATCAATCACAGATAATCACATAGACAATTCTTTAATTTTATTAAATTTTTATTTTAATTCTTTTATTTTATTACCTACAACTGGATTGCCTACTAGGCTGTAGACTCAAAAGAACCCATCATTTCCAATAGCATGCCTTAAAGCATGGGGTGTACAATACAAACTAACTGTGCCTGCTGTTTATTATTCTTTAAAAACATTGGTTTATATATTTTTGAAACACATATGTCCTATTAAAAAAGAATCATCCTATCTATTTTTGCTGCATCCAGTCATTGCCCATTCCCTTATGTAACTGATTGGGGATATAAAGAACAATCCCTCCTTGCATTTCCTGAAACCAAAGATACTCCTCCACCATTAGTGCTGCTGGATCTACTCCCCACCTTTTCACTATTCCTTTGCTTACACTTCTTAAAGAGGGAAAAAAGTCCTGATGAAACCAGCTGGTTTTTTAGAAATTGTAATTCTGAAACTCAGTTTTGTCTCCACAAACATTAATACAGTTCTCAGGTAGGTAAGAGCCACTGTATCCAAAATTATGGACCATTACTTCTATATTATAATTATTTTGTGCCTAATCCCACAAACAACAGGAAAGCAAAATAAAATATATCATCATAAACCAACTAAACCCAAAGGCCTGCCATCATTTCAAATTGAGAAAAGCAGCTCTTCACCATCTACACAGGTGATGTTCTCATATAATCAGATGATGCAACTTGACACACCAGAACCAGGCTGATCTTCAAAGTTTTATGTGCTGTTTATGTGGAGAACTATTAGACTTCATTAACATCAATGCATACTCACTATTTATCATGATGTATTAATATTGAATCCAAGTATATCTTATTACTGCCACAATGTTATGTTAAAAGCATAAATTCAATACAAACTGAGCTGCTAGTTTTCCTGTTTCTCCAAAAGTAGATACACTGAAGTTTTAGATCCACTTCCACAATGTCATTTGTCACATTTAATGCTTCAAGAAAGTTTTCAATACATTTGAAGAACAGTGGGGAAAAGAAACCAGAGTGACTCCTGCAACAATTGACTCTGTTTAGCTCACTATCAAAACTAGTTTTGTAAACTACTTTCAAAGATGCCTTCCAGAATATCTAGGGAGATCACAGAGATTTTGGAAGCATAGCTTCCAGGCAAACTAACAAAAATAACTAGAAGGCAAGTAAAAAGGGAAGTGATAATCTAACTAATTCCATGACAGGAACTGTCCTATCAATATTTTACAATATTGACAACATGAACAGAAGAAAGATGTCAAATACCACCCAAAAAGCCTCTTAAGCAGAGAACTGGAGAGCATACGATCCATTAATTTCTAATGACCTTGATATATACATATATATACAGGTATAAAAAATCTCTCTATATATCTTTATCTCCACTCAATCTTAACCACACTGTTTACAATACAACAATACCTATGTGTCATTGTGACTCAGTCTGACTCTGGAGTCAGGATTTCTTTTGAGTCTAG
Source organism: Phainopepla nitens (assembly GCA_013400175.1). NCBI lineage: Eukaryota > Metazoa > Chordata > Aves > Passeriformes > Bombycillidae > Phainopepla > Phainopepla nitens. The sequence goes on along the minus strand of VXBQ01009097.1, from coordinate 2,065,220 downwards.
ATAATGTAGAGCTGGAGCATGTCCAGAGAAGGAAATGGAGCTGCAGAAGGGTCTGGAAAGTCAGTCATGTTTAGGGGCTGGGGGTGTTTATCCTGGAGAAAAGGAGGCTCAGGGGGGACCTTCTGGCTCTGCACAGCTCCCTGGCAGGAGGGGACAGCCAGGTGGGAGTCAGGCTCTGCTCCCAGGGAACCATCCACAGGACAAGCAGAAATGGTCTCTCCCAGGGGAGATTTAGGTTGAGCATCAAGAATTTCTTCCCAAGAAGGGCTGTCAGGCCTTGGAAGGGGGTGCCCAAGGAGGGGGTGCAGTCCTCATCCCTGGAGGTGTTCAGGAAACAACTGGGTGCGGCACTGAGTGCTCTGGGCTGCCTGACAGAGCGGGGATCAGGCACGGGTTGGACTCAGTGAGCTTAAGATGTCTCGTCCAGCCTAAATGATTGTGTGATCCAGACTAAATGATTGTGTGAAAACAGTTTTTAAAAAGCAAACACAACCTTCAACTACAAGTGATCAGTTAATTCAGATGATTTCATGTTAGAAGGTGCTGAATGAGGATAAAACAATTCATTTCTTAAGGCTGGCCATGGCTAACAGGGTAAACATGAAGAGAAAATATGCTGCCGACACTGGGGCCTTGATCTGCTTTGCATTTGACACGTGCTGTCTCAAAACACGATTTTAAATTTTATTTCAGTCATTCTACAAGATCCTCTCAGAAAAGGTAGCAAAGAGATGCAATATAATGAGCTATAATACAATAATCATGGATTGGATCTCTGTCAAGTTTCTCAGAACACAAATGAGCATTTATCAGGAATTTGCCCAAAACAAATAATTTACACTCATTTCCGCAACACGACAGACATGATTCTCCTCCATTCAGCTCTTTGTTAACTCTGATTAATTACTTCACTTCCAAATTTCATTAGAAACATATTCATCTTTTCTGGGTTGCAACAACTGATCTGCTGCACCTCAAAGTCTCATATTATAAAACTGAACATCTGTCCATTCCTTACATTCTACTGACCTCTAGAGACTGCATGTATATATGTATAGCACATATACATTATTTATGTCCATGCACACATAGCAGAGCAATAGTACAATAGGTTGATTTTAAGAGAAATCTGCATCAGTATCTGACGTTACAGTTTTGACTTTAATCCTTCAGTGTTCCCATAAACGTTTTCTTTTCTGCAGAAATCTCTTGCTATTTTTCCCCTCTCTTCTCTTTGTGTCCTTCCAACACAAACACACCACGTCTTATCAGTTATGTACAGAATTAGGCTTTAACTATGAATATTGACATAAATACTGAGATGAACCAGGTTCATTTAGCATTAATATCTGCTGGGGAGGGAGTGCTACAGGTCAGACACACTGAGTTACTGAAAAATAGACATTGCTGTATGTGGGGAGGGGAGACCAGTCTCTTCCAGCTCAGTACAACACTTGTTCCCCCACCAAACGATAACATCTTGCAGCAGATTCCTTGTCTCCACTCTGCTGCCAGGGAAAAAAAAAAAAAAACAAACTCTACAAAAGCCCGTGGTTGGGCTTGACATTTAGACCAAACAGAAGGGAATGAAGGAGTTGAATTTGTCAACTAAAATCTATTCAAAATAAACATTAATCCAGTAACAAAGAGAAATGAGGAGAACAGAAGAGACTGTGTTCTTCCCTAACAATGTTAGAATAACTGACATCCTTAAGAGCCATTACTTGGTGGTACTGTGTGGTCAAGTACAGCGAGAGGCTTTACCACAAATATATACAAAACTAACAGGTGACATTTCAAAGGCACATTCTCCAACTGAAAATACTCAGTATTCAGTTCCATAACAAAATTCCTGGCAAACAAATACTGGGTTTTCTAACACTTCCAGTGTGTTTTCCCAATGTGCTTTATAGAGAAGACCCACATGGTAAGACACTTTCATATGATTTTATGCTTGAAATCTCACAGACAATGCTAAGTTTAGGAGATAAATCTGAAAACAACGTCCTACTTCAAAAAAGCTTTCTCTAAAAAGCTTTTTTGCTTTTTAAAATAATTTAGTTTTGAGGGCAGAGGGATAAAGTCCTCTAATGCAGTGTTTTACCATGTTATAATCTTATTTCATGTGATAACAGAATGCAAATTTTATTTGATTTGGAATCAGCTATGAGCTACAGGTTGAATTTTATTAAATCCATATAAGCTATAGAGAGCAACTGAGCTCTACATATTCAAAAATTGCATGCATAGAGTAAGAACTGTGCTAGCTAAATATATTCTACACAATTACAGCTAGAACAACTTACATCCCATGCTTTGAGTTACTCAGGAATTACTGCATCATTAATGAGGAAAATATACAACCATGTCCTCCTTTAGAAGATTCTCCAGACGACTTCATTGCCAAATCCTATTTCTAGTTTTATAAATTACTTTTCTCACATTTCTATTTACCTATTTTAATGGTACTACCACAGTCTCTGATATAGATGCAAGCCTCACAAATAACTCATTAAATTACTACTATCGGCAGTACATTTCCCTATGTACACATCTCAGCTTTATATTTCAGTAACTTACTGCAGACTCCTAGACATATATTCCTTCTCAGTTCCAATACTGTGAGACTAGGTAGGTATTTTTAAATTTGTAACGGGCTTAAATTAAAATACACAGATAATACACTATTGCTGCTACTGAGAAATATGGCACTAAACTCAATTGTGGCCAGAATTATTGACCCCGTGCAGCTATTCTGAGCTTTCAGGAGTGTTCTCCTAAATAAAATTCCAGTATACAAAGTGTGCTTGCTTTTCTCTTCATGACTTTGAGAACTGAGAAATACAAAGATAAAAGTTTATTCCTTAGGGCTATATTGTGTCATAAGCCTTTAAACTGAATTTGCCAATGTTTTCAACAGGGAATTCTCTTTAGAAACTGGTGACATATTACAATCTTTTAAACTAAATTATGTATCATTTCATTGAATTGACAAGTCTGAGAGTGAGGAAGGTATGAGAACATAATTCTGGTGATGTTCTCACTGGAAACATTCAGGCTTATTTTTCTGAATGTCACAGAATTTTAAAAATGTGAAAGACATCGTGAACTTTTGGCCATGGCCAACTGAGACACATAACATTCAATGGCCATGGCTAATGGTCTCTAAAACAGAAGGAACTACTAACTCTGAAAACAAAAACTACACGCCCATTCAATAAATACATATAGCATTACATTTCCTAAACTATACTCGTGAAATGCAGAAAGACTTCACTTCCTCTGCATATCAAGTACACAGTTTGCTGAAGGCTAAGGAATTACCTTAGCATGTGCACAGTTGTATGCATGCACAAATTGAGCAAGAAATTAAAGAAGAACATTAAGGAAATCCTACTAGCAATAGCAAACCTGTATGAGGAAAAAAACCCACAAGAACAAACCAAATAAACAACAAGAGCAACAAAACCCCAACCAACCTAAAGCTTGTCAGATTAAAGACATTTTGGAACGCACACCTGCAAAAACTCATAAAAATACTAAATCTAAGCCACAATAAATAAATAGCCTACAATGCTAATCACATGAGAGATGACTGTAGAGATCTGCCACACATTTTTCTATCTGCATTTTTTTCCCCCAATTATAAGCACAAGTTGAAATTTTCTTAAACATTAAGTACAAAACAAAATAAAAGACTGCTCCTTTGTATTATAAAATTCCATCAAACAGAGTAATTTTAATTCTGAAAACTGGAATCTCTTCTCTAAAAGGCCTTCAAATAATTCTTGCTTGTCTTCTTTTATTTAAGGTACAAATAGGTACAAACCAGTTGCACACAGAGATCACATTTTTAGCACGACTAGCCTAAGTTTTGCATGTTTATCCTGCTTTACATGAAAAGCTAGGATTAAAGAAACGCAACACACATTAGGGTTTTGAATCTGAAATCAGTTACGGTTGATGATCATCTCCAAAAATAAATATTCCCACAGATAGAGGTCAGTGGTTGCCTGAAATTGCATCAGTTAGTGCCTGTATACCAAAATCCTCCACTCCTTTGGGACTGCTTTACCATTTTATCAGATTAATTAAAATAATAGTTTTAGCATAGAACATCACAGTTTTCTATTCACATATTTGCCATCAGGTGCTTACAATTTATTGATCTGAGACTCATCATAGGGCTTCTCTCAGAATTTAAACACATAAGAATATGGTAACTCAATTGTTAATAGATAAAAAAGTACACATAAAATAATGTACAAATTAAGATTTTTTTTGTCTTTTATGTGTTGATTTAGTAAGCTCTCACTGTTCTCAAAGGAAAGCAACTTCACTGTACTAAAACTTTAATTTTGAGGTGGCATGCATTTATTTTCTTAAATTATAATTAAACACCTATATTTTGTTGTTCTATTTAAAAAACAACAAAAAAAAAACCTCCTAGCTTTTAGGCATAGTCTTTCAGCCCTTCCTCTAAGAAAAGACAGATCAAACAATGTTAATAATAGTGATAAAATTTGTAGAGGTAAGTAAAAAAAACCTTTAAAAACGACACATGGTTGTATCTACATGTGCCTCATTTCAGCACATGTGTCTCTTCAGGTTTTCAGATGGAATAGCACCTACAATAATGATGTAAAAATTATTGATCTCATATTATGGAACTACCAACAGCCTTGAGGTTTTTCTTTGGTTTTTGTAATCTCACTGAATTTCTTTCTCTAGATGAAGTAATCTTAACTTTGCTCTCCAGCAACATCTACTGGAACATCAGTAAAATGCTGCTATTTCTATTAATCACCCATTTAACATCTAGCAGGGCAGAGTTAGCAAATGCCAAAAGCAGAGAAAAATGCTCTGCAATTCAGATCCTGAATTCTGGGCTCAAGCACATCAAGGTGGCTCAGCTTCAACCTTCCACTTTTCTGCCATTTCATAAGGACCAAAGTCTGCATGACTAATTCCTACCAGAATTAATCTAACCTTTATACTCAGAAATACTTTATTTAAGTCACAAAATATCATTTAAAGTACCACATTACACCCAGGACTTCCATTTTTGTCAGAGAAGTTACTCCTAATTTCGGTTTGATCCAACATGTGCTTAAACAGAACTGAAGCATAAAAACAACTTGGAAGAACACATAGAAACGTTTTGAAAGGTGAAACAGAGCTGGAGTGAAAATTCCAATGGCAAAAAATAAATAAGTTTAGCAAAACCATAGATAAAAAGTAAAAATATCCACAGCAAAACAGTGAAACATTTACAGATTCTGATTTCAAGTCTTCAGGAGGGGGAAAAAAAATAAATTAAAAAAAAAAATCTGTCCCTCTGTATGAGGATGAAAGTGCATGATTAACTACCTGAAGGAAGGAGCACGGCTTGAAGTGCCCCTCCACCGAGGGGAGACTCGGCCCAGCTGGGGCTCGGTGCCTCAGCCGCGGTGCCTTGTCACCGCTGTCGCGTTCTGACTGCCACCCTGCACGCACACACGGCACTGCCTGCAGCACCCGGCCATCTGGGGGAACTCGCCCAGAGACCAAAGTTCTCAAGTAAACAGATCCATTTCGCTCTGCAGGGTGCTCATCTGTAGGTCTGCACCACGGAATTCTGCCTACGAACGATGTTTACTCTACTGACAGCTTGCGAAGTTCGCTTCTCCCAGCTCTGCTCAGAGCCAGCCAGCAAGTGCTCCACTTCACAAATAACTCTGATCACTACAACAGCATTTGCTTTCTTCCAAAGCCCTAATAATGGTCTAACTATCCTTGACTGCTTGTTCACTCCTCAGTGTGACCATGAAATTCAGATATCACTGCTGCTCGGAATCCCTTCCTCCTATTTTGAGTCAGTTTGCTGATACACAGAGCAATTGTAAAACGTAGGGAGAGAAAAAAAAGGCACTAAAGCCAGCGACGACCAGAAACAGGCGTCCCAATAGTTAAATATTTCAGTTGTGAATAAAAAGCACTTACTAAAATTAATTCTGCCTTTGGAATCCCTATAAAACCTATATGTATTTATATAGAGAATAAAAGGGCATGTTTCCCAAAACCACAAACCCTTTAGGCTACAGAATTTTATATTATCACAAGACATAAGTTCATAGGCTTTGCCTGATAAATTAGCTCCTCTCAATAACTGTTAAACAGAAAGCCCTTTATTGTAATCCAAGTGCACTTGTGGACAGCACTTTCAGAGTTAACTCCATTTGACAACTGACATAAATCCATTATTCTAATTTGGTGATTGCTTTACCAAACACAGATGCATTTTATGAGTTTTGGTCACGTATTTCATTCAGGATGCTACTTAATCTCAGTTTACAAAACATAAACACGAAATAGGTTTTACAGGATGTCTAAAAGGGTATAGGTATTCATCCGACAAAATGCCAGGCAAACAAACAATATTCACCTAGACCTAAACTCACTGCTAGATTTTACCTTACACAATAAATAGTAAATAAGTAAATTATTTTTTTTTAATGGAGCTGTTGCAGCCAAATTGCAGAATGCAAGCTCCCTGAGGGTTGTAAGACACTAAAGCTTTTCTTACACTGAGATTTCAGCACTGAATTTAACCTTAAGCAAAGTCCAGCTTCCACAAAAGCTGGCTCTCTGATTTATTTTCATACACAGAGAAAAGGGGGGGTGGCAGAAACAAGCAGTCATTGTGAATACAGCGTCCTCAGAACCCCATCTCTAATTCAATTTATAGCACAGACTTTACATCTGAAACAAAAGGAATCCGATACAACACCGATGCTGCCTCTTGCTGCAGTTGCCTGCCTCAGTTACAGAACGCTGCAAAGCCACCGCTCCGAGCGAGCACTCCATAAAACACTCGCATTCAGACACTTCTTACCTGCCTCAGTTGAAGGCTTCCTTCCCTTGTTAGCAGTATGAAGCATCCTCCAGCCTTCCCAATCCTTAGCACCGGCCTCGAATTGCACAGCCAAGTCCCTTTTTTGCAAGAAAACGCTTATTGAAAGTGATTAGTTTTTGTTGTCCCTTTTAAGTCCCTCCTGCGGGAAGAAGCCGGGGAGCGATGTGACGCCACCTTTTAATCTTTTGCGAGAGTGAAAAGGCAGAAAAGGAGCGCTCGATCAAACTGAGCTTCACACATGACTAAAACTCGGCGGAGAGGCTGCGAGCTCTGGCTGAAGCACCACTAGGCGTGAGTGTAAGAACAGAGAAGAGGGGAGAGTCAATGAAATGTGACAACGTATGTGCATCAAAGAAGGGGAAGAGGGAGAGAACAATGAGAGAGAGATCGCGACAGCAACGAGGGAAGGAGGAAGAATGAGAATGGGAGGCAGAATAAGCCGGAAGAAAAGAGGAGAGTTTTGAAGCAAAGAATTCGCAGAATAAAGCCAAAGTGTCTGGCAGCTTCTGTTTTTATCTCAGTGAGCATGACATACTGCCTCTCTCATTTAGCAACACATTCTTGTCTCTTCCAGGTTTGAAAACTGAGATAATCACAGTGTGTGCCTGTTTGCGCCTGACTGGCACACTTGTGTGCAGTGTACCTGAGATGCCCCCCAACCATCTTCTGGAGATGCATTTATGTGCAATTAAGTTAATATATTCATTTGGAGAGACACCTCCCCCCACCCCCAAAAAACAGGAGCTGTTAATTTCTACATTAATTTACAATATAGTTTAACTGGCAGATGGAATTCTACTTATAACTACTAACAAACTGCCACTGATAAACAAATGACTGAACAAATGTTTGATGTTGATAACTGAGTTATCATAGCAACAAAACATATTAGCGTTGATAGATCTGGATTTAAGAAAAGGTATTACACACATTTTATTTTATTTAGCCTGGAATTTCTAGATGAAGTTGCTCTAAGTGGTAGGAGAAGAAGAGACTTGATCCAGAACTAACATTTTTAAAGGAATGCATCAGATACATTCATATTTCCAATGTTTTTAAAAAGCAATGACAAGCTAAAATCCAAATTTAAATTTTCAAATTTAATTTTGAATTCCTGTCCATCTAGAGAAGATTCACACATGAAGTCCTCATACAAGTAGAGTTCATTTTCATGCAAGACGGGGGTAGGATGTGTGTGGATTGTTTGGGTCTTTGGTTGGTTGCAGGGTTTTTTCCTAACTGCACCATGTAACACGAGGGCAGCTTCTGTGATTTGCTCTGTTAGTACTTCTACCTTTACATGGTCAAGGCAAACGGGCTTTGTGCCAACTGGCAATTGGTGAGCTGGCCTGAAGCACAGAACTGACACAAGCCCACAACCACACTCGGATTTACATGGAGCCAACAAGCAATAGCAACAAACCTTAAAAAAGGTACATTTTCTTTGCTGCACCACCCTGTTTGGGCTATTGGATCCTACCACCTCAACTGCATTAGGGAAAAGGAAAGACAATGTCAGTAAGTCAAGAAGCTGAAAATCTGGACCTAGCTCAGGATGGTGCAGAATAGTGCTGAGGTAGCTCATGCAAGTCCCACAGGGCTACATTCTGGCATCTGGGTCTGATGGTACCCAGGGAGCTTAAAAGAATATTTCAACAGCTTTACTAACTTGGTATCCTCTTCTGTAAGGGTTTTCCAGTTCCAGAGAGAGGTTATGAAGATGAGTTCACAAATGACTATCAGGGAATCAGAGGTCAGTTTCAACCCCAAGTAATTCTATATCATTATTATACCACAAAACTTGTAAGAATCAGTGTTTTTCTATGAATGTTTGCCTCCAGAATCTCACCAAAAACCATCACTGTAAGCTCTGGACAGATGGTATCCAGTTTTCATATCTGTACAGCAACAGTTGCAAAACAAGTCTTTAAACTTGCAAACCCTAACCTATTCATAAATTTGTGACTGCTTTAGCATTTCACCTCTTATTTTTTTGTCCTCCGGGGACTAGGAATCCACTGACTTAAATACAGATCCATTAAAATCAGATTCTCACTAACCTTCTTAAGCAGCCTTCATGTGAACCTAAAGTTACCATAGGGACAAAAATATTAATGAGAACAATGGGCTTTTAAATCTCTCTATGTTTATCAATGCACTACAAGCTGACCCAACAGAGGAGCAGTTTGTGTGATGGATCAAGAATTCCTTCATGCTCTGCTGCTGTAAGGAGTCCAATGGATTCCTTACACTGTTTCAAAGGCCTCCTGTTTTATGGAAATTAACACCACCTGAAATTTCAGAGAGACAGAAAGATGAGGGAGAAATACAGATCCATGAGTTTAGATATTGCTTTTTTTCCCAGAGCATTATTAGTGAATGCTCTAAAGGATCTGCCTCACAACCTTTTGAAAAGAAAACAAGCAAAAATAAGTCCCAAGTGCTATAAGAAGCTCCTCTGCCTATGCAGTGCACACTTAAAAAATGAGTAACAGGAACAGTTAGGGGAGAGATCTTTCCTGTATCCCATAAATTTTGTATTTTCTCACCCTTACTGGTAATTGCTTCTCTCATGCAAGTCTTGATAAGAACTTTCCACATCTCTTACAATATACTAGATTATATCCATGACAACAACTTTCAGGAAATGCAAACACATGCATACATACTTCTAGAAGTATTTATGCATTCTCACAGGCCTATCTACAAATTCACAATGGAATCAAATGCCTGCATTTGCATCCAAGGTCAACAAAACACTTGAAAACATGCATGCAGCTTGTTTGTTTTCATCAAAACATAAGACTGTGTGGCTAAAACCAAGCATGGGCTTACACATTGAAGAAAATAAATTGTTTCCTACAAGAACTGACCTTGTGTTTGAACTTAAAGTGTTTGGACACTGAACTGCTTGACTCCTTGTAGCTCCAGTGAGCAAGGCAAGTCATTCTCCTATGGAAGTTACTCTATAAATCAGCCACATTTCCATAAGACAGGTGAGGCTTTGATGAACATGAAAGAGAAAATTGTGTTTTACTGCTGCTAAATGTGCTTCCACTTCAGCTTCCTCAAGCAGTACTCCAGGAGCACACCAGCACCACAGCAGTGAACATTACAAAATAACTACACACAGCAATGTACTGGCAATGCCATTTTGTGCAGAGATATAAATAGCTGATTTCCAGCCCTTTTCTTGCACTTTCGCCATTACAGAGAAAATAACTAAACCAGAGCTTTCCCCTCAATCTCACCTGAGGAAGTCAAGTTTGAGTTTAATCACAGGAAAGTTCTTGATACCGTACTTGTCTACTCTGCTAGAAATCTGGATTGTTCTCCTGTGTGTTTTAGTCCCTCAAACTTCTGGAGTAACAGAATCATTTTAGAAAATTCATCACTGCATTGTTTCAATGACGCTGAATCCCCTACAACCCTCTCTCAGGAAAACAGCATCACACAGCACATGATGGGGAAATCAAGTGGGAACACTCACTGACTGCAAGTCCTTTGGAGTTGAAGGAAAGGCTCTGGTTATGCAGAAGGGCCAATGACCACTCTCTCTTAGCAATATCCTTCTGTATTCTACATCTAGCAAAGACTTTCTTTGCCAGTTATCTAGTTGGGTGACGCAAACAAAATCAATTTTTCCAGCCTTTTGGTTTTGTTTCTTCTGTTTCAGACCTGAAGACAGACTGTCTCTGAGAACATCTATTTTTTTTTCCCCAGTTACATCTATTGGTTTAATAAAACGTACCACCTTCTTCTCCCAAAATCCTGTTTCAATAACACCTTTGGATCTCTAACACCACAAGCACTATAAAATTATGAGGGCATAGTGTGGCCCTTCCTCTCCCCCCAGCCTCCATTCCCTAGAATGGATCTGTTCACTGCTCAGAGGAATACAGGAGGAGTACAAGGGCTAGAAGGGAGGCAGAGCATACAAGAAAATCCCCTGTGTCTTATATTGCCTATATTTAACTTCCCAGCACCCAACTTACAATGACAAATGCAGTTGGTGTGGTATAAGAAGCACCAGGATCAGTCATAATTTTACTGGTGAGAGGCACCAAATACACAAGCCTAAGCTACAACATCCTGGAAGGGTGAAGAAAAACTGTGATGCTATTGCTGGTATGAATAATAAAACCACTTAAACGCTGCTTTTTGAGCATAACTGAATACATGTGATAGCATCATTATAAATTAAAACTGTTTATGACCTCCATTTGGTCCAAACAGTACAACCTTACTCACTACATGCATGGTTGAACAAATTGATCTACAACTGCCTGTGTTACATGATAGAAGAGATAGCCAAGTGTTCTGAAAAGGAAACAAAAAGAAAACCCCAGCAAAAGCAGCTTGTAATGACTCATGCAGATTTCTTAATGGCTACTGAAAATAATCTTTGATTCCTATCATTGTCAACTCAGTAAGCGATAATAACTAATACCTAAGTTATTATTTTATTTACATAGTTAATGTCTAGTTTTCTCTATTCCATAAAAATAAGTGTTAATATGTTTTGAAACCAATCATTTCATGAATGAATGGAAATCAGTACGTCTATAAATTCTGCTAAAGTACTAAAATAGGAGATAATCAGTATGTTCTTGACTGTTTGGGTACAAGACTTTCAAAGGACATGTAATTCCACCCCACCCTTGTATTTATGTGTAAAACCATAGAGGAATATGCATTCAAACGACACTTCAAGAGTCAGGTGTCTGTGGCACCAACTTCTTGTCTGCTTCATACATTTCCATTTAGAATTTTTTTCTCCAATTACAGTCACATGCTAAGGCCTTTCAAGGCTCCTCAGTACCTCAAACAATTCCTGAAGTATCTCCCACAGAAGATTTACATTTTTTAAACCAGCAGTAAACCGATTACTTTCATCTGTGCCTAAACGGCAGCCAGTTCACGTGAACCTCCTGTGCCTCAATTAACATCAGGGATGGAAAGAATAATTTACCTACAAGGTTCAGGTGTGCCTGATTTCTTCCTGCCAGGGGCTGAGAGCTCCTTCAGGCTCTGCAGGCAAGTTCTGCTTGCAAAGACAAAGGCTGGCTTCCAGGAGAGCACCGTGAGGCTCCTAAAGCATTTTCTTCACAACTAGGTAATTTAAGTTCTCTACATGAAATACAAATCTACGCTGAGACAACAGAGCACACAGCTTCACTGAGTGCACAATTTATGTCAGACTACAGGACAACACACTTAGAAACTGAACAAAGCCTAGTTTTACTGCCCAGTCCCCTGAATTAATATGCAACATTCATGCCTTAAGTATACCCTTGAGCATTCTCTGAGCCACAGCTTTGAAGATGTGTTGGTTTCCTATGCACTAACTTGACCTATATTCAGGCTGACTTCTATTCTGAGATCATTTCTGCTGTGAATTCAATTCCAGCTTCTATAGACACTGCTCTGCTACACCTATGATACAGACGGCAAAAAGCAGAAGGAAGTCAACAAATTAAAAGGCCTCTGCTGTCATTGCCTAACAACCAGGGTAAGCAAAAATCTCTTCTTTTTTTGTGAGCTGATCTTGACACGAACACATTTCCTTGATGATGTGGAAGCACGAAAACCAAATCTATAAACCTTTTAAAATTGTTTGCTTTTATGTCAGGATCCAAAGACCTGCTGCCCTGCTGGAGCCAAGTTTTATCTGTGCCACGAGCCAAGGATGCCAAAAAACTGCAAGAGATGAGCAAAAAATGGAGGCAGGGAAATTAATAACTTTTTATTTTCAGTGTAAAGTTACAAGATGAAAACAGAAAAATGGCTCTCTCTAATACAGGACACCACAGAGGAAGTGAAAACCAGCAACAAAGGTCTTACTTTTTTAAAACTAGCTCCTGTTTACTTGTTTTCTGATCCACAATTTTTTGTACCAGAACTCCACTTTTCCACTATATTTATAGCACAGAGGTTTACAGGATTAGGCCTACACCCTCTTGGTAACATCTGACAATTCGTTAACTGCTTCAAGTTGTTTCATGTAATGATCAAGAGGACCATAACAGAACACCTAAAATTCCACTTATCTCATAAACCAAAATGGTCAAGCCCTCTGAGTTTACAGCTCAAAGACCCCTTGAGAGCCTGGAGGACTTGCACTCTTGCACAGGTATCCAGAGCTGTGGTGAGCAGGAGCACTGCAGGGACTGCTGAGGCAGCAGTGCCACAACAACAGGGTACAAAAGGTACAAAACCCCCTGCACCATCCCCACACCCAGAGTCCCCCTCACCACATGAGTCAAGAGCTTCTTTTATTAAACTCTTTCATGCTGCACCTAGACTATGACTCAAGCCAACACGTTGTCAAGAAAAAGGGAAGGCAGGTTCAGGGAAGTCTGGTTTACTCCCCATCTGTTTTGGTACAGCACATGGAGGAAAATTCCACCAACAAGGGCTGCTGTGGCATAAAAAGCACCCTTAATTTGGCATTTCCTCAGCTCTCATCAGACACAGGATTGGTTTGGGTGAACCTGTGGTATGAACCACAATAGCTGCTCCTGCCTTTATCCCTGTCATACCACTAAGAAAGTGCACAGTCAAGCAAAAGAAAATAAAATTAGTAAATATGAAGTGCTGATTAGAATTTTGAGAACAGCAAGAGCTTGATATGATTGACTCTTGAGAACTTAAAGATATAGTATTTTAATTAAATTGTTAAAATTGACAGAAATGTTCAAAAAGCGAATGTATATTCGAAATACTATAAAAAGTGAATATGACATCACAGATTATTAAAATGTAAAACAAAAATATTTAAATGCATATTTTAGGTCTGGTTTTACGATAATTGTTTCACAGTTGTGCAATGCAACCAGATCAGATTATAAATAGCAAGATATGGCTTTTTAGATATAATCATTCTATAAGTACTATGCTGTATTTAAGAATGATCCAAATTTAATATTAACATTCTTTTTTTTTCCCCTAGATGTTTTTTTTCTTTAGAATATACAGATTTTGATTCCATGGAAACTCAATTGAGACTGTGCCACATCTTTCACAGAGCTGACTAAGAGCATGGGTGAACTATCTGGCTGTTATTTGAAATGTTCTTCAACTTTATGAAGACAGACTCATTAAAGCAAAAGCTTTCCCACAAACAGTTTCTGACAAAGTGAAAAAGTAATTAACACAAAAAGAAGAGAGAACTATTTTTACTTTTACTATTTTTCACCCAGCCAGTTTATTATAGGCATTGTCGTTTTTGACGCGCTCTCTCCTGTGACAATCACAGACGCAATTCAGAACTTCACTTATCAGCCAACGCTCTTTTACAATTACCTCATCCTTACTTATGAAATCTGGGATAAAATGGTACAACTTCAGGTACTAAATACCTAAAAAAAATACTCTGGAAGCTGCCAGGAATAGATACTAACTACACTATAGAACATGACAGAGTCATCCCAGAAAGTGCTCATCTTAATGCACACCAAAAGCACAACAGCTAAGGGGTACAATTTTGTAAAAAAAACCCCAACCAACCAAACAAAAAAACCAAACCAAAACAAACAAACAAAAAAATAACAACAATCCCAAACACACAACAACAACAAACCCAAACAACAAAGCAGACAGACAATCTTATAGTGTTCAAATTGTCTAATAACATCCATTTCCTCTTTCCCTTAACCTCCTGTTTGTTTTTTTTTCCTCTCCATTTTTCTCCATTTAAACTGTGCTTGTTGAACTCAATGGAGAAACACTTAGATCCCTAATGAAATTTTATATAACATTATTCATTATACATTTTTCTGCTGATTAAGGTTTCAAAGTAACCATAATAATGTAAAGCAATACCATGCTGCTGCTGTTTTGGGGGTTTTTAGCATAAAGGATATGAGTGAAACCAGACAAAGCATAAATCATAAAATCAGCATTCTGTTGCCCTTATCTCTACTGTAACACCTAGTTTTTGTTTGAACTAATAGGTTTGCTGTCAGCCAAATTCACAAACTATTAATTGTCATCAACCAATACATGTTCATGACAGAGAAACAAAATGTGTGAAGAAGCACATAGTACTGTGAATTTCATTTTCAAAATGCTTCTCAGTGTGTTAAGAATTAGCCAAACCCATTGTAACATCCTAAGTAATGTCTGATCCGAGGTCTAAGTAGTTCCAACACATCTTCTGGTATTCACCACAATGCAAATATTTCTTTATGCTTATCAAGAGATCCTTTAACAACAATGAAAAGATGTTATTTAAATACTTTCAACACCTAGTGATACTTGAAGTCCACAAAATAAAACAAATGTTTACCATAAAGGTAGCAGGAGGAAAGTTTTAGTCCTGGATAAGCCACCCAACACAAAAGACACAAGATTTTTTTCTTACTTACAGTGCTGAAATAACATCCATGGAAAAACAGCAGACAGCCTTGCATTTCTGGAGCCTCATACCAGCCTTGTGTAACTCTGGCTGCAATGGTGACCACTTGGGCTGCACAGACCAGCTCTGCGAGGCCCAGGTTCCAGGGGTGGAGAGCTGGCAAGTGCCAACACCTGTGCCCCATTAGCTGTGCCTCCCTCAGCTGACAGCAATCACCACTCTCCACTGCAGGGACACCTGGGCAGGGAAATCAGGCCCTCCCCCATGGCCCAGGTGTGTCCATCAGGAGGCTGCAGGCAGCCCCTGCCTCCCCTCAGACCCTGCCCAGCCCCACAGCAGTGGTACCTGTAGGGCTTCACCTCGTCTGAAGGTCTCAAAGCAGCTCATGGAATTAGCCAAACACCCAAGCACTCTGTTGTGCCACACTCTGAGAAACCTCTTCTTACCCAGATGACTGCTCAGAGGTAGCCCCATGACCCACCTCTGCCAGAAGGGTCAGCAGGGAGGCTGAGGCTGCCAAATCTGAGCTGCACCACTGCCTGACCCTGCAACACAGTTACAAGTTTTGTTATGACATCCGATATTTACTAGAACAGCAAATAAGGAGAAAGCCACTACTCCAGCTATGCAACAACAAACACGCTGCATTGCCCCCAAAAGTATTTAAGCTGAGTTTAACACTGAGCTGGACAGGTGGCATCCACACCGAGGGGTGGGAAGCTGGGGGTTTCACTCCGGGGACGTTCCTCTCTAATGCAGAGCTCGCTTGGGGCTGGGGCTCTCTGCAGACCGAACCTCTCTCCACACAAAGGTGTGCGGGACACAGGAACCCAAAACTCCCTCTCCCCCTGCCCGGCCCAGCTGCAGCTGGCTGCCAGGGCAGAAAAGTGAGGAGAAGACAGAAATTCCGAGTTTAGCTCTGGCTGTGGGTTTTTTTCATATAAGCACAGAATGGTTTGGGTTGGAAGGGACCTTAAAGATCATCTGGCTTCGATCTTCCTCCTGTGGGCAGGCGCACATCTTCCAGTTGAGGAGATTTTTTTGTTGGTTGTTTTGGTTGGTTGGTGTTTGGGGAAAGGGAAGGAGCGTTGTTGCTGTACTTGCTTTTCTTTGCCCCCGGAGCTCGGCCCCAGCAGCTGCCCGAGCAGCCTGGCTCCGAGGCCATGCCCCGCTGAGCCCCGGCCGGAGCGGAGCCGCTCCCGCTGCCCGCCCCGCTGAGCCCCATCTCCTCCGGCACCGTCCGGCCGCGAAACGGCCCCGGGGCGGCGGCGGTGCCCCCACAGCCCGCCCCACGGACCTGCGGCCGGGCCGGGAGCTGCGCGGGGAGGGAGATGTGCGGGGAGGGGGATGCGCGGGGAGGGGTATGCGCGGGGCAGGAGATGCGCGGGACAGGAGATGCGCGGGGAGGG
>VXBQ01009097.1:2010081-2048152 GCA_013400175.1 Phainopepla nitens | reverse complement strand
CCCCGGGGCAGCGCCCCCGCTGCCGGGGCTGCAGCCGGAGCGCCGCGGGCAGCGCCTGCCGGCCGGCCTGCCAGGGAAGGTCAGAGGAGAGACGAGCGGGACGTGATACAAACCAGAACTGACAGCGGCTGAGCACAGACACGGCTCCAGCCAGAGCAGAGCACGGATCCTTCGCAAACCAGTTTCGGCCGTGATGTGCAGTGAATACCTGAGCAGCCCGGCTGGGCTCGCCGATCAAAAAGAGATGCCAAAGGGCCAACACTAATGGCAAGTCTGTCTCGCCACAGTCATCAGCATGACAAGGTTGATGCTGTAGGTGCCTGGAGAAACAGATCTTTTACTTTCTCAGAAACCCAGGCATAAACTACGGGCTTAACTCATGCATAAACCCCAGAATGAGCATAGCTGATGGCTGCTAGTAATGTGAGCAATTAAAGACTATAGTTTTCACTTTAGATTAACAATTTTAAACACAGGATTACAGTGATTTTTTTAGCCACACAGCTGCTGAATGAAAAAAAAAACAAACAAAACAAACAAAAAAACCCCACCTTTTACATGAGTCGGAGCTGAACACTTTAAATTAGGTTATAATCAAATAAAACCTTATTAAAATTTATTTGCCCCATTAGCAACTCGATTACAATTCAGCAAGACCAAAAAAAATCCATGAAAAAGCACACAAAAAAGAGTAGGAAATTGAACAACAGAGGGAGACAGGGACATGCAGAATCAGTACATATTCCAAAGAACAATATACAAACATGGAAATATTTTTGCTCTGGCTAAAAGGACTACACTCAAGATGTGACTGTTTCAGTCTGAAAGCAAACCACCTGCTTGGAATCTTAACTCAGCCAGTTCCTCTGTGGCCTCAAAGTACATCAAACCCATCTCCCAGCTGCATCCTTCATACTTTGGCATACAAATTTCCCAGAACCCAAACATGCCCTACTGTCCCTGGCACCTTGCTGGGCCACAAAGGGCAGGAAGGAGCGAGCTCTGTACCAGTGCAGAGAGACATTCCCATAGCAGTGCCTACACCTTCCTAGCAAATTGATATTCCAGGTAGAAAAATAATTAAAAAAAAAAAAACCGACAGAGAAACCCACAAGCAAAGAACTCTTCTTGGAAAAGGCAGAGACGAGAGCCCTGAGTGACCCTGCCCCTCTCAGCCTGTCTGCACAGGTGACAGATGCTGCCTCCTCCCATCCCCAGCTCACCAGGGGGAAGGGAGGTTGCATCTATTTCGGTTATTAAGTGGATAATGACTCCATATGCTGTCCTGCAGCCAAGCAACAAATAAAAATCATAATGTACAGGCCAAGTAACTTCCTTGGAATCTAGACACATTACTGTGCATAATTCCCTTCTTAATGGTTATAAACAGACCAGAGCAATATACGAAAATAACATTCTACACAGAAGCATGATTATAATCAGCTATGTATGACATTTCTGTGCCATTTGGGTTAACTTTCAACAGCATTCTAACAGAGTTTGTCATTTTTCAGGTAATATCTTGCTTCAGTAATTCTATTTCAAAGTAGAAAACAACACCTAAGGTTACAACTACTGATAGAGTTATACAGAAGCCATCTTAAATTCCCCAAAAATAATTTTTTATTTGCAGTAGGGATCCTCGAAAAAACACAGGGCTAGTACTGACAACTGATTTCTTCTACGATGACTAGAAAATAGAATGTAAACAGTATTTTTTTTATTGTTCAGACAAGTTACATTGAACTCCTGGGAGTCAGTGTTTTAAAGCATGCAAAATCCATGGCTGAAACAGAGCCTTGGAGATCAAATCACATCTCGGTTTGAGATTCATTGCTGGGTCTTGGGAAAGACAATTATCTTTGATGTGGTCAATTTTTTTCAGTTTATATAATGGTGGTAATGATACCTCACAGGACTCATTTAAGGGTTTAATAACTAATGCTTGCACAAAATTTTCAAGTTGCTAATTATGATTATTTAGCTAAGTGTTAAGCTAATGCATATGTAAGAAAACAACATTAATGTATTCCCAAGGATGATTATGATCATAATTGTTATTAATGTCACATGGACAAGTGCAATTGTTCCTCGCCTGCCCAGGTGTGAGGTGTGTGTGCCACACCTGGCACCTGGCAGGAAAGGCAGGGCACCTCAGAAGTCGTAGCACATGGAAATTATGCTAGAACAGGAAATGCTGGAAGGAAAATATGTTCACAAGCCCAAGTTTAGAGTCAGCCTCAATCACTGAGACATCACTGGGAGTGGCTGGCTCGGCTGTCAGGCAGGGCAGAGCTGGGAGGTCAAGGAGAAAGCAGCAGAGCCCCAGCAGAGCCAGCCAAGGAAGTGGCTGCAGCAGTCCTGACACAGGGGAAGGAGAGAGAAAGCAGCAGGAGTCGTGGTGAGAATGGGAGGGCACAGAGAGATTTGGAGAGACAATGTCACTGACAGTTTCCTCTGCTAACGCTGGGAACAACTGCACTTGGTGCAGTCCTCAAAACAGAGCAAGTTTTATTCCAGCAAATATGAATACATTAGGGAAGAGAATAATTGAGAAGACTTTAGAAGGCTTCAGGAAAAGAAAAATCCTGTAAACAGGATTGAGCAACAAGTCTTTGAAAGAATCCTTTTGTTCCCGGCACAATGCTCCCAAAATCTGCTTCTTCAGAACAGTATTCATTTAAGAAAAAGAAAAAAGAAGAGAGAGATAAAGGGAAAGCCAAGAACACATTTTAAGGCAAAAGCACTTAACAACCATTTTCTTACTCTTCAGATTTTTTATACCTAAGCCTGGAGGTACATTGTCCACACTCTGTAACCCTGGAGGTTCTCAGGCTCTGCTGCCTGCATGCCTTTTACTGGGCCAGCACAAACAGGGCCAGCAAAACACCTGCACTGCCTGGCTTGCCAGGTGGGAATGACTCGGTCTCAGTTTCAAACTGGGAAACCCCCACACCACCCATTTCCCAGAGGAGTTTCTAGAAAACCCCACTATGTCTTTGGCCAGAATGTACCCCTGCAGAGGAGGGAGGAATGGGCAGAGGAAGGCATGGAGTGAGGCCTATGAGGGGAGGATGAGAGAAAACCAGGATGACAGCAGCAGGCCAGGGTGGAGCAGGGTAAGCTGCAGGCTCTGAGTGACCCTTCACTCCGAGGGACTGACTGGCATGTGGGATATTTAGGGTCAACTTGCCAGTGATCAGCTTAGGGCATGTCAGATCAGAAGGAAGCTGCAGCATACTGAGGATTTCCCTAACAAACAAAAGGGACTGCTATTAGCATTTCAAACAAAAGCACAGGTTTCATTTTATTAAGCAGTGTAGGAAAAACCCAGCCTGGTGATACCCGCACTTCCTGCTCCTGCAGTGGACTTGCAGTACAGCCCTGAGGGGGTAATGATTATTGTCACCTTTACTAAAGATTATTGCCAATCTACCTCTGCCCAGAAAAGCCAAGGCTCATGCTTCAGCTTGTCACAGTCTGACTAAAAATATCAACACTTTAAAGTCATGGTGTATTCAAAGTATCTCATGACTCTAAAGAATAGACAGAATAGCAACAATAAAGAGGAAAAAACAAAATTCTAGTTTCAACTAGACCACTGGCTTTAGAAATCAAACATTAACTAACATTGGTACATCCTTCCTGTGTCTCTGAGGAAATCTGCTTCTCTGTCAGTCCTTCCTTGAAATACTCAGCTGGTTACACACAAACTTGTGTGAATCTCAAAGCTCTGAAATGCCTAAAAGTTTCACTAATTCCCTCAAATGAGTAGAGAACAGGCCCCTACAGCCAGAAGGGCTCTGGCACAAGCCAGGACTTGCCTGTTACAACAGGTCTGGCCAGGACATCCTGCCTGTGTCCCGCTACACAGCTGGGGCAGGAGAAGGGAGGGGAAAGGAGGAAGCTGAGCAGGTGTGGGAGAACAGAGGGTACTGCTGCCTGGAGATGCTCAGTGGGTTGGATGGGGTTTTTTATTCCCATGTGCCGAAATCTTAAAATGCTACAAGCTCCGCTGAAGGCCACAGGGCTCTAGTAATGTACACTAGCTTACAATGCAATCTTTAAAATTTGCACTTTTCTCTGATACTAGAACCATTTATCTCACTGTAATCAAGTTTTTACTAGAGTAAACTTGTTTCTAAACTCCCTCAAAAACCCTAGAACCGTTTCTGCTATGTAGTAGACAGCATGTTTGTCAAACAAAAAAGAAAATAACTAGCTTTTAAAAATCCCCCATAATTATAATTAGCATGGATGTATTTTGGCTGCAGTCAGTAAGAAATACAGCTCACTGTAAAGCGAACTACAATCAAACATATTAATGGCATTCAACATATTAAAATTAAATGACAAATGTAAGATAGAAGTGACATTCAAGTGAATGATTTCCATAGCCTCTGTCCCCATATGTTCTCCACGTTCCAGTGCTGCCTCTGAGAGCACCACAGTGACACCAGAGGCCACAGAACTCCTTCCAGGGGAACGGCAGTTTTGTGTTAGGAGCTCAAGAACTACAGTGACTTACTGCAGTATTTTCATACAGTACTCCTCCTGCCTTGAGCCTAAATCCAAAGTAAACCATGAATGAGCAATGCAAGATGCTCCCTGGAGGGCTGTAGTGGTGTGGGTGACACACTTCTCATCTCCCTAGGGGTGAAGTACATCACATCCTTGGAACTTCCAATCTCACCCCTCTGCAAAGCTGCTGACTACTCCCAGAGCAAAACAGCTCATATTCACACATGCTTTATGTGCCGTGGGACTGAAGAAAGCAAAACAAATCCCCATTTTTCAAGCATACACAAATCAAAACCTGAGTAGAAGAAATGTATACAAATAAATTTTGAAGAAATAATTTAAACAGCTTTAACGTTGGACTTCTAGTGTGCCTATCTACCAGAAAATACTGATGTAAGCAGTCAGTTTAGGTTTCACTGACTTGGAGGCAGCAGACCCATTGACTTCAATGAGGCCAGGCTTTCATTGTGAATTTAATCTGGAAAAATCTCAGTGCTATTCTTGCAGGATAGGGCAGGGCACATGGCTACATGACTGAAAGGGGCACATAAAAGCAGCCCCAAGACAGCACAAGCCATAGTTTGATGAATGAGAGCCCTGTACAATGCAGCACTATATATTGCATTAAAGGCTTTTTGGTTCTGGTCATTACTAGGACCTGTTATTACAGGTTTTTATTAAAATTATGCATAATTGTAATTGCTAATGTGTTATTATATGCTCCTCTACGTGAGAAGTAATGAATAGCTTAAATTAAGGAAAGAAACAAACCTGTAGGTGAATGCAGGCTTGTTCCCACTGTGATTTATTGCAGGATGTACTTACCATCCTAAGGACTGCCCTAAGACAAAAAGGCAGGGCAAAATTTTCTAAGGTTTCTTTACCAAAGTTGGTTTTGTTTTTTTATTTGAAACATAAATTATAAAGTGATCCAACAGGTTAGGAAGTATAAAGCTCTGCTTCTTAGTAATTTCTATTTCAAAAATTAATCATTTGAGGCTATGCATCTTCCAGTAGTTCACAGGTAGTGCAGGGCTGGGGAAACTGCAGCATAGGTGCAGCTTACTCAACCATATGCTGCTTTCCTTAAGTTACCCATTATATATAAAAAAAATAAATATCTTGTGACAGATTGTTTTGACAGCTAAAAAACATTTAAATTTTTTGAGTGCATTTGACTGAAAGGCAAAAATGTTAGATAGATGTTAATTTAACAGATGTCTAGTTTTGCATCATCAGCCTGAATTTCTAGTAAGTCTCCTTGCTGCATCACAACATGAAATCCTATGAATTCCACATGGATATGCCTTTTGCAAACTTCAAATGAGCCACGCTCATTGAAAGGGAAGTGAAATTGTTGTAAGAAGATGATACCACCTGGTTGTACTTCTGATCAAGCAAGTAAACACATCCAGCAATAACCAAACCAATATACTGCATTACAGTCTGGGATAAGGGGGCTTTATTTGAGGCTGTATGTTAAAAGCATTCATTTACATGAGAGAAAAAAATAAGGTGGTTTCCTAAAACTCAAATAAATTCCTGTATATCTAATTATCCAATTTTTACCAAATTTTGTTCTGCATATCTTTAACAGAAATCTTTGTATGCTGAGTATACTGTCATACTCCATATATACTTTAATTGTGCTTCTGTATTGATTGTAGAAGAAACTGAAATAATAATAGATTAACTAAAGCTGGTGCTGCTAGCAACAATAAAGAGGATCTTAGAAAGATTGGGATTGGGATCTTTGGGATTCAGTCACCATCAAACCCATTTTGGTACTTTCATGACTTCAGAACAGAAGAAGTTTTACACAAGGAGAATTTCTCCCCAGAGCAGTCCCACCCAACTAACTCTATCTATTTGGTATCTCAAAAGCAGCAAAAACTGTTCTATAAATTTCTGTACTGAATTTGCACATAGTATTACTGTTTTCACTTCACAGAAAATTAAATAGAAAATAAAGAGATATAATTACAGGGGGGAGTGAGCACACCTGATTTCAAAACGATCCTTACATTCAAACTAACGAGCTGGAAACTCTCTTGCTGGAATACAATGTGTGTTTGCTAATGCCACCTGATCTCTAAATACTGAGGATCAGTGATATTTACCTGCTTAATAGGAACATTATGAGACAAATCTAATTCATTTAAGGGTACTTAAAATCACACTCTCTGATTTATCTGCTTAAACAAACTGCATTTACCTGTTCTAGTTGTGATCTACATATCATGGCAAGCCAAGGCATTTCTGCAATTGGTTCCAGACTTAAAATCTGTGCTTTTGAAAAGGGCAAACATGCTTCCTCAGTGACAAAATTCATCTGCTCTCGTTCCCTTAGCAAGTTTATCACCTTCACTAAGTAGACACCTGTTATTTCATGACCCCAACTCAGTTTTAACTCTTTTTCAAAGAAGCATTTGGGTTGGATCAAAAGATCTCATTTTTCCTTAATTTGGAATATGTCTATCTCTTCTTTTTTTTTTTTTTTTTAACTGAGACATAACATTGCAACACATAATTTTCACAAGCTGAATAACCTTAATGACACCTCCATGAATTCTGGAAGACAAAATATTTTACCTTGAAATTGGTTGTTTTTTTTTTTTTTTCCTTTAACATAGACAGAATACAAAATACAAAAAGTCTAAGTACATTCAATTATTCAAAACCAGCTTTCTCAAGAATCAAACCCAAAAAGTTGAATTAAGGAATGATGAAGTTTCTTTCTCTGGTGAAGCCATGCCCTGATGTGGCTTAAATAAAGGTTTTGAAATTTATGGAAATGCTTCCCCAGGGTAATTTTTTATAACAGAGAAAGATTAAATTCACAAGGTTAACATAATCTAAATATCAGAAATACAATAAATAAAGACCTCAAAAGAGTAGCTTTTCTTTAACTGTTTTAACTATGTCACTACATCAAGCACAAAACATTATTTTTTAGTTTATCTTTACAATAAGAGAAACATTAAATAAAATGAGATTAAGTTTTTCCACAAGCAGTCAATCATCATGGGATATCAAGAATCTGCTTATGATTCGTATTTACAGTCTCGTCACTGTTGCTTTATAAATATATCTTTGATTTTTGACCTTGCTAATTAGGCTGTGTGGAAATACTATCAACTGCTCGAGACAGATGTTAAACACCTGCAAAATATTCCATAAATTGATGTTTATATACCTGATTCCATCTGCTTGACTTAACAGAAACCTTAAAAATCCTGCAAAACATTACTAATGGAGGTATTCTTTATCATTATTTTTGTTTTGCTCAGTGTAACAATCTCAGAATTTTCACAATTTTTGTTTTGTTTCTTATTCTGCTACATAAAGTACATACAGACGAATAAGTCTGGACAAATGGAGCACACCTCATATTGATTTAAAAAAAAAAGTTTAAAATGAAATAACACCTCCTTGCTCTGGACTGACACAAACTAAAAGATGGCACAAAGGAGTGGATCCACTGAAGGCATTTCTGGAGATCCTCTGGAGAGAGGGTAAATAACAGCAGTGCCTCAGCATCCCTGGTGCCCACAGGTAAATTGGTTGTTGAGGGGCTGCTCTTGCACTCTCCTTGCTGAGTCAGTTCCTTGGAAGGGGAGCAGGAATAAAGCCAACAGGTGTTCAGATATAAATGAGGACACCCAAATTGACAAGAGAGATGATTAGCTCAGTGTTTGAGGAAAGAAGAAAGCCAGAGTCCTGCACCATTCCTGCTATCAGCTGGTTCTCCTTTCATGTCTCAGTGGAATTTTAACATAGACATTCTCCAAAAGTTACACGACAAAGTTCCTGTTGTGACAAAACCTGCCCTGCCCTGCAAAATGTGAGGAATTCAAAAGAAATAAAAGACTCCTTCCATGTTGAAAGAAACATAAAAATAAACCCCACAACCTAACAAGAAAATTACTATTCAACAGAAGAAAACCTTCTCGTGTTGAATTTTTCCAGCATCTAGTAAATTTAAACTAAATATGTATTAAAAAAACCCCAAATGCTAAAAGCATTATGTATTCTGTTTTATAGCAATTCTTGACCAACTACAACCTTAAAACAAGGAAAAAACTCTAAAGTAAGATTTTTTTTTTTAACTAAACCCAGCAGTATATGCTTTAATATTTTAGTAAGACTCTCAATACGCTAGTGAGGAGAAGTGAACAGAGAAGCAGACTGGGGTTTGGAAAAGAAGGTTGCATTCTCAAATTTGCTTCGAATAATTTGCCTGTCTCTTCTTTAATGTTCTCAGCTGTGACTGAGGCTGGTGGCAGGAACCTTTCCCAGGGAAACACTTTGCAATTCCGAGCCGCGTGTCAGGGCTGAGCGCGTCACTGCAAACAGCGGCCGGAATTAGAAAAACCACAATGTATGCAAAACTGCCATTAGGCAAACTATTTGAGCAGCATTCTGATGATGAAAAAAATGTGCTGATATGCCCCCTTAAGTTCCAAGGCACATCAGCAGACCATCCCAGTGTAAATCAGTCCATTCCAATCATGCTGTTAAGCCACGCATGGAAGCTTCTATAAAACACACTCATTTTTCCATTTTCACAGATTCAATGCACAGCAATACCATCTCCTTCATTTTCCAGAGGTCTCTTTCAAAACTTTTTTTTGTTTCCTCCCAACATTTTTATTAAGTCCTCACTAAGCACTGTTTGTCACACTTCATTTTCATTCACGTGTTTAAAAATTTCAGCTGTATTCAGTAAACCAAGCTTAGGAACTCACAGTGGCTTTAAAAGAAGCGAAGATAGAAACCAACAAAAGGCAAAAAAGCCCTGTAATAAAGAGTCAACTGGGATTGAGTCTGGGAAATAAATACTTTGACAAGCAATGTGATGGGTAAGATTTTTAAAAAGCTGACACTTGATCGAACAGTTGATAATCACTTCTCCTGTACTGTTAACCAACTGGTGGCTTTATTAATAAATTTGGGATATAAGTGTTAGCCCCAGATCTGGCTGCCTGAACAGGAGAAAAATTAAATACATCCATTTTTTATGCTATTTATTTACATCTGTTTTCTATTTGGCTCCTTCAACAGAATAAATGATTCCATTTCTCTAATACTTAGGAACCAGATTCTGGAGAGTATGACAATCTGATACTGCGCAAATATTGCATCATTAGGAGGAAACATTCTGCTGAGGACAGTTGAAACTTCAGGAGAAGCCATTTCCACTGAAATGGAAATCAATTTAGTGGAGATCACAGATGAATTGCTTTTTCTCCATCTAAAAGCTACAGTCGGAACCCACATTATCTTTAAAATTAAACTGATAGTAAACAGTTATTGAAAAATGTTTATGAATATGAATTAGAATGCACCCAGATTCGACAGACAGACATTTAATTTTCAGGAAGTTGAGCAAAAAGGGTTGTGCTATCAAATTCGGCAGAATCAAAAAAGACTAATTCTTCAGTCCTCCAGCATTTTTCAATATTCTGTTGCATATTTAAACAGTATCTAAATATTTGATCATTAATATTATCTTCATACATTTCCTACAGTCTGTCTACTTTCAAAATCAGGCTCCTGCTTGTATTATTTTAGAGTGAACTCAGAAGTGTTGCTAAAACCAGATGTGAAAAAAGAGTTGGTTTTATTTCCTCCTTCACATTCATAATTCTGATGCTGACAGAAGCACAATGCTCTGTACTGAACACTCTACTTCTAGCTAAGATGTATTTATCCGCTCTGTGACAAAATAACTACCAAGGTACTTTCTGTTCATATAGAATTTATGTCTCTCATAAAAGAAAATGCAAAATAAAACCCACATAACTTAATAATTAATATTCCTAACAAGAAACTTATCACCATGACACAGTTGAGCTATAAAATTTAAAAACGGTAGAATTCCGATAGCATTTTGATTATTCTATGCTTGGCTGCGTCGTGTGTTCTACTCATTGGGGGTATATACAGTTATCTGTTTCGTAAAGAGGAACACTACAGATAGTCTTTCACCTGGGAAGTAGAATCAAATCAACTTAATATTATATTCTGTTTGGTCTAGTGAATTTACCAGCATCTGCAGCAGTTTCAAAATAGCTAAATTTTAATTTTTCTGGATCTTGCCTCAGTCTTTATGAATGCATTCATTTTCCCACCCCCAATTATTGGAGCTTAATTTTGCTTTTTATTTTAATTCACACAGTTCAGAGAAAAATAAAAGTTAAAGTTACTGTACCTCAACAAATGTACCTAAAGTGGCACTATTTTTGCATGCATGAAAGCTCAAAGCCTCAACAACTCCCATGAGCGATTACTCTTCTAACACTAATTAGATATTTGCTAATTAGTGTCTGATGTGTGAAATGAAAAACATTTTGAAGCTGAAATGGATAGGGTCTATAAAGATAGCAGCGCTATCCCAATTCCCTTTTTTCTGTTATCATATTTCATAAATATTAATAAGATCACATGATACTACCCCTTCTATAAAATTATCTTTCTGAAAGCAGTCTATTGTTTGGCATAATAGGGCTGTGTCAATATTTTGCATTAGCTGTAAAGCACTCAATAGAAGGAAGTGTTTTCTCTCAATGTTAAAGAGATGTCACATTTCATGCATCATCTCTATGCTGCATTAACTGGGCCCTCTTTTTAATAGTTTATCTTTAATGCACTGAAACTAAGAATGCAAAACTTTGAGTAATCCTTTACATTTCTGAATAATTCACTGAACTTATCTCATTTCAAAAGTATCCCAAATAAAATACAAATGATGAAATAACTTTTTTTCTTAAGCAGATACCGAGAACATCAAATTAGTGTCTGTGATGATTATTTCCAGGAAAGGCTTTGGAATTCTAGAATAGCTAAAATAGAATAATGTCTTGAAAAGTAAGTTCTAAATTCATGTTAGAGATGTTTGAACAATATCTGCCTGTGATCATGCACAGAAAATTGTTCCAAACTGCCAAGGAGAATTACCTGCGTCATTTAATGATACAAAACTATTTATCTATCAGAATATTAAGGTCTAAGAAAAAAAATCGAAAGAAAAAAAAGTCATTAAGGTGACTAATTCCCAATAAGGAAGCTAATTCCAAACAGGAATACTGAAGCACTGCTCACCTGTAAATACTGGCCACATCACACCTGGTATCTAATCACAGGACTGACATCAAAACTATAAATCATAGCTAAGCATGAATTGACAAAGGTGACATTGAAACAAAATAATGACGAGATGATCACTTTCCCCAGGCTGACATTTTGCGATTCTAATAACACCCATCAAGGTGATTAAAACGATAATAAAAGGCAAGTTCTGAGGAAAAGAATAAAACAGACACAGGCAGGATAATGCATGACAAGTGAAGCTTCGATTTTGCATTTCACTTTTTTCAATGAAATTTCTTCATTTCAGATTGAAGTTAGGCAGTTCATCAGTCCCAAAGGTGTTTCTGAAATAGAAACCGCCTTTTCTACCAATACACTGTGCTTTTCATTTTCCATGTATTCAACAGAAGAATAAGCTCTTCAGTATCTATTTATCCTGCGACAGTAATTTACACTTCACATTACCTTGATACTTTTATCTAACTTCAAATAATTAAAGCATCACAATACGATTGACACTGACGGTCAGGGGCAAATTCCGATTTCATTTAAATTTGTGCGTTTGCTGAAGTAAACATATTAACATCAGCTACAATGGCTGTGTCTTCTACCTTTAATTACTGTTCCCTCCTTGACAAGCATTACGGGTTTACTTCCAGCACATACTGACATATTTTGCCTTTTATAGCCCGAAAGATCACTGTGGTAACAGACAGCTATAGGGATAAAAAGTTCTGATCAAAGCTGCATCCAAGTGGTCTGTGGAGGTGGACAGAAGCCTGGGACAGACAGTGACTGCTTTCCTGGGACTACAGAGAGCAGCAAGCATCAATCAAGCCAGGTGTATACGGCACGACACAGTACATCCATACATCAGGGGGGCTTTTGGTACACCAAGAGTTCCTATTACACACTCCCTTACACATGGCAAACCTTCCCCAGCTTTGCCTCAGGAATCATTCTCCTTCCCAGTCCATGGCAGAAGTGACAGCAATCAACAAAAGCAACTCCACTGTACAGAGCACCGAGTCCTGTCCTTGGGTGACAAGTGCAGCCACTGTTCTTGCAGAGTCAAGACTTGTCTGGCTGGGCAACAAAGGGTTTGCACTCAGCTGCCAATTAACATGAGCTAAAATGCTTGTAAATAATTAAACTTTACATTTCTGAGTTCTGTACATATTAATCTATTCATGCTCTGCTGACACTGTGAAGTCAAAAAGAATCACAACACATTTGTTTCTTTGATCTGTAAAATAAATGACTGGTTAGAGTCAGACGTCTCACAAATACAGTATTTATGGTGCATCTACTGGGGAGGAAAAAGGCAAGAAAGTTTAGGAACTTGGACAAACAGATAAGTTGTTAGGAACAAAAAGACTGTAACAGTCACTGAACTTGAACAAGTTGCTGTGTTCAGAGATGCAAAACTGATACTGAGAACAGATATAATCCAGTTTTTCACTGCTTTGCATACAATGAGAATCTTACCAACAAAATACAGAAACTGACTCTGGTTCAAACACATCACTTCTAAAACGGCAATGAATCACTGGGCATTTTGAAGCAGTTCAAAATAACCAAAAAGTTCATTGCCAGTATATTTCTGATGAAAGTTTTGCCAGTACTTCCAGAGTTCAGTCAGGTCATGCAGCAGCCTCAGTGAGAAGTCATGTCAAGCACATGTGCAGGCTGAGGTAAGCACAGGTTGCTATTTCTTGCAGAAATCATTACGGTCCTGAAAGAATTGATCCTGTCTCCTCACTAAAATGTACCTACTGTATCATGGGCGGAGTAGGAGCAGTTGCTGCCCTAAAGCTGTCTGTAAGAAACATTTTTACCAGGGAGGATCAAGGGGCAAAGCAGAGTTTCCTTCCAGCCACTTTTACTTATGCAAAAATAGGAGAAGTCTTGGAAGGGCAAGAATGTATCTATTTTCAGAGAACATGTAGCTCAAGCAACAAGCTCTCTTTTTTTTAATAGGCAACTTCAAAGAAAACCTACATCATTCATGTGTAGCATACTAATAATCTGCACCTTTGTATTCTGTTTTACACTGGTCTTACGACCTGTTAAGGATATTTCATTAATATATTAAAATATTTAAAATTCAGTATCTAATTCTTTTAATTTCACCTGCTTTCTTGACACTCTTAAAGCACAAATGTATGGAATTGTAGTGTAGGGCTAATCAGCCTCACTGTATGGCTTAAAAAAATCCACTAATTAAAATGAATCTTTCATAAGAGTCGTTTTCTGAGCCATCATCTCTATGCTTAGGAAAAGGCTTGTCTGGTAACTCAGCAGTTCACCACTATTTCTGCTGTTTCCCTGCAAAATACTGAATTAACTGAATCTCTAGAAAGGCAGACTTCTTATGCTTCACCTACTTAGCAGGGAAGTTGTTCCTAAAGAACACAGAGAAAATCAGAGAGGAAAAAGAATGCCTTTCTTAAAATAAAAACAAAATTTTAAAACCGTTTCTGTTATGACTAAACATTTCTTCATTTAAATGTCTAGAGAAAGAGTAATAGCTTAAGTTCTAAGATAATGAAACTCACTTTCTGTGAAAATGAAATGGCATTATATTGTGTAATAAATGATTGTTTCTGTATTTTCTCTCTCTTTCACTAACTGAAATTTGACATTCATTGGCAAAGTTTAATTACTGAACTTTTTATCAAAATAAAAAATGGAGAAGAATTTGTCAGAAGACGGATTTTATACACCTGTCAAAGAATAACAGCAGGTATTAAAACTATTTA
Source organism: Phainopepla nitens (assembly GCA_013400175.1). Taxonomy (NCBI): domain Eukaryota; kingdom Metazoa; phylum Chordata; class Aves; order Passeriformes; family Bombycillidae; genus Phainopepla; species Phainopepla nitens. The sequence goes on along the minus strand of VXBQ01009097.1, from coordinate 2,033,777 downwards.
ATAGCCTGGATTCACGTAGCTACAGATCTTTCCACACCTTGGTGAGAAGCCTGAAAACCAAATTGCATTTGCATGCTCTCCTAATGTTTCCTGGCACACAGAACCTGCCATTTTTTATCAAATGAATTTTAGTCTTTCACACAATTCCATTGTACCTCAGAACTGTTCAAGTTTCTACATTCTCTTTTTTTTCAAGTATTTCCAAGTGCATAAGCTTTTATTCCAAGAATGAAAGTCTTGCATGACTGAAACTTAATGAGCTGAACATTCTGCTTTAATGTTCCTCCTAATGGATCAAATGGAGGATGTGTAAAAAAAACAAACAAACAAAAAACAAATTAAAAAAATAGAAAGTTGTGCTCAGGAAATAAAGCAAATATGTGTGCCCTTGTTATGGTGCAGTGGTTTCTAAGCCTGACCTCACAGAGTTTAACTCTGTGGAGCTGTGAGTCTGCTCTCTCTCATCACACTCATGTGAAGGTCAATGGTAGAACTGCTCTGGATTAAGAAAAAACCTGATTAGAGTCACATATATTCATCTCATGGAATCCCAGCATGGCTTGGGTTGGAAAAAGCCCATCCCAATCCCACCCCTGCCATGGGCAGGGACACCTTCCACTGTCCCAGGGTGCTCCAAGCCCTGTCCAGCCTGGCCTTGGACACTGCCAGGGATCCAGGGGCAGCCAGAGCTGCCCTCACAGGGAGGAATTCCTTTCCGAAATCTAATCTAAACAAAAATGGTAAACTGTCCTTGTGCTGCCACCAATAGCTCTCCAAGGCTTCCATTTTTCCCCTAATAATTTACATATTATATACATATCTACATATATTTTTTAAAAAATGTTACCTAGTCCAATGGCAGAGGGCTAACAGAAAGAGAAGCTCGACTGGTCACATTGAACTCCTAACCTAACAGTAACACTCCCATGGTAATAAGCTGCATGACAGAGATTGGCCCCTGAAGCAGGGATCCCAACATGGCTCTAGGTCTGCTACCAATGCTGCAAAGCAGTTCTGGCAGGACCAGGATTCTAAAATACAGCTGCACTGACATACTGCTTCTCCTAACATGACTGATTTTCCTTTTGTAACTGCAATGTGATAGATTTTGAAAGAGTCACTCTGGTGATCAATAGCAATTTTTTACAGCATTTTTGCTATTTCCAGCTTCCTTTTCCTTTACTGTTTTTACATTCAGTGCACCCAAAGGATTAGTGTCAGTCTTCATTCAGAAATTATTTGCGTTTAAGAAAACATATGCATTCACTTTCCATCTCTTCAAAAATCTCACACAGTAGAATTCCACGGAGCTGTGAGACTGTTCTGTCCTATCGTGCTCAGGTGGATGAGTATGAGCCCCTCATCACTATAAATAAGTGCACACAGGGAAGACAGAAGCAATGGACAATTCTGTGGGAAGCAGACAGCAGAATCTTGCTGACTTCTTTGGTAGAAGAGGCTCTGGCAGTGTTTGTGGGCTAGCAGGCTCCATGCTACCCAACAGCCTGTGCCTCTGGCCGTGCCAGCCCGGTCTTGTCTCCCTGGAGCTTTGCTTTTAGCTCTAATGATGACTTTGTTTAATAACCAAGAGCTGTTCTAAGCCTAATTGGTGTTACTGGTCCTCAGCTCTGTACAGTCACATGAAATCACCATCGTTTTGAAAGAAAATGATGAGTGGTCAGTCTGGGCAGAATTCCATGTGTCTGACCCAACTGTGACGCTGCAGCGCCGGTCTGACTGCAGAGAGAGCACAGGGTGACATGGCAAACACCAGCTCTGTGAGGGTGCCACGGGTCCAGGCCTGGGAGGGGCGGAACATTTTCTAAGGGTAAGGAAGAAAACAGTGAAGAGTCTGTGACACACAGGAGAGACTGCCCAGACAGCAAATGCAGACGTTACACAGAGCTGCAGATCTGTGGAGAATGAGCAAGGTGCAAGAACACATCAGAAACTTTATGGGAGCCCCAAACATTCCCGAAGTGAGGAGGATGAAGAACCCCCAAGAGCAGCATTGTGCTTTTCCCAGGCAAAGAGAAAGATGATCCCTTGCCAGCAGTGGCATACCCTGCATCCCTGCAGCAGGAATGGCTAACCAAAACCTTCCTCCAGGCTGAAATCCACAGTGGGGCAGTGGGAGCGCAGCATAACTTGAGAAAGGAAGGGGTAGGTGCTCAGTAGTGCATGCAACAACTTCAAATGTATTACTTTGTTATTTATTGAGACTTTTTGTGTAATGGCTTTCTCCCCTCTCCCTTCCCTCTTTTTTCTGGAACAGCCGCATGTGGCCTGCCAGTTTTTTTTTAGCCTGCTTTGTTACATTAACAATAAATTCTTGACTTTACATATGGTTGTCTTCCTCTCTGCCCATAACTAAGAGTTGCTAACGTGGAGTTCAGGTTAGATCCCCTGTTCCCCAGTGAAACAGTGAGCTTTAACAAAAAACAAGCATCCAAATCATCTTATGCTTCTGTAAGACAAGGAGACAAAAGGAGAATGTATTCTTTTAATTACTCATGTTCAAAATCCATATAGATTTTGATTTGAAAGGCTAACTGTGATTAAAGAACAGAAGGAAAACATATGTCTAAAGAAGCACTGTTAAAAAAATACTTCAGGAGAGTCTTTCATTGCATAAACCCCCCTCAACTTCAGGAGCTACTGAGCTGGATATTTGCGCACAACCAACAGGAAAAAATGCCTGAGTCACTCCAAATGAGTGCGAGTTGGCAGGTCTGCAGAGCTCAGCACTGTCTCTCTTGCCAAGTGTCATGCTTCATACAGAAGACTCACGCATCAGGTGTCCATGTCACACTTTTATTTCACTCTGCATAAATCTCACACAGAGAAATCTTGACAAGGCTTGTTTTATGCCAACACAGTACTCCATAAGCATTTCTCTGATAGGAACTGGAAAGACCAAGAGCTGGCAGCTGGATCAGCTTAGGTGAAGTTTTGATTCCTGCATCAGAAGTTATCCAGCAAACTGTTGTGCCAGCCACTGCTGGAGCCTGAGCACTCTCCCAGGAGAGTGTGTGTGATGTCCTCGGAGCTTGTCCAGCCCCAGCGGTCACAGCCATGCTCTGCTGCACTGGCAAATCTAATACACAGTGACCTTGCTTATACTCCTGCTTTTAGGCTCTGGAGAAAACTTCTTTGTTTTTGTCAAATGAATGATTTAATGAAACTTGTCATGTGGTGAACCACATTCAAACAGATTTTAGTGTGTCATGTAACTAGTATTTTATGTTTTATTCTGTTTAGTGGTTTAAGGTCACTCTTTTATACAGCACTCACATGTTGTGTTTAATTCTGTCTGTATTTCATTCTATTTTGTCACATCTGATTAAGCTCTATTTGAAACTCTTACTTTGCATTAGCACACTGGCTCTATTCCTATCTGTTTTGAGCTACGTGGATAAATCATGTGCTTGGAGCAGTGCCTCAGTAATCAAATTGTCTGCTGAGAGTGCAGTTCCATGCTGTAATTTTTGCTAGTGCTGAACCCAGTGTAAACAGATCCTGCCCTCCTCCTCTCACACCCACTCATCCCTGCCCGGCCTGCCAGCTCTCCCCTGTGTGCAAACACAGGGGCTGAGGAGCCGACTTAGGGGAACTGCTCCAGTCTGAAAAGAACCCCAAACCAAACGAACAAAAAACAAACGAAATGCCCTTTCCAAAAAATCCCCAAACAAACCAGACAAAGACAGAGAAACCCCAAACTGAGTGTCATTTACAAACTGATGTGGAAGCTCCACCTGTGCAATTTCACCCGCAGAGCTCCAGGAACTGTCACGGGAGGCAGGAGGGAGAAGAGGGGCGGGAGCTGAGCAGGGAGGTCTCGCACCAGCCTTGCTGGAATTGCTCATCGTGCAGACCTCTGCTGGCAGGGAAGGGAGGTGATGGAGCTCAACAGGCACCTCAGAAGGGAAAGGTCATGATCCTGTACCTTCCACAAAGAAGAGAATTTGCTCAAGATTTCTTCCTCTATAGAGGCACAATTTTGAGCTCAGTTGCCTTTGTATACTTTATTCGCTGTGTATCAAGACATCCATCCTGTTTGAAGAACAAAGGTATACACTCTGCAGGTTATGGAATCTCGGCACTTCTCCCCAGCAATTTTGCATTCTGTTACCTTTTTTCTCTATGTATTGTCCATGAAAATTACACATTCATTTTTAAAATATCTTTCAGATATATAAGCCATATAGGGAAGAAATCCATTCTAAGACTTACAGGAAGCTAACAACTCCATAGTCATCTAAGAGAGGGGTTCTTCCATTTATAAAATCCCTGCAGTACCTGCTGAGTGATTCAGACCAGAGCTAAGCTGACACCTGCTTTACAAGGCTCAGGAACCCTCTGCATTAGGCACCTCCAGGTCTTTTCCTTTCATGTGGCACTGGTTCTCCCTTTGCTTTTGCTGCAACCCTTGATGCTGCCAGCGCTCTGATGCCACACACAATCTGGCTGCTGGCTTACCAAGAACAGCTCCTCTACTGAAATGTACCCTGTGATTATTTCGTTCGGAGAAGGAGGTTTCATCCTGGGAGCAGCAGTTTTCAAAAAGCACAATGTTTATCAGGAAAAGAAAAAAATCACTATTACTTACGGTATTTTATGAAAATTCCCTGGAAGAGTATATGGATAAACAACTTATGCATAATGCCTTCTTCAACTAGGATTCCTTGGAAACTTTGTTCTCCAACAGGCAGGACGTTAAATCTGCCTGTGATACTTACCTCCTCCACCTGCACATTTATTTCTCTATCTTTTTAACCGTTAAAATAATTTACACCACCCTTGATTCTTGGACCAGCTGAGGCAGTGAACTCATTTTCCTGCTAAGAATGACATGCAATATCCCACACCTGAAACTTTACTAACCCAAACCAAGGTGAGATAATTTATTAGAGAGGAATACAACCTTCTACATTAAATATGATAATACATTTTCCCCTTCTAGTGACCATTTCTTGACTTCACTGTCAGCATCCATTCTATTCCCTATGACAGTGGAAAGCTGGAAGAAGAATCATTGATACATTGATACATTACTACTTATGTTTACCATGTGTGGCAAAACATTCTTAGATAACACCTCTATTTGTCTGTGACACAGCAGGGAGTAAATGAAAATGTTTATTCTGACCCCTCAGCAGAAAGAACTCCCTTAATCCACTCACTGATGAGATAACACTGTAGGATTACAATAATCAACTTGCAGTATGTCCTCTATTAGAGCACTAAAGATAGAGAATTTCATATCCACTGGGAAATGATTCTTCACTTACGTAACAGTGACAGGCTTTTGCCCTTTGAGATCACATTTTTCACCCCATGCTGAGCCCTCAAACGGCTTCTGTATCAAATGGCTAATATTAAGCTAAATACTACAATTCTAAAAGCCTGTAACTAAAAGAAAAATTGTTTGCAATGCTCACTATTGATTTAAGTAGTGGAATGATAAAGAGACAGATGTTAACAATACATTTAAGCTTCTAAGCATCCTCATAGGGGTAGAGTTACAATGTACTGCTTGTGAAGGGCTCTTATTTAAATGTAGATACAAATCTCAATCACTTCCTGCCCTAAGAAATTTTAAAACTGCTAATACTGTAGGAAAAGAGATTGCTCCATAGATAACACCACAGTTCCTCATGACCACTGCCTAATGTCATGCAGGAGTTCTCAATTTGCCACAGAATTACTGAGTTCTGTCAAAATTCAAGTAACTAAATGTGGGGAGGAAAGGAGAGAGGATGAGAAAACTCAGATAATTCATTCAAACCAGAATTTTTTCCATACACTTTTCTAAAGGAAATTTTAAGTGTCAAAAATACATATCTTGTGCTCATTATTAAATGCTAAATACCACAGTGTTTTGAGCTGCCTTGTGGCCATTGTAAAGAAAACAGGTGTTCTGATAGATTATAAAGTGTGAGTCAGAGGATGTGCAGAACAGAATTTTAATGAGGCTGCGAGCACACAAATCTGACTAGCCTTTTGAACATGATGCTAAAACACTGAAAGTAGTCTTAAAAGAGACAAAAAGCAAGAACACAACTAAAAAATCCTCATTAATGTACAGCAAGCGAATGTGGTGCCGAAAGTCATTAAGTCAGGTTTTGCAAGGCACCTGTGACCGCGAGGTCTGCGGGAGAGGAGCGAGAGGCTCCGGACAAGCCCTCAGGGGTGGGGCTGGCTGGCTGAAAGGGGCATTCATCATTCTCGCCTTTGGTCTGTCCGACTCCTGCTGCTAAAACATGCAAATTTCTTAATGATGTGCTCGGCTGTGTGAAGGGCCAGCCTGACGTTACGGTAACTACAGCAGAAAAATCTCCAGCGAGCACCTAATCCAGCCCCCAGTCTCCATCTCCTCCGGTGTGAGCAGCAGATGGCACAGAGCCTCTGTGTGGGCTCGCTGACGTGTGCTCAGAGACCTTCCCAAAACAGGAGCCAAAAGCATCCTTAGCACAGCAGAGAACCACCCAAATCACTCCCATCGTGGCACTGGCACACGGCCTCTCCAACACTCTTAGAAGATAATAGACAAAGACGCTCTGTGATTGGCATTTAGGAATAAAGTAATTTTGGGGAAAAAAAAAAATTCTTGCAAGCCTCATATCTCAGAAAAGTTTTATCTGACTGATAACAAAATTGCTGGCTTAAAACTAAACCCGGGCATTGCTAAAAGGAGAACATCTGGGGGTGTGTGTGGGGGAATAAAAAGGAGTGAAAGTGGTCTCCCAAACTGACACCACACCAAGTGCTCTCCAGTTTTCCTCACATGATTAAACCAAAGGAGAGGGTGAGGGGAAAAAATAAATCTCTATACCCGGTTTTGCTATGGCTTTTGTTTTGTTATCTGTGAGCTTCAAGTTAAGCCTGAATGTAAACACAGGAGTGGATCTTTACTAGGAGGACTGCATCAGATACGAACCCACATCCAAAATATACAGAAACAATATTTTGGGGAAAAAAATATGACATTTGTTTTATACGAATTAACTATTTCAGTATAATTTCCATTGGACTGTTATTGATTCCCACACTTTATTGAGGTTATTCTCTTCCTGTCAAGCACATGCTACCAGGAGCAGCACTGTGTTCTGCAGCTAGCTGGTCCATGCTTTGTGAAGCACGCAAGTTGTTAAGCGTATGCATTTTTCGCCTCCTACACACTTTTGGACATATGCTGTTTACTTTTTAAACTCAAAAAAGTGAGCATAGAAGATTACTTCTACACAGAGGATTTCTTTAGCTCAGCCTTAGAAGCAACATCCACTTGGGTTTTTGGCACTGGAAGGTGATGAGAAATGACAGGGCATTAACAACGGGAAGGAGCTATTCCTTTCTAAAAGGGCTGCCTTAAAAATATCAGGTACAGGAAACACAACAGCCAACAGAGCATCAGTCTCTCTTCACAAAGTCCATTGTAGAATATGATTTCTTACACAGAATGAGGTTCTACAGTGTTGAATAAAAATGCAGGACAGCCTGATCAACTTGGGCTCTACTAGTTTTCAGTAGAGAGGGACAAGGTTTTAATTATTTTCCTGAAGAAGAGAAGGTAAAACGGCCCAGCAATGAGGGAACTCCAGAAAATGTATGAAAAGTCCAGGTGAGAACTTCCAGGAAGTCTGAATAAGAGACATCCTCAGGAAAGCCAGACTGACAGTGTGACTGGCTTGGCTGGCCAGGGCCTTCAAGGGACTTAGGAAGTGTAAAAATCCAGAATGCCAGGCTTGAAACCCAAAGTGTCAAAAATGTCACAAGTTCCTTGAAAAATGTAGTCACATTATTTGTGGGGGAAACTGTGATCTTCTGATGCTCATGTGGACATATGGATACGTAAAAGAATGTGTGTGTGATATATTTGTATGTACGTGGGAATATAAATCCTGTGGATATATAAATGAAAGCATCAGCTTGTACAGAAAATCTTCCCTGCTAGGGGTAAACCTGGAGAGCATTTCTCAATAGCAGAACTCATAAACATAGGACAGGTGCCTACAAAATACCCCTAGAAGTACTTTAATCCTTTCATTAAGCCTTTAACCTTGATACTGTGTACTTCATGTTATTTTTTGTCAGAGTTTTTTGGTTCTGTATTTCTTCTGGATGGATTGACACATTTTTTGAACTATATCAAATTAAATTTGTCCATATTTGGATAATCTTATAAAAACTTCAGGGATGTTTCCTGTGCATTTTTACTCTTCTCCTTGCTATTATAACTTTAAAAGTTAGATGGAACTTGTCAAAGCCTAATTAAGAAAATCAGGAAGTTCAAAAATTGTATTAAAAGAAGAGAACAAGCAATTGAAAGAGAAAGCGTGTTAAAATTCCAGTTTGCATTCCTACAACCAGAGAAAGGATCTAAACTAAAATGTGTGCACCAACACCATAGTAAGTACAAATATAATGAAACTACCCTGAATTACAGTAAAGTACCAGCCCACACAGAAAACACCTCTATTATTATAGCTTAAAGCATACATGTAGGTGGTGGGAAAGGTGACTAGAGTTTCATTTTCCTTGGCCATATAGTCTGGTCTTTCTTTAGAAAGAAAAAAAACCACAACCATAAGAAACTGGAAAAAACAGAGTACATTGGGATGAATACCTCTAAATTATTCCACACACCCACCTCTCCCAATCACAATCAAAATAATTCATGATGCAGAAAACCTGTGACCTGCACACACTTTCTGCGCTAAAAATACAATTTATATGACTTATTTGCAATGCCCATTAACAATACAACTCAGGCAGTGGGTACATCTGTATCACAAGCATTCAATCTATAACCTGCAGAGCACCTTTAGCTAATTATTTAGCGCTCCTGATTCCCCCTTTCAGTGAACTGAAGATCACTGGTGCCAAGGATATTCATTCAGCCATGAACACAAGATCATCTCCGAGTACTTTCAGAATTTTTCTCTTATTAAGCTTTTTAATGTATAATTAGGCATTTCTTTACCAAGTGGATACTTGTCAGCTCTTACAACCTAGTGCAAAACATATGTTCTAAAAAGATATTAAAGAATAGCTTGAATTGGTATTTTGGTTCCTGTATGGATATTCCTGCAGATACTGGACATTTTCAAGGCATGTTTTTACACACACTCAGCCAGAAAACATGAGCCATTAGAGCTTTATCTTATTTTGATGAAAATAAAAGAAGCATCAAAGATACCTTTCCAACATGAGCTCTATTTTCATGGGGATTTGTATTTCAATGTGTAAAAAGTGAATAAAAATTTATATTTTACAAGCTTGCTTTAGTTGGATAAAAATCCCTGCTTCTAAACCTGTTTGAGCTACCTGCCTGTTCTCTCAAAATCTCTTATTAGTACAACCCAGCTGAAGTGTTAAGAACAGATATTACTGTTTAAATTATCAACAGATGGCTTTCATTATACTTTTTTCAGTCTTGCAATCAAATGAAACCTGCTCTAACAACAACTTCTTGCAAGTTTCTGTTTTTCAGAGTCAAGGTGAAGTAAAGGAAAGGAACCTCTTTCCCAGCTTAATGGAAAATGTGTTGAATGTGTTCTTACTGACATCGGCAACAGAAGTTTCCAGGAGTGAAGCCTGGGCTCAGTGCATGTAAACACTGAAATTTTTGTGTTAGTTTTCTGTAGGTACCGTTTAAGTTACATTTTAAAATAGCTCTATTGTAAACGTTGCATATTTATCACTTGCCTACAGAGAGTAGGTAGGAGTTTGACAGTGTTGCCAAAGAAATGTCAGTAAAAGAAAAGCAAGTGCCTAAATTTCCAGTTGGAGAACAATAAACCTTCTAATTATTGCATGTAAGTTAGAGCCTTTGTGTACTAAACATCAAATAATCTGAAATTGAAAGTTAACCCTTTAGGTTTGGAAACAAAATTTTTGAAATATTTAAATGACAATAGTAGTGCAATGGCCCTTTAAAATTAAAATGCATGAAGTTTAATAGTTTGCACCCTACCAATTCCCCAGTTAAGTCCAGAATGCTTAGGTCTTCAAGGAAATAATCTTAATGCCTTCCATAGCATGAAAAAGAAGAATCAGAGCAAAAAAGGACCATATACATTTTTCTTTTCTTTTTTTCAAGTTCATTGCTTGGCAATATCCATGCATGAGCATGTCTATAAATCAATTCCTCCGAAAACTTAATCCAGGCAACTAACTAACTAGAAATGTTTAATTGTCTCAAGGGGATCTTTAGCTTTTCTTCCCTTGCTCACTGTAAGAGAACTGAAAATGGCCCAAACACACACTTTCTTTCCAAACACGAATGTATCAGATGCTGACCTTGTAAAAACCAGTATGCCCCAGGCCAGAGAGATGAATTTACAGTTGATTACAGAACTGTATTGTCTTTCCTTCATCCACAGAAAATAACTTTGTGCTGTGTCTCAGAGCTCCAGGTGGGATCTGTACAGCCCAGCTGGGAAACACGGACACCATAAATCTCCCCTTGGACCGAGAGAGGCCCAGCACAGCATCACCTGGCCATGCAGGGCATTTTGTGTGGCTTTCAGTGACCTGGAAAAAGAGGCAGAGGTAACAGACTGACATTGGGGTAAGGATGCCAACAGACTAGAAAACTAGTTCCCTGTTCCAGTTACTACTGCACTAAATGGTCCACCAAAGTTTGCCCCTAAATAAAGGAAAACATACAAAAACATGTAAAAAACACCCCTCTCATTTTGTGCAGATATATATTCACAATAACAAATAGCAACCAGAGGATTTCCATATTTGAAGTGCAGCCAAAATGGTGCAGTAGGAAACAGCTGTAACACAGCCTGGTGGATGTATTCATTCTTGTTTTCTGAGCATCATTCCAGTGGCACAAATGATATTTCCCACATGCCCTCAGTCTGCAAAAATGATGATGAAAGCTTCATAAATTACTGATGCATTGCTTAGACATACTTTATAAAATTAATAAATTCTTCATGAAGCAATGGAATGATGTGAAAGCTTCCAAGAGAGATTGTATGTACTTCTTCCTTGGGTAGTTGCTATAAAGAAAAGGCCCTTTAGAATGGAGATTAAGATGAACCAGCTTCATGATTAGGTAGAGCACTCATACAGCAATGAAATCAAAGCAACTTCATTATTTTCCAGCACTCTAAAGAAGTGTGCACAAAAGACTAGTAAAAGTTACACAGCAAGAATGTAAAGAAAGAGATTCAGCACTGCACTGGGTAAAGACAGGACTTGGATGTGATTGCAGGTGAACAGCAGCACAGACAGCTGTGTACAGCTAAACCAGGCCTCTCTACCTTCTACCCTCTCTCCTGGAAAACTGTCAATTGAGAGAGTAATTGACTTTACAGTACATTAATTAGTGCATGTTGTGTATTTAGAAACAACTTCAAATTCTCACTTGGGTTACAGAAGCTCCGCAAGACCTGTACAGCCTACACTAATGTGCTCTACTCCCATTGAAGGGACAATTTCTCAGCCCTAGAAAATTCAGAAAAGTAACACAGGAGAACAAACTCAGAGAGATGCATATTAATAAGTATTAAAATACTTTCAAATTATTTGAAGAAAGATGAGCTCTGCCTTCTCTCAGTGGAAGGCAGGATTTCAGAGGTTCATACTGTCTTTTTTCCTCCTAAGTGTCAGATCTTTCCTGCTTCTTATATTCACAGCTGAATATGCAGGGCAAACCTAAACCTGCTGCTCAGCTAATCCTGCACAGCTCATACACACAAACAGACTGAAAATAGCACAGCTCTTCTGTAGTGGGTTTGGAAACCCTACACAGCTCACACACCAACCTTTGCTTATGCCAGGGCAGAAGAGGCAAGGAGGCAGCTGCCAAGGTAACTCTATCCCAGTGGCCATTAGCCATGTCAGGAAAGCTGCTGTTCAGGAAAGGACAGACTGACCCCTGCACTGAGACCCCCTCCTGGACACTCGCCAGGCACTCACAGGGATGTGTGACAGGAGAATCCTTTGGGACCAGGGGACCCACAGAGAGTGGGATGGACCCACAGAGCACCCTGACCAGCACGGTCCTCAACCTGCAGCCTGCACAGGGCCCTGCAAAGGTCCTGGGGAGATGTTTGAATAAAATGTATGGCTAATGGCTCTGCTAGACTTGGGGCCTGATCATGAAAGCATCTGGCAACCCTGCTGCAAATAAGACTTGTATGTGACTGCCCTCCGTGGAGCTCAGCACGTTGGCTGAGGAATGCAAATGCTCTCAGGGTAAGGGCCTCTGTTGTCTGTCACAGTCTTTTCCTTTCTACTTGCTTACATTAGCGTCAGTCAGAAAACCTTAAAACCCAAACAGAAACATGGTGCTTTGTTTCCAAAAGTATCATCATGCACTGAGGGCCATCACTCGTACTGCAGCTGCCTTATAGCCATGACAGGCTCTGTTATTGTATTTAGCTGCAATTATTGCTGTCATTCCTGCAATGCCATAAACAGGCCTGGCACTTAAAATATTAGCTTATTTCTCAGGTTTCTTGGATGTACAATTGCAATATTGAGCTGTTTACGGTTACTAGGTGCTATAAATTCTGTTGTCATTTCTAGGAACCATTTCTTTTAAATACATATCCAAATGTACCTTAAAATAAACAAATCCATATAGGTGAATTTAATTCCTTAAAATATGCAGAGACTGTTTAGAATATGAGGAAGATCATCTTTGTAAACCCATCCATAAGCTTGGGATTAAGGCATATTTTAAAAGACTACTTAAATGGATATACTTTACATTACTGGATTGAGGAATAAATCTGTTGAGGAAGCTGAGATGTTCATGATTAGAAGAAAAATAAATGAAGTTGTTTGAAAGTTTACAGACTGGAAAGAAGCAATAAAATGCAACACTTTTCATAAATGACTGTGCTGGTTTTGGCTGGTGTAGAGTTCATTTCTCTAAGTATGGTGGGGGTTTTGTTTTGGATTGTGCTGGAAATGCCTTGCTGACCCAGGGATGTTTTCCTTTCTGCTCAGCAGGGCTCACACAGAGTCCAGGCCTTTCCTGCTCCTCACCCCACCCCAGCAATGAGGAGCCTGGGGGTGCCCATGGAGTTGGAAGGGGACACAGCTGGGACAGCTGACCCTGAGTGACCACAGGGATACCCCAGACTGGATGGAATCATGCTCAGTGTACAAATCTTTCCCAAAGAAGGAAGTGGGGATGTTTACAGTGATGGTGTTTGTCTCCCCCGGGCACCAATATGCTGTGGGGCTCTGCTGTCCTGGGGAAGTGAAAAATATGAATGAATTATTTGCCTGCCCATAGGAAGTAGTGAATGAATTCCTTGTTTTTCTTTGCTCCCACGCACGTTTTGCTTTTGCTATTAAACTGTTTTTATCTCAAACCACAAGTTTTCCTCTCTTTTACCCTTCCCATCCTCTTCCCCATCCCACTGGTGGGTAGAGAGCTGTGTGAGGTTCAGTTTTCAACTGAGATTAAACTATGACAGTCATTTTTGGTGCCCAATGTGGTGCTGAAAGGATTCGAGGTAATGACAGATTTGATTGGAATGTGCCAGGTTTATAGCTGTCACTGCAGCCTGGCTATTAATCAGCAGGCTCCTGTGCTTGCCATGGGGCTCTTGCCTGGCTGTTAGAGTCCAGTGCGTGTTAGTGGCTTTGTTTTGCTCTCACTGCTGTGCTGTGCTCTTATCACCTCACTGCTGTGCCTGGGAGCATTCTGATAACAGCAATGGCCACACACCAGGGCACAGCTGCTGTGCTGGACAGGCTGGAGCTCCTCTGTGAGCTCCTGTCCAAGGGACTGTGACCAGAGGGGGAGTCCAGGTGGGAATGGGGCACCCTCAAGTGCCTGTGGCCAGAGCCAAGCCCAGAGCAGAGCAGAGCAGGTACATCTCAAAGGATCCCTGGCTGTGCCTGTGTCTGTGGAGCAGCAGGTCCATCCCTGAAGGCACTGTGGCCCATGGATAAGGCCATGATGGAGAAAATGCACCTCAATGATAGATAAGTCTGTGCCACTACAGTACTTCACAATTATAGAAGTATTTGGAGTTCATTATTTCTCAACTGTTTCTTTCACAAGAAAATTAATACAGCATTCAAACCACTACAAACAAAACTCATGTATGGAACAAATGGTTAGGGTATCAAAGTTATTCCAGAGAGTGACAAATTTTATTTTTCAATTATGGTTGGCAGGTTAAAACTAGAGAAGCGTTCTGCAACTTCTTTTGATGAATATTTTAAGTTGACACAAAGATCAAGGCCAAAATATGGTCATCATCTGCTAAGGAGGACCTTGTTTGCAGAGCAACCCCATATGAACTGACCACTGAGTGCAGCCACTTTTTAGAAATGCTTTTCTCTAACAAGAAGGAAATCTGGACTTCAAATACCTTTTTTACCATAAGGATTGGTATTAGTCTCCAGCAGAAGGAGACTAGAATGGATTTAGTGAAGGAATGAGGTAAGTTTTTTCAAGTGATTTCCCACCAGCCTTAATGACTGAGACTGATGATGCACAAGTTCAGTGTCAGCACAAGCAGAGGTTTGAGAAAGAGAAAGGAGGGCAGGAGCTCACTCTGTCCATGTCAGCATCCCGTAATACTTCTGGTACAAGGCTTTGAGAACATCTTACATCCTTTCTAAGAAATGACTCGTGTGAAACCTCATGTTGTTATCTACAGAGCCCACACATCATCCATACCCAGCAGGACCTACCAGCCGTGGTACACAAGGTGCAACACGGCCCTGGGGCCACCCATGGGAGCCTGTTCAGTAACGGTGTAATGAACATGCTGAGAGCCAAGCCAGCCTCACTCTGTAGCAGTTGACATTAAAAAGCCACATACTTAGGAAAAAAACCCCCAAAACAATCTAAGAATGGCATGGCCAGTCCAGCCAGGTAGAAGACACTGGGCTATGTCAGAGCTCCATGCTCTTATGCCACAGAAAGACCTGATGCTGCCCTTTGTGAAGTCTGGGGACATCCCAAATGACTCATTTTCTGTGTCACTTTGAGAAGGTCATACCAACTCCTAAGAAAACACACAGCAGAATTCCGTGCAGACAGAAAAAATGGGACAGTACTTCTTGAAGGCTTCAGTACATCCTATCCCATGCAACATGGTATTGTTTTTTTTTCCTGCTGCAGAGTTCAATCCATTAACTTGCTTTGGGTTAGAGACTAGAAAGCACAGCCAACAAGATCATCTTGAACTGTTTGACAGGGTTTTTCCCTTCCAAAAGCCACAGATTGTGAGCATCTATCAAACCATCCTTTCTAATTTAATTGGGTTGTAGTTTACACTCACAACAAACAATAAAGTTGGAGTAATGAGTTTCAATCACAGGACTCTAGCAAAGAG
Organism: Phainopepla nitens; assembly: GCA_013400175.1. NCBI lineage: Eukaryota > Metazoa > Chordata > Aves > Passeriformes > Bombycillidae > Phainopepla > Phainopepla nitens. The sequence continues at coordinate 2,018,445 of VXBQ01009097.1, read as the reverse complement.
TTTAATTTATACACATAATTAAAGTTACCATCTTACTGTCCTTTCCTTGCTCTTGGTACTGTACTAGAAACTTTATCACCAGTGATCTTCTCATAGTATGAGAAACTTCTTCAGACACGGGCAGCAATATTTCCACCTGAAACCAGTACCAGGCTTCACCGCACCGAAATGAAGTCAGCAGAATGCAATCCCGACTTCTTTTACTTAATTCCACGTTTTAAAAGAGCTGATAATACTTTTTGAAAGGGCTGCTAGCAACTCTGTTTTAGTAGCATTTTAACAGTATTAATAATTAAGTAGTTATTTTACATGCAGCAAAACCCACGTACATCTTCTGAGTGAATGATTAAACAGGTGCAGGCCCAAACTTAAGCAAATTTAACTCGGCATTCATCTTTTTAGTTCATTTGGAATCAAGAGCATGTATAGTGATCAAAATGCTAATTAGCAGTGTAAAAATAAAATCCTAAAATGGTTTCAAAGAGTAACTTTTGCACGATTTCTGAATTAACCTAAGCCAATCACTTCTTCATCCTAAGAATTAAACAAGAATTCAATTAGACAAAACCATTAAACCAGCAGCTTTAAGAGCAACTCTTCTTTCTGCATTTGAATATAAACACTTATCTTAATACCAAGCCAGACATCGTTAAAGTCCCTTGTATTCAAGAGAATCCTTGACTCTTGTTGTAGGAAGCAATTTTGATATCAGGAAATCAGTTGCTTGATTATTTTTTGTTTATTTATTTATTTTTCAAAATAAATTAGTGTTTGCCAAAACACTTCAGAATAGAAAGCAGCCTTATTATGAAATTACAGCTGGTTGGTTCATACTTCCTACAATCCCCAGTTCATGCAAAATATCAGGTTTACACACTTCGAAGTAATCTGAGCAAGCAGTACCAGAAGAACCTGGACAGAGTATCCACGTTTATTTCCAAGGATCAGCAAGAACTTTTCAAAATGAAACACTTGCAAAAACTACATTCAAATGAGGACTGAGAAACACTGACTGCCCCTATTATTCTGGGATCCCTGAAGGAAAACCTTTTCAACACTCTCATAAAGCACTGCTTGTACTTCACACTTCCACGTGTATGAGAGCTGGACTGGAAAAATAGTAACTGAAATCTGCTGGTGTGTGAAGGTGAGAGGAACTACAGGCACTGTTCTGCTTTGCATGTCAATAAAAACACCAGATAAGTAGCACATTAATGGTTGCTTCAATTGCTATGCATGTTCAGAGTATTTTTTAGCAGCAAGCAACATTTGAACCCAGTCACCATATAAAGCAGAGACTTCCTTGAAAGAAGAGGCAGAGAAGCACCTGCTGCCCCTTCTTTGCTGGGGGACGCTCCCCTCAGAGAACCACCCAGCCTTTGTGTGTACCGAAAATGAAACCAAAGAGCAGCACAACCACAACAAAGAGCCCTGTACCTGCCTGTACCGGAACTCGTGCCCATCACAGCACGGCTGCAGTCATGGTGCTGCTGGGGACACGAGGGGACGAAGGGCAGGACACAGCACTGGTGGCCATGCTCCTCTCTGACCTGTTCCGAGCAAGAGCACAGCTTTATGCAAGAGGGATATAGCCATGAAAAGTCCAGGGAGGAAACCCTAAAAAGTACCAGCAGTAATAGGCCAAGGGAAGAGTAGAAGGTCATGAGAGCAGGAAAGGAGCCAGCCAGAACCGACAATTAGCTGCAGGGCAGAGAAAGCCCCCTCAGAATCTCAGACAACCCTTCAGTGACGGAAACTCCCTCCTTTGGCTGTCTTTTCAGCTGCTCCACAGGGGCTTCCTCTTGCTGCATGAGACATGGAAGCATCAGTGAGTCGCACTGGCCTGGCAATTCCTCCTTCTAGGAAGAATCTTTGCACATTATCAGGTAATTAACACCGGGAGCTTATTCCCCTCCAGGCAAGGGAAGGCAGCCCCTTGCAGGTGATGCTGCCCAGCGCTCTTCTCTTTCCCCTGCCCATGCAGCTCTGGAATGACCTCTGGTCCCAATCACCAATTTCATGAAGGAAAGTAAAATAGCTCTGCTGTCCAATTTCCCTGCCTGACAAACACGGGCACTGCATTCCCCTGGATATGCAAAGCTTTGTTTTTCTCTCTTGTGTTGTTTTGTGTTACAGTATTTTGCTTTTCGTAAGGTAACATTCTAGCATTGCTGCAACAGGTTAATTATAGTCTATTTCAATAAGCATCTTGGTTTAACCTCTGCTTGTATGATATTAAACTCTCAACCTCACCCCTGCATTCTTTTCCAACAGGGAGATACCAGACAGCCTGTGGTGGTTATGAATTTTTCTTAACCTCTGTGATGGTTTTTCCAAACATACATACATCTTAATTTATTATTAACTGCTAGTGCAAGTGTTGTGAATCCATTACCTGCAATGGTCTTGGTGATTGTACTCCCTAACTCTGTAACTCTCAGTGATCATCCCAGCCCTCACACAGGAAAATGACTGCTTCTCCTCTTCAACCTCACTTTTTTGTACCAGATCAAGGACTTTTCCCTGTGGAAACCACTGGTCAAGTGACAGGCAAGGAGACACGCTCATGTTCAAAATATTCTCTCCAGTTCGTGACTTAGGATCTGCTGCCCAGTGATTGTCACCCCGACAGCTAAAGGAGTTTGGTTACTGGGGGAACCACGGTGACATGAACACAGAAATGACCAAATCACAGTCAGGCTCCTACTTCGGTACACGCTGTGTGCTCCAACCCACACAATTGTGGGGAGAAATAAGGAAGTGGAAGAAGAAATAATTCAGTTAGACAAAACAACCAAAGGAGAAAGGAAACCCAAAGGCAATTTCTTCTGATCAAAAGCATGGACATGGAATAAAAATAAAATCTCAATTTCAACCAGAGATTGTGCTTGGGGGTGTTTCCCACATTTGTCTAACTTCAGGACTTCTACAATCCTGTGCTGTATTGGAGTCCTTAATCACTGCTGCACACTGCCAGGCTAAAGAAAAATTTTATCCTTCAGAATGCACAAGAGTTTTCATCCTATGGCTTTAAGACAAGCTTCATATCCAGGAAACACTACAAGAAGGAAAATCAATGTTGTGTAGTATTTAGATTCTACATCTCTAAGTAGCCATGATGAATTAATCACAGCAAAAATGATCTGCAGGGAAAAAAGTCAAAAAATACATTGAACTTTAAAATTTTACATTGAAGCAGAATAACCCCCTCAAGTTATAGAGTACAATTACCACAACAGTATTTTGGCCGTGCACAGCCAGTTAAATAGGATTCATTTAGCAACTCTTAAATACCAGTAAAAGGCAAACATCCTCCTGCATAGGCCATGCTCACTCATTCCTGTGCTCTGGAGTGTATTCAGAAATGATTTCTTCAATTAGCCAGACATAGTGTCTAACGAAGGACCTACTTCTGATTAGGGATTATTTAATCATGTGGAGATTGGAAGGCATTTTCTCCAGCTATTTTTGAGTTCCCGATTAATTAAGAGATGCTTAAAATGTTTTTCAGATGTATTTTCACCCCATTAATAATCCCAAAGAATTTTCCCTATCCTGATTCATTTCTCTACCATCACCAGGCATCAGAAACACACAAAAGTTGTCAGAGATGTGCCACCAGACCTCCACCTACAGTATTCACTACTCTGAAGCCTGCAATAGGAAAAGAGGAAAAAAAATACAGGTCCTTAAAAAATGGCAGAATAAAAAAGCAAGCGGTAATCCTGCTGCACAATTCCACCTGGCCTTATGATAGGCTTGGCTTTGCTTTTTAAAATCTGTAAACCTCTAGTAGTATTGTACTTTATAACCATTTTGCAGCTGAAGTCAACACCTTAAAAAGCTACAACCGTAGTAGTATATTCAGTTATTACCTTATTATTACCTTGGTTCCCATCTATGAAAGTTTCTATTAAGACTACATAAGCAGCTACTTTTTCAGTCAGATGGCCTGAAATCCATACAGAAATGCATTACTTGCAGAAAGGTCTCCCATAAAATACTGTTTTCACTCTAGACAATACAGCCATTGAAGGAGAGATGAAATTTGGAGCATAAATACCAGAGCAAAATAAATAAAGCAGTAGCTGTCAACATATTAACAACAACTTAATCTCTCAAATATGAGAAGCAGAAATGAAATCAGAAAGAATATTCCCGACAGCTACAGTTACAAGTGACACACACAAATCCTATTTATTGTTCTCTTCCCATGCGAGCTGGTATCTTATATATCCCACTGCTTGGGAGTTGATTATGAAAGCAGTGCTGGGGTCTAAGATTCTCTTACAACTATTCCTCTGAATTCCCATAAGAAATGCAGAAATAGGTCACACCAGTTCTCATACTGCTCTGCCTCGCTAATTTGGCAGACTAACTTCTATTAGCAGCACACTACACTTGCCTGTAATACATCACAAGCTGCTGACACTTTCATACATACAAATAATTGCTTTTAGAGAAAGAATTACTGCATCAGTACTAGGTTATGGAGTACTAAGTAATTCGTAAGAGGCTCATCTGAGAAGTCTACCACATGGCAGGGTTTCCCATTCATTTAAACAAACACAGCTGAAAGGAGAAGTCTCACACTCTAAATGTTCCTCTTCCCTCTACTATTATTTCCATATATCATCACGAACACTGAATGAGCTTTAGCAAATGCAGAGACTGACAAACTGTATTGCTTTTGGTGAGATAAATCCTTCCTTCAACAGCCTCACGACCATGTTCCTTTTCTGCCTTATCTCCTATTCTATTCTGTGCCTGTTCAGACCGGTATTTTCTCTGCCAATCTTCTAAATCCTTTGCCTTTCTGTTCTTCACTTTCTCCTTGCTCCCATTACCACTCCTGCTTGTGCATATTTTAGGCTTTTTTTCCCAGATACAACCCATAAGAACAGGGTAACTCACGAACAAATGCTGGAAACCAGAGCTCCATTCCTGATGCTCCATTCCTGACATACCTGTCATGCACACATCATCCCAGACTTTGGACACAAGACATTACAGTAAATTCACCAATATCAGTCATTTTCCCAGTTCCCATAACTAGACAGCAATGTCATTAACAACAGCACATTTTCTGTGACATTCTTGCCTGAGTCCTTTTTTTCCCCTGAACTGATAACAAGAATAGAAAACAAATTACATGGTCTATACACTTAAGTGATTTGTAATGGATTCATTTCACACCAAGACGTGGTAAGTAACACCATCCAGCACACCATGTCAGTATCACAGAGTTTGTGATTAAATGTGAACAATAACTGCACAAAATGCAGGTAAAAGATCCCAGAAAACTGCCAGAGCTCTCCCAGAGCCCCTCCATGCCAGCCCACACCAGGCACCTCCCCAAGGGCCAGAGTGGCACAAGTTCAAGGACATTTAGTTACAAAGGCATGGCTGTGAGATGGGTAATCTTGATTCCTTCTGGGAGTAAAGAATCCATCTTCAACAGCATCACCCTGGACAGGCCAGAGGGATTGGGAAAGCTTGTAGGATGGTTGCAACAGTAATGTATCAGTGTGCTGAGAAGTAAAGGAAACCCCAACAATAAAAAAACCCCACCAGCTGTTTGTGAAGGGGGATCTTACTCAACTTTGAAATTTGTTTCTTTGATTTATTTTAGTAAAGTAAATGAAGTTGTCTCAAATAGGAGGGTACAGGGTTAAGTCTTGTGCAAATCTATTTTCTTTGCCTCTGAAACCTTGTAGAGCCTGAAGAGAGAGAAGACACTTCAGGATGCCAAGAGATTCCCCAACACAGCCTTTACAGATGACCAAAATGCCCAGTGTTGCTAGTTTTGTATGATGGAATAGACTTTTAAAAGGTAAAATTGAGACACATGACTAGGAATTGCAAAGCAGTATCATTCATTCAAAAAAACCCTATGGCACAGCAGAAAAAGAAAAGTACAGACCAAGGAAAGTATGTGCAAGTACAACAAAAATCTGAAGTAAAGAAATACAGATTAGTAGAAGAGCAGAGGTCACCAATTTCACATAAAAAATTTGTTCATCAAGATGACAGAGAAGCACCTAGAAAAACTTCAAACTTAAGTTGATAGAACAGGGAAGATCTCACCAGGTACACAACAATTAATTAACATAAGAGTACTGTAAAAGAACAGGAATACCTCCAGTTGATTTGGGTTCTGATTTATTTTATTGTTGATACTTAATCCTCCTTTCACTTCCTTTTCCACTGACTGAGCTGAGATAAGAGAACTGCAGGAGCACTCAGGTTAGCAGGGCCCTGCAGAGATAACCTCCCAAGAGCTGCTGGAGCTCGGGTCAGCACGGACCTGCCCAGGGCTCCAGCAGGTGCCTGCAGGGACAGAGATTTCCCCAGCCTCGTCTGGGCAACATTTTCAACAAAATCCTAACCAAATCTAAAGAGAAAATGGTATTAATGCTCACAGATTATGAAGAGCTTGAACAGAAGTTGTGAGGTTTAAAAGTTTATTTTCAATCTGGTTTATATAAAGCTACCTACATACAGCAAGTGAGCGTGCCAATGTTTGCAACCTCGTGCCTCCTGCCTGAGAGAGCTCCCTGAGAAAGAGAAAGCATTCTGCACTCAGGACTTCTCAGTGGGAGTTTGTACTTTATTTAGGAAGAAAAAGTGAGCAAACAGAATTTTAAGGGGAAAAAAGTGCATAATTTCTAGTTTTCCCTTGCCTAAACTTTTTCATCCTCCATTATGATGCCTGATAGAAATGGTACATGCATGAAACTGATACAATTCCTTGAAATTATTCGGGATAACTGCCTCAGCATATTTCTAAGGAAACTGTGCATAACCCTTGGCCTAAATAATATACAGTCCCCAATCAAAAACATAACACTGAAATCAAAGGACTTGGCTTACTTGTGCCTCCTTTGACCAGCCTCAGCAGTTAAGACAAACATGAGGAAGTTTTCATGCTACTGTAACGTTAAGAAGGAAGCAAAAGAAATGTCTCAAGTATCTTAAATGTTGACACTTGAGAAACACATCACATAGGTACACAAGACATGCTGTGCCTCTGTGAAAGGCTGGATGTGTTAGCTTAGATCCGTCCAACATTGGACTGTTTGATTTCTCAACCCTAAAACTGCACAAATTTTATGGTAGCTTTTGCACTGGTATTTTGTAAAGCTATGTATCCCAAAGGAAGACAAACCTAGAGCACTACTGACAGACAACAACTCAATCAACATTTGGAATAGGAAATTTTTTAGGGATAGGATTGCTACCCCAGCCCCCCATGTTCAAAAAGAAACCTTCCTTCTTACAATAAGGAGAACATTGGCTACCTAAATCTAAATAATCTTTAAATCAACATGAAAAAAAAAAAAGAAAGAAAAACAACATGCCAGGATTCAAGTTGACAGATCACAGTCATTGCGATGTTGACTAGAAATTTTACCAGATGGTTACCTTTGATTTGTTTTTGAAAATGCATTGCTTGAGGAATCTAGCAATGTTTAATCCTGGTATTATGTGTCTTATTAAAAATCCTAGCTGATTCTATACTTGTGGATTACTGTGAGTTTGAGACGTACAACCACATTGCAGAAGCTTCACGAATTCCTCAGCAGACAAAAATCCTACTTCTAAATATTACACAAACTCCTGCTCAGGAAATTTTATCCCACTGAACCCTCTTTTATTAGAAACGTTATGATAATAAACGCCAGCACAGTTTAAACTGTCGGAACACTTTCCTCACAGAAATATATTAGCTGTACTTTACAGTAGCATTCTGCATGAGCTCAGCTTCAAATCCTACCCCTAACAGTTATATTAGCAATAACACAAATTACACATAATTGGATTTTTTTAGACTGCTAGTCTCCCCCACTCCACTAGCAGAGCGCATAGAAACCTCTTCATTATAAAAACCTTTCTTTTTTTTCACTTCTGGTTTTTTCCTCTTATGAAATTCCAATAGAGAGAGGATGTTATATAGCACATTAACTATGAAGCAAATTAGAGAATCTTTACCAAATGCTAGTAAGTCTGAAAAGAAACGGTATAAATCCACTGTAATTGAGAATATGTTATAAAAGAATGATGTACTGGCTATGTAATTACATTATTTCCCTTTGAATAAAGGTGGTACTAACAAAAGGCTACTGTAGATAATTAATGCATGAAATTCCTTTTAAGTATGATTTATGATAAAAAGTTTAAATTTCACATTTTCTGCATAGATTGAAACATAACATATTTTCCCAAAGATATTACAATATTTTCCTAAAAATATTTACTTTAAGTAACTGCAATTATTTATTATGCACTATCTGCTCCTCTATTTGTTAGTTAAACTATACTATAAAATGTCTATTGAAATGAGAAACTCAAAATAAAATGCAC
>VXBQ01009097.1:1987714-2009149 GCA_013400175.1 Phainopepla nitens | reverse complement strand
GTGTTATTCTCCCATTCGAGGAATTCCCCCCTGGATGGGCAGAATCTCAGTTCACAGGGTATGTTCTAGAGAGGACCTGGGTTCCCCAAGACAGTGTTGGGCTTTCCAGCCTCCCACTATGAGGCCTTTAGGATGTTTGGTCTCCTGGCCTAACAAAATATTAGGGTTATGTTATGAGACTTAAGGAATTCTAAGTAGGCATGCTAAGAATACTGAGGATACATAAAAGTTATATAAAAGAGAAGGCAAAAAATCATCTTGGCATCCAAACAAGTGAGTGAGAGGGTTAATGTGCACCTGCAGCAGCAGCTTTGCTGAGAGCTTTGCAGTGCCCGTGCCCAGGGAACAGCAGCAGCCTGGCACACCTGGAAAGGAGCCCAAACACCTGAGCTGGCAAAAGGCTACCACAATTCAAGGAAAAAAAAAAAAAGAAAATCTTTAAAATTAAGGAATTTTAAATATCTTCTAAAAAAAAAAAAAGTGTCTCAAGTTTTAAGCACAGAAAGGGATCCAATCCTGTATCCACTTTTAGAATTCTGGGCATTCCCAATGTGTTTTTCATCCTTGTGATGACAGACCTAGTGCAAACCCAAAGACAGTACATGAATATCTATGAGAAATAAGATTTTAGAAAAGTTAAAACAAGAAAAAAAAAATCTATTGATTAATGCAGTATTGTAAAATGTACATGTGTAGCTTAATACAAAATCAATGGGGCATTCATTACCTTGGCAATTTCCAAAGTTCATTTCATTTGGTTTCTTTGCCATTATTTACAGTTAAGAGACCTACAGGACTATTTGTAAGATGACAAAACAAACACCACAAAAAACAGCCTCAGAATTCCTCTTTGAGAGAAAACTGGGGAAACCTGGAGAAAACACCTTAGTAAACACGTAACATAATGTAAGATCTTCATGTTAAAGATACACGGGAAAGTTGCAAAATACACTAAATCAAAGCAAAACAACTGTGAATTTTTAACCACAGCTACAGTTTCACTGAAACTAAATTCTGCTATGTTTTTATAAATCAGGGTTGGTTTTGACATGCCAAATATAATAGATAATTTCTAAATTGTCATGGAAGTGAAAGAATATTTAATGTTTGTACTAAAAAGACAAGAGCTACAAGAATGAATCACTTGTTCACAACCAAGAGTTGCTAAATAGAACAGTCTGTGAGATATTTGATAAGAGATTCACACATGCCTGTTTGCCAGAGCCAAAAGAAACACTTGTTATAGCTTTTCTGTCTTCATTTGTATGTGTAACTTATTCAAGAGACAAGTAGGTAATAAATTATCCACAAAGTTAATTTTAGCAGCAGAGCCCAGAGGGCTTTGTGGATCACGGCGGGTGGTTTGCTGCGGGCAGCTCTCGGGTGTCCAGCGCGCTCCCACAGGCACTGCTGGCCCCTTCCCCTGGGGAACAGCACCGGGAGGAGCCCCTGGACCCCCTGACACCACCAGCTCGGAGGAGTGACCTCTCTGTGCCACCCTGCTCCTTCTATTGAAACGCAGAAAAAGGCCGGGTACCGGGAGAGCTGGGGACGCAGCTGGTGCCGCATCCGTGCTCGGGAACTGCCCGACTTCTCTTTTCATCGCCTGCCACTTCACAGAACTCTTTTCCTTTAAGCAACACTAGTCAAAGGTATGCTGATGAATACTATCACAATCAGAGTATGAGTGTTATAGAAACTAAAGGAGAACTTTCAGTGAGCTGCTGGAATGATGCAGTTGCCACTTCACCCCCGAGATCCTGACGCTGTGTGGGAACAACACCTGGTCCCACTGCCCTCAGCAGGAGACTCTCAAATCCCAACTGCTGCCAAACATGCTTTGAGCACATCCCCATTTCCTGTGACTCTACCTACGGCAAGTCTCTAGAAATTATTTGCTACTTTTGCAGCTCTGATCATCAAGCAGATTTCCAGCTTTGTGGCTGTGTCTGAGTAAAAGTGCTGCTCCTACAGAGTTCCTGCCATACCTGCCTCTTGTCATTCCTGAATAGTTCAAAAATGCCCAAACCCCATGAATTCTTTACAAAAGGTTTTTACTGTAGCTGATGACTTGTATCATCAAAACAATTTTCTCACATATAATTTTTTTTCAAAATAAGGCAATGTGCATTGTGAAATGAAAGAAAAAGTAAGTTCACTCAAAGAACTCGAGCAATTCAAAGCTGTTGCTTGCTTGTTGCTTAGGAATTTGATTTTCAATGGTATGTACACTACAGTACTTGAAAAAATATATTTTTTTCTGCCATTGTCCTCATACTCAGAAGCACACAGAGTCTCACTGAATGAAAAAAAAAAAAACAATCCTCTCAGGGTGACTGATACCGTTTTTGTAGTTGTGCACGTCTATTTCAATAGTGCACTTTACATTAGTAGTTTCATAAACATTTTCTCTGCTTATAGCACTGATAGGTATAATCAAACAGCTCCAGTGGATAGCCTTACAAACCAGAACTTTCATCACAATAGGATGAAGGACGGGTACAGGACATGAAATGGACCAACTCCACAGCTGGAACTGAGCAAAACAATTGCTTTGCAAAACCTCAGGCTTTACCACTGGAGCCTAGACTTCATTCCCTGGCTTCAGTTTACACAGGCAAAGGAGACTGATCACAATTAAAGATGCAGTTTAAATAATTTAAATAAATCCTCCATTTACCTTTGAATGCCCTGGTATTGCTATTCTTACCTGACTAGGGATTATGCATTTTTAAGAAAGCTTTCCTAGCACTCACCTGAGTTAGGCATAAATAGAACTTCCTCTATGAATAAAGTTTATGCTTGCCCCAACAGCCTGTCTGGTATTTCCTAGTCATGAATAGCAGCATTCAGGTAGGTGGGACATCTTCTGGGAATAAGGTCTGAAACCCTCAGCTTCATTTCTCAAGACTGCTGTATTCACTTGATGGCAATTGAATAAAAATAGTGCTCTGCAAACCTCACAGAGCTGCCTGGAAATACACTGTTCCTGCAAGGCTGACAGATTTGGTTAATTGTGAGGAACTCCTTCACTCATAAAATGAAATGGCTTCATGTCAGTTCAACAAGTGTGTACCTGGGAACTACAATATGAATTACTCTTAATTTATCTGCAGTACTGCCTGCATGCTTTATGAAAAGTATATGTGTATATATAAACAGGGTAGAAATTAACTTGTGCCTAAGGCTACCAACAAATGTCAATTAAGCTGCCAGACTTTCAGGGGTTGGTATTCTGTCTCTCTGCCTGGGGGAAGATTTGTATTCAATTTATTGTTGAATAAGACAACCAGTTTGGCAGGGAAAGAAGATTAACAAATTACAGACTATTTTTTTAAAAGGTGAACATAACTTACTGAAAACATTTTTTAGGAAGCTTTCTTATTATTCTTGAAACTATTTTTCAATGTTTAAAGCTGGAGAGGGGGAAAAAACATTAACTGTCTTTAAGCAGGATCTAATGCAAGCAATTTAAGCTAAAAATGCACCCTTGTCTTTGTTTCATTCTTTCACTATGTTATTAACATATAAATATCATTGGGAGAAGCTGCTGCCATGCCCAGGCACAGGATGTAAAAAACAATTGTGCTTTTAAACAAGGCAGTAATTCACTAGCTGTTAAAAATGCTTTGTTTTTTCTATTAAACAAACACATAAATTATGTCTGAGTCCATCTCTGTCTTTACAAAGAAACACTTCTTACCATTCCAAGCTTAGGTCTGCCTCAATATTGCCATATCTTTAGAGCCACTCGAATAGTTAGGTGCCAATTCCTATCCCAATTCTACCCAACCACAGCCATTCAAGCCCGAAGTCAGTAATTACACTAAAATTCAGAGTGCTGATGTAGACAGAAAGGGTCTCAGGTTTGGGTTCACCCCATATACCACTCACACTGGTTATTTCCTAACATGGACTCTGCCCTTTGAAGGTTCTTCCCCACCCCTCTCTCCAAAGTTTCCATGTCAATGGGAATGTAAAATCTCCAGCATTCCTCGTGCCAGGTTCTCCCCACATGGGTGCTTCTCCTCAGGTTGGGAGTCCCAATTTAAACCAACCAATTACTGGCATTGGCTCTGCTGAAGCAAGACCCGGGTTGTTTACTCCTATCATTACACATATGATCCCATTCCTCTTCTGCAGTGTAAATAGAGGCATTCTGAGGCAAAAGATCCACGTGCAGCCAAATCCATGGAGGAAACCTACACCCAGCTAGGTGTTTCCACCATCAATCTATTATTGACTAATAGGGCAGGGTATCAGAAAGGGAATGTGATCTCTAGTGGGGTATTTTCCTGAACTTTGAATTTCTGTTTTCTCCTGTCTTGTGAACTGAAGAAAATCAGTTTTCACAGAATTTATTTGTGATTTCAGGGCCAGTCTGTATAGTCTCACCATGTACTCTATAAACTCTCTTACATAAATATATAAAAATAAATAAATAAATAAATATAAATATCTGTGCGTGTGTAGACACACTGTCCTACACCAGAGGAAAACTTATATTGCAGAGAATAATGTGATTAATCTGCTGGATTGATCACATGTTCAGGTACCACTGCAGAGTTGCTCATACAGTATCTCCCACCAGTCTGGCAAACAGGGCAGCGGGGTGGGGCACCCCACTGCCCAACCTGTGTGAGAGCTGAGCTGAGTTGAGCTGAGTTTCTCCTGCTCACTTCAAGGAAGTTTTCTGCATTCAACTCCCCCTGCAACAGCAACCCAGGGATCAGGAACTGCCATCGGTGCAGGCGTCCTGCAGCTCAGCTGCTGGGAGCACATGCTGTCACACGTTCCCACCATACCCCAAGCACATGGCAGTGCCTTTGCCACTCACTGCACTCTCAGTTCCTGCATCTCCAGGAGCCACCAAAGGTCACCAACATGTTCACCGTCAGCTCTCGCTGTTTGGAAACAAATATTGGCTAAAGGGTTCTTTGCTCCATCTGAATGATCAGCAGAAAGTTACCAGTTTACAAACACAGCACATCAGAAATAAAAAGGCCTGACAGAGCGCTGTGGCAAACAAGAAAATTCTCACAGATGGAACATCTAGTCTCTCATTTTCTCTCCAGGAGCATTCTCTGACACTTAGATTCTTCCCACATTTAGTTGTACAGTAAAAATATCTTTTGGTGTCTATCCTCAAAACACCATTAGTAGAGCAGGAAAAAGAATTGAAACAAAAGTGTAAAAAATTGCTAAAAAAAGAAATAAATGTGCAGGACTACTGTATTTGTTTTTTTGTTTTGTTTTGGTTTTTTTTTTTTTAATATTCTGCCTATTTTGTTTATACTAATTTTTAGTCTCTTTTTCAACGGGTAAAAGATGGGTCTTAACCTCTACAGTGCTCAGGGTCTTCTTTCTGCAGGTCCACAGCTTATGCTGTCAAAGACAAATGTTATGTCAACTGGAAACTGAGTTATCACATTAGCAAGTTTTCTGAATCACTATCACTTTAAGACAAAGGGACAAAAGGGATGTCAGCAGAATAATTACGTTTCAAAGGGGAAAAAATAAATCTATCAAGGCAACTGTACTTGTTATTAAAAAAAATGTATTTTTGACTAGAATGCTAAATATTAATTCTCAGGGCAGTTGGTTTTTGGTTTTTTGGGTTTTTTTTTTTTTTTTTTTTGCAATTATGTACAAGTATGCTGTTTGGCATGGCAGCTGTGCTCAAATCTCATTTATTGAATGGACATCATTAGAGCCAGCAGAGCCCAGGAAGGTTATTAGAGCCTCATCTGAACTACGAAAATGTCAAGTCAAGTGGGAATGGTAAACAGTGATACAAAACTTATCCAGTTATCTCATGTTAACAAGAAGAACCAATGCTGAGTTTTCAACAAAAACAAAAGAAAGCAAGGAAAACGGCAACATGAGGTGCATTTGTGACCACAGCCATTGAGATACCCAGTTTTATCCATTCCTCAGTTTTAACATCATTAAAACATGTCCCTCCTGCCATTAGCTGATTATTGCTTTACCTCCAGTCAGCTCTAGCGTGCTGGAGGCTGCTGGCTCCAGCACTGGCAAGGAAGAGCTGTGGGTATAGGGGGTGAAAAACAGCAAAAAGCCTCTGTGGAAACAGTGACTTAGAACTGCTCTCCTCCCACTAGTAAAACTCCTGTGCCACATCACTGCTTTTTCCATAAGCTTTTCTTTTTCTTTTTTTTTTTTTTCAATCTTCAATTTATTTGATGAAGTCAGAGAGGTCTGAGAAGATTTTAGAAAAAAAAAAAACAAAACAAGTACACAGTAATTCTACACATTAAAAAAAAAAATCTTTCAAAATCCCTATTTTTCCTTGACACACCTGTACTGTTTCAGGGAGAAGATGTCTTAGAGCTGTCAAATAAACCTGTGACTAAGAAGATGCATTTTCTACAGCAATTTTGGAACAAAATGTTGTAAATCAAATTAAAGTAACTTCTGAGTTTTTTTGGGTTTTTTTTAGATATATCCTTTCTTTTTTTTAGATATAGCTTTTACACAGGTAGGAATCACACAAACCCAGAGGTGTGACATGTAAAATACTCACTGCAAAACCCCAGGCAGAGCCTTCTGAACAAGCCCTGCCTTCCAGAAGAGCTCACGTGCACTGCACACACGGGGTGTGCTGAGGTTAATGTGCACAAAAAAGAGTTTTCTCAAGCCCAGTAGAAAGCGTTGGGTATGATCTTTTTTCTTCTTTAGTGTACCTCGAAGTGTTATTTTTCTTTCACATTCTGTTCTACAAAAGATCTTTAGCACCTATTTTGGCAGAAAGCTTAAAATACCAGGGCAATCAGAAAAGAAGTGCAACAGTGACTTCACAGAAAATTGAAGCTGAGCAACAGAGAGGAAAAAGGATCTTCAGTGATCTGTGTAGGGCATCTCTTTGTTGTTTCCCTCAGACCTGTTTGCTATAAATTAACAGCTACATTTTGGAAAGATTTGGGGTTTTTTTTTTTTTTTTTTTTTTTTAAAGACCTGTTCATTTTTTCAGGACTACATTTACTTGCAATCTCATTAGTTATTCTCCATTAGAAGACATGATACTTGGTGAGGACAAAAAAACCAACCATTATTAAAAAACAGTAATTAACAACTCACACTGCAGTCCTCCTATACATTTCACAGTAAAAATGCTATGATAAAATAACGTTGCAATGACCTTAGATGACATATTTAGAAATTAATAGGCAAGAAATGGTACATTGTTTCAAAATTTTCACTTCTTTATTTTCCTCATTTCTGCTGATTGAAGACCCTGTGACATTGATTTGTTCTGGGGAAGGATTCTGGTATTGCTGTCTTCCGAGGGACTGAATAAACCTGACTCTGCAGAGCAAATTTCCAACCATAAACCTGTGCATACTTACACATGCCTTGCAGTAAAGTCAGTTTACCGAACTTAAATTTGAAAATAAAAGTTTCTGGAGGCCTGATATGGCCATCAGAACACTGCAACATAAAACATCAATACTGAGAAACTTTGAACTCAGGCCTAAATACAGTGACCCCAGAGCCAGTACACAGAGTATACAGAGCCAGTGCAGCAGGTTAGAGCAAATGGAATCAAAGCAGAAAGGGCACAGGCAGCACATGAGAGGGAGAGGGCAGCAGAAAAGCCAGAGTGAATGAAGAAGGAGTAGAACTTGTGCTCCAGCTCTCCCAAAGCCATGGCCACAATAGTTCACAAGGTTTGAAATTTGAAAGGCTATGTTGCCTTATTAAGAAATGTTATCTTGATCTATAATTACATCTGGACCATATAAAATAAGCGATTAATTTTTATCAATACAGATTAATAAAATTTCTGTATTTAAGATCCATGGAACTGATCTCTGTGTTAGCAATCTTTGCTCATTTCATTTTTGTGAAGCTGCCTGTTACTGGCTTATTAAAGTCTCATTATATCATCAAGCCCAAATGTCAATGCTGGTCCCTGGCCAGGCTCTTCTCTCTGGATTTTTTCATTTCCTACAGAAGTACTTTCCAACAGCAATGAGTCTGACACTTGCTGACCAATCCAAGGTTCACAGCAACACTCCAAGCCTTCATTTCTTTAGCTGAAGCGATGTACTTACTCAAGACTCACGACAGGCAGTACTGTGGAGCAAGCAAGATCTTTCTGTATCTGCAGACATGCGTATCTGTCTGTACAGGAAATGATACAAATGCAAACATTTTCCACAGGGAAAGCTCCCAGCAGAGGTGCCCAGTTCACCTAGGCCTATGCCAGAAACTGCACATTGCCCAGCAGACTGTCCCCCCTCTATGGGACATGGGCAGAGGACCTGCTCCAGCTCAAGTCTCCAGCTTTGATGCTATCTAGAAGATAGAAGCAATTATTTGCTTTCTAGCCCCAGCCAGGGTTGTCTTATTTCATATTATCTTGCATATTCAAGAAAATTCACCTCAGTAGCTGTGACCATAAACCAATTCAGATCAGCTCATTCCTCTGACACAAAGCATTTTGCGTTTGTTCTGAAGGGATTATACATGAAATTGGATTAAAATAAATGAGTAAAAACAAGTGAGAATTGTCCTGTGGAACTTCAGAAATTATTTCAATAATGGCTTCATCCTGCACTTAGGAGAAATGTGGAAGAGATCTCCAAGTCAATAATTAGATGCATCACTACAAGCCCAAGCAGCATTTAATCATTATCCCAAAATACACTGAATTAGGAATTTTAAAACTATTTTCCATATTAGAACAAGGCAACCTAATCTACCAGGATCAGCTTCCAGGATTCTGTCGGATGCGTTGTCAGTATATTTCAAGTTCAGAAATTTGATTTTAAAAAGCAACAGATTTTTCAAAGATTATTCTCACACTGGCTAAATATGATACCCATCTGTGAATTAAAATAAATACATTTAGGAAACTATCATAGGAAACTATCAAAATGTTCCTTAAAATCAAACATATGGTAAGTGTTCACCATGTCAGGCTCGAGCTGGGCCTCTCCAAAGCTGACCAATCTCATGGTTTGGGTTCTGATTTTTTTCTTTTTCATAATGTTAATTTGTTGAAAAGGTTTAACAAGATTATCAACACAAATATGTGTAAGACCTTAAAGAACATTCAAATGCAGATCAGAAAAGTATGGCTTTCTTTTTATTTTTAGTTTAGAAAAATAAGCACCATATTGATAATAGGTTGCCTATTGCAAGGAGAAAAACTATGTTTTAATGGTTTTTTGGAAGAACAGCCGAACTAAAGAAAAAGGCCCAGCTACTCAGCTTAGTCACTAATATTTTACTGTGTTGTGATGTGAACCAATTCCAAATAACAGCACTAGCATTAAGTACCTTCCTTCTAAACAGACATGCTCTCACCTGGGAAAGGACATTTTGCTTTGGGACAAGGAGCTTTAAAAATTCTAAATATTAAAAAACAGAACGGTTTTAAAAATGAAAACTCTTGCATTCTGGCTTTTCAATAAAAGGGGAAAAATATTATGAATAAACCATTTCAGCAGGTCAATAGAAGAGACAAGAAACAGAAAAGGAAAGCAAGAAAAAATAGTAGACTAAAATGATAAAAATTGAAAAATGCAATTTTTCAAGTTAGAAGCCTTCTTGAACTTGGGCCAGAAACTCCAACCACCATTTCCTTTTCTAGTTTATATATCTGATTATTAAATTTATTTCCATTTCAGTATGTTATTTAAGAAGTCAAACCTGTACTGTTTGGAGACACCTGTTTCTCTTTGAAACACTGCTGGAAGACAGATTCTAGGGGACAATTGATTTATTCCAGTCATCAGGCATAGAACAAGGGATCCAAACACGGGTTTTTCAGATTTCTCTATTAGCTTTTGCTGGTTTTATAAAATAAATAGCAACCTCATTAACACTGCAGCAGACAGGAGGGGTGCAGGGCAGCAGGGCTCAGGCAGGTGGGGAAGCCCTGCCCCTGCTGCAGGAGCAGAGGTGAGCACAGATCCCCAGCTGCAGCTGGAAAGGGGCTCTGACTCAGAGCACGGGGACTGCTGGCAGCCCTGGACACCTCAAAGGCTAAAACTCCCCTCCACTGGGCTACTCAGATTGAGGTGCTTGTGTTCCTAAACCTTTCAGCCCACCTTGGAAAGTTTATTAAAAGGAAAAATAAAAAAAGCATCAAGTTAGAGCTGATCCAGTCCATTATTTTTAGGCCGCTGCCTTTGGAGGCAGCAGATGACAATGGAATGGAAAATTCTTTTCCTTCTGCAGCTCTGCAGGTGCACTTGCATCATGAAGGAGCTTCTGAATAAAGCAAACTGTACATATTACTACTGCCTTCAAAACAGCTTATGAACTTTTCAGTCCATTGTGATCACAGTTCCCTGTATTAGAAGGGAGCCTATGCCCTTAAATCTTAACTCTGTGAACTCTTCCCTTTAAAGTACCCAACATGAGAACTTTTTCAGGAACAGGAAAGTCGGAGCTCTAATGAGATCCTCTCTGACAATTGCAGAATAAAACCTTCTATTATATATACTACAGAGATTGGAAACACATTTGCTATACCTCTCATTTTTCTTTACGATCCTCTCAGTCCCTTAACTAGAGTACAATGTCCCTGACTTGAATTTATATCACGCTTTTGAGGATGCATTAAGCAGCAGATTGCAGAACCTGATCGCTTAAGGAAAGATAACTTCATGGAGAGGCAGGCTGGTGTGAACTAAACTACACAGAGCAGGAGATTAATGCCTGCAATAATAAATACATACATATGGACAAAGCCACACTCCTCCATATTGTCTTTGAAAATCAACCAATTGAATGACTGAGCAGCAAACCAAAAAATAAAATAAAAATAATTCTGTAATATCCAGAGTAAAGCAGATTTGCTGCCATGTAGCAAGTGACAGAAGGTTGCACTTACTCCATTTGGTAGGATCCAGGTATGTGAGCCTCAGTGGGCAGGAGAGGGAGGGAAGGAGACAAAGCACAGCAACCTGACACAATTCCCGGTAACTTGACTGCATAACCTCTGCTATCCTGCACAGCTAATGTAAGTGTGAGGTACAGGGAATAAAACATGGGGCCTTAACTCTGAAGGCCATCTGAGGAGATCAGCATGATGGGGTTCACAACTCAAGAGTCCTTTAAAGCTCCCATGATGGGGTTCACAACTCAAGAGTCCTTTAAAGCTCCCATAAAGCCAGAAGGGAAGTAAGATTTCCATTCCCCAGTGAGCAGGATATCAGTTGCTGTTATTTCAGAACCAAGGAAATAGCTTTATTGATTTCGATTCTAAAGTTTAGAAACCGTGGCCCTAATAAACACACACATGCAGCTGAACAGAAGAATTATATCAAGGTCATAAGCCAGAGTGCAAGCTTCAAAGAATTCTCTTCATACATGCTGTCAATTGTGGCCAGAAATAAAGGCCAAACTTTGAAAACAAGACGGTGCCAATGTTATGGGGGGGTTGTTTGGTTTGGAGGGGCTTGTTTATTTTGTTGTTTTAGGGTTTCTTCCCTCCAAGAGGACCAGCTGCTGAAAGATTCTCTCAGCTATGTGTGCCATCCTACCACTCTCTCTCTCCCTGACAGTATGATGTCTCTCTGCCCAAGCAATATGGAGCCTCAAGAAAACTGTTTCTGTTGAAAACAGAGCACAGGTAACATTACTGGCACGTTATCAGATGTCTCCTCATCTCTATTTGGATAGTGCCACCAGTGTTTGAACTGAAGGTGAAGCACTCTTCCCTCATGCTAGAGGCAAGCTGAAGAGGTATTACACTCTCACAGAGAACTGTGAGAGGAACCAGCACTTCAGCCCCCTGGGCAGACGTGTTTGAGGCCCTTGAACTGATGCCTTAAGTTTCAGCTCATACGTTTTTCAGATCCTGTACTGCCCTAGTGTAGAACTCTGAGCCCCATACCGAGTGTTAGTGAGCTCTCTTCACAGTTTGGTCACACAGAACAATCCTGCCAGGCCTGAGAACCAAGGACATCCTCAGTCTCAGGCCCTGAAAAAGGATAAACAGAAGTAAACTTGGGGATTGGGGGGGAGGAGAAGCAAACTGGGGGAATGTGACTTCATTCCCTGAAGCTCTAATTGGACAATTAACCCCTGATATGCAAATAGACCAAACTTCTATCTGCCTGAAAAACCCGTGAGCATCATCCATTTTGGGTGCAGCCTGTGGGAGGCTTTTGCACTGCCCAGGTGTATCTGTAGAAGGCCTTTAATAAACACTCATTTTATTCTTTCAGCTCTGTCTAGCCTCTTTTCTAGGCAGTTATTCATGGCATCATAACCATGGCCAACACCAGCAATGTGCAGATGCACAGCACAGGCCACTGCAGGGCCCTGAACAAATTTACACACCAGTGTCTCACAGCCCAACGCATTCTTGTGGACAGCAGATATCACTGCTGCTCCTGCCACCCTACAACTCAGACAAGGGGCAAAAAGAAATCAAAAGTCTGAAAAATATCCCCAAAGTCAGAAGAGTCACAAAAGAAGGAACAACACCCAAGTCCTCTTCTTCTTTGGTCATTATCACTTCTTCCAACAGCAGTAACACAACACTGCCTTCTATCCTGCTGCATACAGCACCTCCAAAAGTTTCTTCCAGAAGAAAGAATTCTGGTTTCCTCACAATGTTCTGCTTTTCAATATTGGAAATATGTCTCAAAACAACTGAGTCTTCAGTGTTCCACAGCCCTGAATGCTCTACATAAGGATTTCCAGAATGGCAAGAGAACTCCCTACTAGGTTTTTAATTTTTAGTTTTGTGGGGTCTTCTAGTATAACATGTCCTTCTAAGCTATTTGTTTACTTTCATCATATTCGACCTATGATCTGATTACAAAAGCAGAGTGTCACCAAGAAGTATATTCTCTTTAAATGCTCCTTTAGAAGATCACAGTAATTTTGTTTGGGGTTTTTTTAGTTCTTTTTTTTAAATAATTATTCTACCTCCCCTTATTTTTTTTTTTTTGGTAGGAATCCATTTGATGAAAAAACTTCATGTGTCATACCAGATCTCCTAAAACTAAATTTTAATGACTGTGTGGCTAGAGGCCAACAGGAAAAATGGCTTGCATGGCAGTTTAATTGACGGAGCATCGCAAGTGTCCTTGAAAATTATTTAAAAGTTTATTACAGTCCTGGAGGTCAAGAATGAAAGGCTTCAAACAGCAGCTCCGTGGAGGTCCTTCTCTGACCCAGATGCTGGAGCTTTGATGTTCCTATTAATTCAAAAATTTAACTTAACACACAGACACCTTCAAAAACTCTCCTCTTTTGAAAATTTGCAATCATTCATACACCATAGAGCTCAGCAGTGTTTGAATCTCTGACTGGAACATAAATCTGTGATGAAGCATAATTACTTTAAACCAAATAACCTACACGATGCCACGAGCAATGGGAGAACACATTTAAAAGTCACTCATTTATTATGCAAGCTGTAAAGAAGTGAAATATGTTGAAAACAAGTATAAAGTGACACAAGTATTTTATATATTTATGAAATACCTCACAATATACTTCTGGCATTCATAGTTTCTTTTTCTCATTAATATTGTCACTGAAATGAACTTTGCATGATAATATCTGCTAAATAATTAGTTATTGCTGTACTTACCAATAAAGTTTGCAAAATTTACATCACTCATGAGGAAGAGAGAATGTTTTCTCTGCCTCCATCGGACAGCTTAGAGTACAGTTTATATATTAGAATTAGATTAGCATACAGATTTTGCATAGAAAATAAAAAATGTCTTCATACTGAATAGAAAACCTAAATTTTCATTCTGCCAGAGGACAGTGAATACCTTAATGACTGTGCCACATATACAAAATTATCAGCATGGCAGGCTGACAAAAAAGAGGTTAACTGACAGATACAATAGCTTCACCTTAACCCAGATGTCAGGAAACTTGTCATTATTGATATTCAAAGCTGGAACAGAACAGTTAAGTGACTCACAGAAAGCTGAATAGGCAGGCATTTAAAATATCATGTGCATAAGAATAAATTCATAGCTTACTTTACCTCAGAAAAAAATGAGGTATTTTCAGCTTTGTTTTTATTTCAGAACTTATTAGTTTGGTAAATATCTTCTCTACAGGTTTTTGCTGATTCTGTAATATCCTTGTGTGGTCTAAGATAAATTGACCATTTTTTCCTCTGAGTCTTCTGCATTACATCAACAGATTTATCCAAAACTTTAAGAAAACTTGAGCTCAGAATATGGCCTAACTGATTTCAGTGTTATGCATGAATGTAATCTCTAATTCAATCCAACATGAAGCACAGCTTAAATGTGTTGATGACAGTTGGTCAGAAAATGTACATGGTGAGAAACAAATCTGCATGCTTCGCTTGCTTGATTTTCAAGAATGCAGAGCATTTAACTCATATTTAAATTATGACAAAATAGGATAAATGTTTCAAGGGAAATGAAGGAAAGCAGACACAAATTGTGGTTTGAATTAATTTCTCCTGTTCCACAGGAACAGGTATTTCCACATATCAGGTATTTTTAAAAGGATGTATGAACTGTCAAAATAAGACTCATCCTCTTATTACTTTCCCAACACATATTTTTTTATATCTACCACAAAGCCCAGAGAGGTGCCTGATCACCATGCCATATGAGAACCACAGGGAACACCATTCCAGAGGATCATGCTCTGGATCACAGCACATGCTCACACCCACAGAGTATCCATAGTGGCTCCCTTAATAAACTTAACTACTTTGTCCATATTTCCATCAAAAACAGAATTAGACATTTTAGGGTAATTTGCTTTGAAAGAAATCAGCCTCTTGCTAATACCAGTGAAAGGAATGTGAACGGTGAAAGGATAGCTAGCCTTAGTCTGAAAACTGCTACTGGCTGTCAACTCCACACACTGAAATTATGATATGAATTAGTATCTTCTAGACACGTTAGAAACCTTTCTCCACTTTCCTTTGAACAGATTTATGAATCTGGTCTCCTCAGAGAGGTGGAGGTGAATAATTTACAGTTCCCCACCCCTATCTTGATAATGAAAATTAGTCCAGTTTGAACTTTTAGCTCTTTGACACTGAAGAATATATTATGCACAATTAGACTGTAATATGAATGCAGCCTAGATCAACCTATTAATAATTTTGTGATCTTTAAAAAAAAAATCAAAAAACAAAAGCCAAAAAACTATTAAGAAAATTGGTCATTCAAATGAATGATTACATTTCAACAAATGTTAGCTCTTGTACTCCCCATCTAAGAGGAATCCCTGCTTTTACCAGAAGTGTTTCTCCAGAGTCATCTTTTTTTTTTCCTAAAAGAGTAGACTACAGTTATACCAACACAAATTAGTTCCCTCAAACTTAAAATAAAAATGCTATTTTTAACACAGAAAGAAAAGTCTTAAGCATTTCTTTAGAAAAAAAGAAAAAAAAAAATCATCAAAATTCTTATTCACTTCGGTGCCCATTTTTGTAACTGCATTCACCTTTACTGCAACAGCATTTAAAATTTTATAGCAGGACAATAGTGCAGTAACAGCAAGTTTATCACAGCAATACTCAGGCAGCCAGAAGACTTGATACATTGACTAAAATCACAAATTATGATGCTTTCATCCCTTGGTAATGACTTGGAATGATTTCTACTGGCAAGATCATGAAATTAGTCACAATCTTCTCCACAATTCCTATCCCAGTAGAATTTGAATTCATAACAAAAGGAAAAAGGAGGTCAATGTACCAAGCTAGACAAAAAAGAAGACACCTGAACAGCCACTGAATATTCTATTTCAAGCATGCATCCTTGACAAGCAAACTGCAATTAAGATAAGATTTATTATTATGCATCAAGCCCTTCAGCTGGATCTCTGAGGCTGCACACACTTTTCCCCATTGTTAGAAACATCAGCTCAAACTGTTCAGCACAACAATACACAAAGCACTACCAGAAAGAACAATTTTCTCCTTCTGTCAGGGAGCTGGTCCGGTGCAGAGATAGAAGATGCTCTGAGCACAGCACCCTCAGCTAGAATTCACGAGCAACTCCCAGCTTCCTTCCCCAACTCACTGCCAGCCCAAGGCAGCCCGGACAAATCTCTTCCCAGATCTCTGTCGCCCTCTCCAGTCGGTAACACACGGGTTCATCAGAGTGGATCGAAGGGATACTGCAGCAAGAGCATTCAGTCATCAGTTCGAATGCTATTTAACCACCCTGCCACAGGGACTACTGTCACCAGTGCATGGGCATTTCGTTTTATGCAAATCCCAGTATTCCAGGGGAGATACTTCCTCAGCCAGGGCCTCATCTTCTTGTTTCTAATCCCATGGAGAAACCAATGAATTTGTATTTTATCTGCCCACAGAGCTTTCCTGGGTCACTGCAATGGAAGAAAATCCCACAGCATGAGTTCAAATATAGGCTTAAAAAGCCTAACTTGGAATATGCAATAGGTGGATGACAGGAACTCAACATGGTGCCAAGATATAAACCAAGAAAATGGCATGAATTTGGAGAACATGGAAACAGTTTGTGTGCACCACATGATAACAGGGCAGAAAATAAGGTTCTAAGCCATTATTTGTTCAACTTCTGTAACACAGGAGTGTGACTCAAGGAATCTCATGGGGCAGAGATGAACAAGGTAACATAACACTGGTAACGCTGTCCAACATTGTACACTAATCATTTATCTCTTGAAAAACTTTAATTTCTCTCTTGAAAAATATTACCAGGACTGGAATTCCCTTCCTCCTCCTCCTCCTCATTATCTGAATGCTGTGCCATCAGCCCAGTAACACTAAACATTTATTCTTGATATTTAATAGGCCAGCAAGGAGAACAATTCCTCAAAGGGTTCACAGAAAACCAACCTAAGAACCACATAAATGATTAAGGGGAGGGAACTGAAGACCACCTAGAAATAAGAAGTCTGTGATGCCTGGAAAATTATAAGAGCAAATCATGTCCTTTGGGTATGATGTAAACAAGGACCAAATGTACGTCTAAAATAAGCACCAGTACTAAACCCCAACCTTTTAAAGATTATAAAACCAAGAACCCAAAGAACTAGATAATAATGTATACAGTTTTAAATACATATTTTTTTCTTTTTCACCTGCACAGCCACTACTCCTACTGAAGGGATGTTTTTTTGTTTTGTTATGGGGGCTTGGTCTGGTTTTTGATTGTTTTTTTCCCCGCAGTTTCTACTTTAGAAATGCTTGAGTCCATCACTGCTGAAGTTAGGTAAGAGCAGGAGATAGTAATCAGATAAACACCTAGCACTCAGACTTTTAAGAGCCTGAAAATGGTCAGAGATGCTGGATATTTTTACACAGACCCATTCACTCTTGTATGTTACAACTGAGAGACCACGAGAGAGAGCGACCATTTAGGTCATTACAGAAACATTTTCTTCTCACCTAACTGTCTCCAGAGCCTGAGTCCATTGATTTTCCCTGGGACTTATCTTCCTCAGTCACTTCAGGGCTTTTGAAGACGTCATCATTAAGCAGTAATCTAATCTGTTTCTCATCAATTGCTACCAGCCCTGACCAGTGGAAGTCAGAACCAACCCACCTGCTACCTTAAAACAAATGCTTGAAACTAAACCACACAGCAAAATTTTGATTTGCTATAAGAAGTATTGACTGAAGACAACAAAAAAGCCACACACTTCAGAGAGCTGATGGGTGTTGCTCAGTGAAGAGAAACAGATTAAAATGGAAAGGTGAATCCCCATTAGTCATCCAGCCTGTGAACAACACACAAAGCTCCATTTTGCCATATTTTTTTCTCCTTTAATAAACTACTATATTCAAGTATGAAGGTGGTTCAGGACAATTAAACTGCCATCTCAGACAGGCTAACCTGGCAAAAAATTTTAGTCATGCAGTTAGATCTGATCTACCCTGATCTCTCTGATCTATTGCAGTGTGATGAACCATGTGTAGTATGACAGTGAGTAAAAACCCCCTTACCATGCTGCTAAAAATACCAGCACCATGCTAGAGATAAGCATTTAAGCCACAAAAAGTGCTAAAAAAAAAAGAAGGGGAAGCTAATTAAATGTACATTTCTCTATTTATGTGTTTAAGGGAAAATTTGCAGCAGCTCAAATTCTTTTTATGTGCATCTCAGATATTATTGTTATTGAAAGATGTTCTCTACATTTGAGCACAACCAGGAGACAAATATGACTGACAACTTACTCCCAATGTAACCAGTAAGACACAGAAATCAGGATAAGTTCCAAAATGTTTCAATACTCAATTCTAATTTTCATCTCCATAAGCTCCAGATCACCTCTCTGCTCTCCCTTGGGTTATTTTACATTTGATTCTTCCAAGGCCAGCCCTACCCCGCTATACCTCTATCTCATTATTGGGAAATTGGAGGTGTAAAGCACATACCAGGCACATGTTCATCAGGAA
Source organism: Phainopepla nitens (assembly GCA_013400175.1). NCBI lineage: Eukaryota > Metazoa > Chordata > Aves > Passeriformes > Bombycillidae > Phainopepla > Phainopepla nitens. The sequence goes on along the minus strand of VXBQ01009097.1, from coordinate 1,990,755 downwards.
TTCTGAAGGACTTTTTTTTTTTCCTGAAGAACATTTTTCAGTCCTGTCCACGCTCCTGCATTTTGTGAAAACATTTTATATTTTATACTGGCAAACTTAAAAAACAAAATCACTATTTTTTTACAAGTGGACTTGAATGAAAGTATCTGCAGGACAGAATTAACTTCAGTGATTATTCCTTGAATATCATGTTTAAGGTCATTCTACCCCCCAAAAAAGGCAGAAGGATACGACTACACAGCATAAGTGTTGCAATTTCCAAGAGACCTCCAGTTGCAAGACAAGATTATATCCCTTCTATTTGTGCAACATACTGCTGTCTTGTAGGTCAGTAGAAGGGGATAAGGAGGTAATTATCCTGCATCCTCCTCACACTCTTGGTAATAATTTCTTCCCTTTATCCCCTTTCTACACTTGTCAGCATACCTAGCAATAGACAAATGCTACTTCCTCGTGAATACTGAGGATTATTCCTACCTATTTTACAAAAGCACAACAATACTGTGAGGAATATTACAAGGAATATTATTAGTTGGCTTAAGCTCTTCAGTTTGGCCAGACTTCAGCTATGAAATGAATTAAGCTGGAAGAGTGTCCATTTGACATTTATACAGCAGCTTTTGTGCAGTCTGTTGCAGAAAATCGTGCATGTAGAATTACTCATTCAAATTTTCTTTTACAAGAAAGTTGTTTGATATGTATTTCAAGCTGATGAGACCCAAAACCAATTGCCAGTTGCTAGTTGATTTTTGGAGCTTCATTTTAACTGTGTTAGCTCCTGTTTATTAAATTTAAGATATGTATTTTTTTATTTTTAAACAGCACTTTGTAGTTCTTTTCCATTGATGGCAATTAATTTGTTCAGTAAAGAAAAAAAGAATACTTTCATGTATTGCTATGTTTTTTAATTCTGTGCTGATGTGTGATTAAGTATTCTCTTTCACACAGAACAAAGAGACTTGTTTCTCTGTTATTTCTCTCTTGTTTTAGGAAGTACAGATGAATCCATTTTATCTTAATTTGATATTTCTAGTAAAAATTAAACTGATGTTTTACTTTATAAAGCAAAAGTAATTTTTTCCCCAAAGTTAAACTGAGAATTACGTGTTTCCTGCAGAACTTTTTTGCCTGACTGTGATAAATACTGTGAAAGGAAGGTTATTGCAGAAAGTTTAGACATAAGTTTGATATGAAGGTGTAAGCCTTAATTCCAAACACATTTCACATTCCACAAGGACCTCCACAACTCAGTTCACATATATATTTTAACTCTCAAATTTTTTCAGAAGTCAAAATTATTTTATGGAAAAAAAGAACCGCATAGTTAAATGACTAATTTTATATTTTACATATCAGAACAAGAAAAAACTAGCTGGGTCAAGTTTAAGTTAGCAAAGATGAACCAGAGTTCTCATCCTGATTCTCCACTTCAAGATATGAAAATTCATCTTTTCATATGACAGTTACAGTTACTTCTCAATTGAAGTTTCAATTGAAGTTACAGTTACTTAACAATGATAGATGTCAATTTCAAAAACAGAGACAATAAGCTCCAGGAAGCAACTACCATGATTTGAATAAATAACTGTGATAACTAGAGAACAAGAAATCAAGACTGAAAAAATTTAGATGTCGGTTATGGTCAGGTCTTACAAAAAAAGAAGAAAGAAATGAACAGAAATATTCAAGACAAAGCATACTGTTGCAAGGTTAATAAAATGGAAAATAGATATTAAAAAGATGATGCTATTTTTGGCAGCATTAGCATTTACAACAGACTGCATCCCCAAACCCGTATTTATCCAAGCATTTATCGCATTTTACTGCTGTTTTGAGGGAGAGGAAGGAAGCATTTAAAAAAAAACTAATACTTTCTGGCAGCAAGAACCATTTTATACAGAGTTCAGATGCATCCTGGCCAAGAAGGCTGGCTCAAGAATGTCAAATGGTTACGTGAGACAGGTGACGTGGGGCAGGCAAATCGTCCCGGATGAGAAGAGAAACCCATGCATAGTAACAGAATGCATGTTGGAATGGCAAAAAGGAGTGACTCCTACAAAATCCTGAGGAAGTCCTTTATAATGATGGCAACTATACAGAAACAATTCTGAGTGACTGAAAAATTAGTTGGATGGAATTCAACCTAACTTTTGAAAGCAAATATGTATCACTGGTTTTAATAAGCCTCAATGTAGCTTATTTTATAAAGCAAGTGTTTTTGTAAAATGTTAATACAGGTAGACAAATAGATAATTACCTTTACAATATCTTTTTATTAATTTGCTTTAACTGTACAAAGCAAATAAGCTTTACCAACTACCAACTTACACATCAAGGCAAACCTGCTCACAGCTACATATCTTCAGTTACATTAAATTCATTGGAAGAAAAGTACTAAATACTCCACAATTCCTACTTTGCTTAATCATTACAATAATAACTTAGCATAGTGGCAATTGGAAACCTGACTATATTATTCTTCCATTTTAATAAGCTTTACAACTGAAAATGTATTATGCCTAAAGAGCTAGTATAAAAAAAAAATTGTACCTATTAGAAAGCCTTGCTTCCATTAAAAGTGTGCTCAAAGCCTTTAGAAAACATCTCAGACCGCTTAATAAAGTGATTAATTCTCTTTCCATTCCTGAGCCATTGGCTCTGTAATGGGATGAACAGAGCAGAGGTGCATAGGACAGAGCTGCACACTGGGATGCCAGCATGTCCCTTTGCTGGGACAAGGGGCTCTGCACAGTCTCCTCCACAAAGTGCTTGGCACTGCCAGAAAACACTTGCTCTGCAACCTCAGTGTCCCGTCACACCCATGGAGGCACAAGCCTGCAAAAGCTAATGGCTCATGGCACAGAGCCTGCAAAGCCCTGACATTCCAGGCTTTCCCATAGCTGCAAAGACCTGACATTCCATGCTTTCCCATAGCTGCCAAGACCTAACACCCCACGCTTTCCCAGCAGCCGTGCCCAGCAGCCCGCGGAGCGGAGCGGGTCCCGCTCCTGCCGGCCCGACCCGCGGCGAACGGGCCCCGG
>VXBQ01009097.1:1889274-1978827 GCA_013400175.1 Phainopepla nitens | reverse complement strand
AATTGAACCCAATCCCCCAGGGTTTCATAAAAAAAAAAAAAAAAAAAAAAGAGGGAAGGGGAAAAAAAGAGCTAGCAGATGTGTTGAAATGAAGTTGTAATATTTCATCAGTATTAAAACTGAGCTGGGAGCCAATCAATACCCAATAAATTCATTTTGGTGGAAAACTATTTAAATTACAGGCTATTAAAGGATTTCTCCCCTCTAGTGAATTGACTGTCTCACTTCCATAGAGAACTTTTGCAGTGTTTTACTTAAAAATTCAATTAACCCTTTGATTAATGAAACAGTAATTTGTTGTACTATTCTGACAGGCAAAGATGTTATGGACTTAACTAACATTTATAAGAGATCTATTTTTAAATTGTGAAGAACTGTCCTTTTCATTTTATTTTGAGAACCAGTCACTTTTCCCCAGTTCTAGCTGGTGGCAGATCAGTGGTGCTGGTGGGGTGAAATCCACTGCAGCTGAAGTGACTGGACCTCCCTGAGATCTGGGTGGCTTCAGCCTCCTCAGCCCCAGCTCCAGCCCCAGCTCTGTGAACACAATCCCACGGACACACAGCCCAGCTGGAGCTCAGACTGCTGCTCTGATCCGGATTATAAAACAACTCCTGCTCTCCAAAAGACACTGATACAACTGCTGTTAGATCTGCAGCAAAACATAAAGGTTCATGCAGCCACTGATCATTCCCATCTGCATAATTGTGGCTAAAACCTTGGGAGCTTCACCGAATTTTGCATTCAGTAGAGATACTTTACCCAGTACCACTGCATTTTTGTTATGACAATTTAAAATTGACAACATTATTTTTCATGACAGAAACAGTTCATGGTATTACTTTAATATTAACATTTCAATAAAATATCTGCATTTTGATAAACTACAACATTTAAAAAGTTATTAAAATAATCTGAGTCGGATTTCTTTTTTTTCTTCAACTGCATAGTACAAAGTTCCCAGTTCATGTGTATGTAGGTTCCTTATTCTTCCTTTTACCACATCCCAAAAATAAGAATCCCTGCATGTTGGGTTGTGTGTGAACATCACTGTAAGACTTAACAGAATCAGAGAGAAGACTTTGTCACATATGAAAAGCAGCACCAATAATTATTCAATGAATTTAGAAATCAGCTCCAGCAGGGAAGTGTATGAGATTCCTGCTGATATTGGTCATCTGAGAAATAATGATTTATTGCTGTTCAGTGCATGCTCACTTACGTGGATACAATTTCCTGCTATGAAATCAAAACAAACTAAGAAGTCCAAACATTAGCATGGTTCCTTCAAGACAATGGGAAATAAATCGAATACTAATAAGTATGTTTACCACAGTTGATTTAGTCCATGTTCAAGAAGTGTAAAACATGTAAAACCCCCAATGTTGTCAAGTTAAGTTTGTCATTTTTTTGTTAATGTCTTAAGAGCTAATTACTATTCTGCAAAAAATCAGAGGGAGATTGTATTACATTCATTTTTTCAGAACATTCTTTATGTTTTTTATTACTTATCTTAATCTCCATTCACAACTTTTCTCATTTGAACACAGCTATTTTTGATTTACAGCAAGGCACTCAGACTCTGCGTGTGAAATTCTAAATTAACTCTGATGGTTTAACAGAAGGAAAAAAAACCCAAAAACCAAACCAAACTTTCAAATTTGGCCTTTCAATTTGTGCTTTCATCTATACACACGTTTGACAGCTGGATGTGAAACGGGAATTACACATGCATTACAAGCAGCCAGGTACCACAGTAACATAGAAAATAAGAATATGAAGCACTAGACTCCAGAGACTTAGCATAAACAGGACTGGAGACTAGATTACTCAAAAGAAAAGTGGAATGCCCCAAAAAAGTATAATTTAGTTATTTTTTTGGTGAAGTATTAGAAGGCCTATCCAGTCATAGACTGAATTCCAGTCTGTTCATTACATACAGATCTCAATCACTGGCAGGGTCAGAAACCTTTGAAATCAGCACCCTAAAATCCAAACACACACCCCACCCCAAACCTCACGGTCGTGAGAACTGAAGAAAGCCTCTCAAGATGTCCAGAGAGCACAGAAGCAGGCAGGGCTGGAGGTGCTGCTGTGTGAGCAGGAGTCCTGCACGGCTGTGAGCTGCCCGCTCCCTGCAGCAGCTCCTGGGGGCTGCAGCCACGAGGGACGGGAGCAGAGAATTCCTGCTGCCTATTTCCACACAAGCAACGCTATCACCATATCTGGCTCCTTCAGCTGCCCCAAAGCATTTAAGCAGTAACTCTGGGGCTCCTGTTTTAACTACAAAATACACATTTGGAAGCAATAAAACAAGCTTACAAGGAAAAAGAAAAGCAGTGAGAAACCGTGTTGTTTTCAGTCTATAATGCTATTCCAACCTGAAGATGGTAGAATTAACTATTCTAAAACTCTACAGTAATGCCAGATGCTGCAGCCAGTTGTTGTTGACTATTTAAAAAAAAAAAAAAAGCCATTTTGAACACATCCTGACAGTATGATGCTCTTACAACTCTTTTGTTTCTTAGACTTCCAGCTGGGAAATGATAACTGGAAGACATCTGTCCCTATATTCCAAAAATCTGTAAAGGACAAGCTTTCTATCAGACTGGTGACAGCTTTTTGTTGAAAATATAATTTCTCAGTTAATCAATTATCTATCCAATTAGATAGCTTTTTGAATAAATCCATCTTTTCAGAAAAGGGAATGACAACTCCTCAGCCTCCCACTAATATCCTACAAATATCCTAATCAGCTTCCTACAGTCATCCATGCTCTGTGAAGCAAAAGCCTGATTGGGTCCCCTTGTAATTGTGAGCCTAACTTCATCTAATAGCTCTTGCTAAGTAATAAGCTTACCAGATATCACATGAAAATTATGGCACCAAGTTGAATGCATACTTTGTACTGCTCCTGAATGAATATGAATGCCTGTTTAACTTTACTTAGCTCTTGATCCTGATTCCATTCAGCTCACAGAAGAAAAACAGTCCTTGATATTAATGCAGCAGAATCAAGTCGGCAGGCACATAACCCACTCAATTTCTGCAGAATACTCAGTTAAGAGTATTTAACTCTAGTTAAATTAATGCCTATGCACTCCTAAGACTGGGTTCAAATATTTGGAATTCAAGGGCCAAATATTACACGCTGGAAGACGACTCCATTCTGATCCAGTTGTCCTACAGCTGTTGGCAGGTTTGAGTCAAGGTGACAGATCATTCTGTCACTGAGGTGCCGAGGCCCTTCCTCTGCAGTCACCGTGCTGGAGGCTCAGACAGTCTGGCCTGTGCAGGGGCACACGTGGCAGGAGGGAAAAAGGACTTTCTGAAGAAGACAGTGACCTCCAGATGATCTCCAGCCCTTCCTCCCAACTAAAAGGCTCTGTGGTTCCCTAACACAGACCCAAGCCCAGGACAGCAACTGCCTTTTTAAAGTATAACTAAATAAAAAGATCTACATAGCACCAGTATGAGCCCACAAATAGAACTGGCTGTTCAAAAGGACCTTTCAAAGCCAGAACAGAACTGTGCCTTTTGAAATCTGATTTATTTATGCAGTCCTCCATAAAACATAATTGTCTGTGAACTGCCAAGTGCCTAAAATTTTTACACTTCCACTTGAGATGAGAACAATCAAGCATGGACTTAATTCCACTCACAACTGTATCCCAGGTTACCTACCTTTTCCCCTCCTCAGTTAGGATTACACATGTACTTAAGAGAAACTCACCAATGAGGAGTGTTTTGATGGTCATTTTAGCTTTAAAATTCACCAGAAAAGTAGGGTTTTTTATGTGACTCCCTTTAAAATCTTCCAGTCGTTTCCATTAAGTAGAAATCTTGCCAACATCGTAGTCAGATGTTGGATACTTGTACTCCATCAGTAATTTCCCTTTCACCAGTCAAACAGCAAAGTCAACCCATTGCTACTTTGTTCCACTTCCTCAAAACAGATGAAAAAAAATTTGCAGTAGTAAGCACAAACCAGGAGCATTTGAATTTTAACTGGAACTAGTAAGGTCAAAATGATCTGTGCTTACACAGCCAAGTGGAGTAACACAGGGTATGAAATGACATTGGTTGAGTATTCCAAGAGTTAATGGATACCAAGGGGGACACAAATAAATTTATGTTGATATTTTGATGGAGAATTTGAAAGAGATTAGGTTTATGCTATGCTCCTGAGGGAGCCCTGACCAAGATAAGGAATATGAGCTATGAGACTTCATTTCTGAGAATTACTTAGGAAAAAAAAAAATAAGCAGCCAGAGAAGTTTTGATGACTGGTATACAGAGACTTATACCTGGCTTGCAGTCCTTGGGGAAGAGTTAAAAAGAGTCCAAGAAATAATGGATTTTCAAGCAAAAATGTGACATATTGAAAACAAGTGAATAGGAAATACAAAGGCAGGAGTGGAAATGAAAGCAGGATGATTCTGGTGAACCCAGAAATCCAGTAAATTGTAAATAAGACATTTAAACCAGCATGAAGACAGATTCATTGAAGTCCTTGGGATCTAAATGTCATCATTCTGTTTTTAGATGCCTGGTATTTAACACAAAATATGACCTGTAATAATTGATATTTAACTACTGTATTCAATTTGTAAACATGATAAAAAAGAAAAGACAAGATGAATGTTTTATAGCTGTTATGAAGACGGCTTTGCAAGAGCAGTGATGAAAATTAGAAGGGTTTAATTTACCTCCTCTGACATAGCATACTGTACACATCAGCCCCTCACTGTCTATTTCACTAATTTGCATGAGCACTATAATTGACAGCTTGTTAACAGCTTATTAGGGACTCAGAAACCCTGTAACAAACACCACAAGAAGAACAAGAGTGGACAGAGGCTCCAGTTGTAAGAGCTATTTTAATGATCCCAACAGAAACCTGTGGATCAAACAGCGCCTCTTGATTGCAGAAGGAATAACCATGACTGGGGTGGGGCTAGAAAATCAGCAGATACAAGACTGAGAATACACAAGCAGCCACACCAGGTCAGATAAATGGTCCACCCTGCCCAGTTCCTTACCTCCAGCAGCAGCAAGCACAGGGCTAGCTCCCACACACTCTCAGCCTCAAGCAATCTACAACTCTGGGACTGCCTAAGCCAGGAGTGATTTCATGTCTAATAGCCAGTGATGGATTTTCTTTTGCTATGAATCTCTCTAAATGCATTTTGAACCTCTGTAAAGTTTCAGCACAATTAAACGGTTTAAAATACCTTGCTACTGCAAATCCTTCAGTAGATATTATCCTAGCGCTTATTTCTGGGGGGTAAAATAAACCAACCAATTAATATGTAAGCTGCAACTCTTATTTTTTTGAACTTCTAAATGTAATGTAGTTACAACATGGCATTACCACAGCCCACGATGGAAAATGTCTATTAGCATGAATTGCAACGTATCACATGAAAGACAATAACAGCATCATAACACATAGAGAAAGCTATTTGTATTTTCTGGTGAGGGAGTACAGAGCTACTGAATGTTGTCCTTACTTATCTTAGGATGAAAGCCTTATTATAAGCTCATTTCAGTTGAACAAATCTCTCTGGGCTCCCTGCTGAGCAAGGCATTTAAACTTTAAAGCTAAAGGCGTTCATTTTGCTTTGCTGACAGTGAAAACCTTCCTGCACAAGCTCCACGATGCACATGGAAGCTTTTAGATCGCTCGGTGGCAGAATGCATTAAGGCATTTAGCTGCTTACTGCGTTTCTCTGCAGTGCACGGACATCAAAGGCATTCATTTCCACGGGCAGCAAGAGTGGACTCTTCAGAGCAGCTATCATCAGCCCGCTCAGGTTTAAGTGCTCTTTAGATTCCAAATACGGAACATGGTGACAAAATATCCTGGGCAATATTTTTTCAGAGCATCCTGAACTCGCTGTGATTTCTGAGGAGTGTTTAGCCAAGAGCTGAGAGGCTCTTTGCTGGGTCGTGGCACCCGACATCCATCTGTAGGGAGCAGAAGCCTGTCACAGGACCACAGCTTCCAGACTCCCACTGTCCATATTCCAACAGCTTCTAGTAACAAAGCTCTTCGTTGTTTTCTTTTTAAACAAAATAATGGTTTGCTCTTTCCTAGATGGTGATCTCTGTCTCTGGAAAGTTACTGCCAAACACAAATACTCTGAAGTCGGACTGCTCGTACAGAAGGGACCCAGCACTTCTGCGTGCACACTCCAAAGCAAGATCTTAAAAGCTTATCTGCCTCTATATTGGGTGAATCAGAGATCAGAACCAAAGTTTAATCATTTCAGTTCATCCAAGTGGAACATGACCCCAAATCAAATACCTTAACTGTAAAAACTCCCTGCCATAAAAAGTAGGGCAAGTAAAAAATAAAATTATTTTCATCTCAGGCCTCTCTTCAATTTTTCTTAGCTTAAATTTTGGCTCCAGCCTTACACTCAGTAACATGCACTGAAACCAACAGCAGCCTGCAAGGGCAACTTTTGATCATTTATTCTCAGAAGCTGCTTCTATAGTAACACCAAGACAAGTATTTTAAAATAATGACGCTGTAAATGTGGCAAAAAGAACATCTCAAAAGAAATACTGCCTTGTCTGTTGTGGTGTGGGGGAAGGGGTTTTTTTTTGGTTGGTTTTTTGTTGGCTGGTTAGGGTTTTTTTTTCCAACACTCAGAGCTTACCGTTGCAAATAAGCATGAGAGTAACTCAGTACTAATTGTTGTGAATACATAGATCAGGAAGATTAGGAAATGACTATGTGACTGCAGTGTCTATTACAGAGGCTGCATAAAGGTAACAGTACAGAGCTCACAAAATGCAAAATAGAAGCATGAGACTAAGCCAAAATCACAGTGAAACATGGGCTGATCAATATCTGAAGAGTTAAATGCAGTAATTATGGAAATATTACCTTAACAGATTATGGGTTTAAAGAGATCTATGATAAAGGTAAAGGCAAAACACAAAACAAAACCCCAGCAATCACCATTATCAGTATTAGGTTACAACTTCAAGGAAGATTCTGTTCAGGTCAGTCCATATAAATACAGAGACCTAACAAAACCATTTTGTTAATTAAAAAATACCTTTATCTATGTTTACAAATTTAAGTGTTTAAGCTACTAACATTTAAATTTTTGAATATTTGAGATATTTTACTTTGAAGTCAAGGGACTATTTGCTTAAACTGAGAAACTGTAGAAACAGTTTTCTTACTTAACACCAGCATTAAGAGCAGTATTTAACTCTTTAGTAATAGTAAGACTTCTACCAGTAAAATAACAAAACTGCTGCAGGTTCTTGTTACTTAAAACAGTGGTGAGGTCATTATTTTTCTGAATGTATTCATGCCACATGTTTTGTTTAGTGTATTAACTCTGAAAACTTAAAATTCAAACCCAAGGTTATAAATTAATCTAACAATTGAGAGAGATTTTAAACAGAAGGAAAAATTCATTCCTCACTTAAAAAAAAAAAAAACAATAAAGAGTGGGCTTCAGCTGTGGTAGAAAAGACCCAAACACTTAGAGAAACCTTCTATTGGCAAGGAAAGCAAAGCAGAGGAAGAGAGGAGTGGAATTGATTGGACGACACGTTAAAACTGATATGTCATACCCATGGACCAAGTAACCTTTAGAGGTCAGCCTCAGGCTGCATCTAGGAAAATGTTTCTCTAATTAACATTAGAAAGTGAAATTATTTTGTGAAAACGAAAAACTGTATTTCCTCTGAAAGCTGCAAGCAAGGTGTGCCAAGGAAAATCTGCTGGAGCAGACACGAGGACAGAAGCAGTTGTGGTAGCAAACAGAGCACTCTGAGGGATCATCACCAGCACCTCCAGACCAGGAACAGGTCCCAGGAGGGATCAACGCTTGTCTAGTGGTTTCCTGTAAGATTAAGAATTCCTCTTACATCCTACCATTTAACTACTAAAAACCTATGTCATATTTTCCTTCTCTTTACAAAAGTTTGAACTGACATAACCAATATTAAGAAAAATGACTTAACACGCCACTTCATCAAGTTCAACAAGAATTTTAGTCTGATGTTCAGTAAAGATTACAGATGCACAGTACTACTGCTATACCATTTATTTGGCTCACAAAAAAGAATGAGTTAACTACACAATCTGCTGTCTTTTGTCTTAGTCCACTTGCTTTTATACTCAGGCTCTGCCTGTTACTACTTTGAAAATATATTTCTGTAATTGGCTTTAATGATTAAGAATATTACAGAGAGAGCCAAACAACAATATGGTAAATGTGAAAATGGCAAGATTTTAAATTTCAATTCCAAGTGTCCAGCAACTAAGCAGGGTAAGCTGAAAAGAGTGGGAACTGCTACAGCGTTGGCCATGAGTCAACTCTTATGTGCTGATTACCTACTGTAACTACCAGTAATTTTGATGGTGTTTGGCAATCTTTATTTTACTTACAAATACTTGCATAAAGGAAAAATAAGGCATTTTAAATAGCCTCAAATCAGTTGCAAGCATAAAACCCAGCTGTATTTACTGTCCTCCTAAAAAGGCCCTACTGCTGCTGTACCAAAATTTGTGGTGCTCCATAACTACTGAAATTGTGATACAAGATCTCATTCACTTTTACCTTACCCTAAGCAATACTATTTTCTACAACTGTAAAGGACCCACAATATTATATACTATGCACTATCATAGTATAATCTAAAAAGAACTGGCACAGCTACAATAAAATCATCCTTTTTTGAGGCTTGTTCTTTGTAAATTACCCAAATGCTAGCAGTTGAGGAGAGCCTTTGGTTTCTTTTCATGTTGGCACTGTAAACCCCCTCTTGTTCGAGACACACATATCCCTCAACTTCTGTCAAAAGCAAGAACAAATTTCCTAACCAAAACTGAAAAGTCCTTGGCTTTTCAAATGACTATAAATTGCATGGCTAAGTGCATATGGCCACAGGGCTGTCACAGTTACTTTTCCTGACAATTCATCATAGCATACTAATTCTGTAATATCATTACTGTGTCTCTTCTCACTGTACTGATCCAGCCAGTTAATTTAATCAACTAATAATAGATTCAGAAATGGATGCAAAGGGCCCTAGCACTTCAAATTATATTACTAGAGATGCACAGCAGTGAAAACAATGTATTCTATACTTGCCATTAAATATAACCTCAGTAAGTTATATTCTCTTAGTATGCTGGAGATTTTCCTTTAAAAGGGAAAGAAAAAATATTAGTACAGATTTAGAAAAGGTTCTTTCAACAAGATTAAAAAAGCCGTTTATTTCACACTAAGCATAACTTAAAATTACATTCCATTAATTTGAAGAAAAATTATAACCAACAACTTAATCAATTATCATAATTACAGGTAAATTTCGAGGTAAAAAAACACTGCAGGAAAGAAATTCCCATCTGCACTGGAAGCTAAAGGTGTGTGATTAACTGCAAAGTGAGCCATTCAAAAATGGACAATTAATTTTATTAAATTTTAATCTTCTCTGAAAATGTCAGTGATGATTAAAACATTATTCTCCAACACCCCAGACCGTTTTGCATGTCATGAAGACTAATACTTAAACTTTGCAGGATAAAAAAAAAGCAACCCAAAACGTGAGCAAGACTAGAACGCAACTGCATCCAATTTGTCTTCAACATCCACAATCAATGTAGCAGCCTGTGAATGTTTTGAATGTGCAACACAGACCTGGAGCTGGTATCTGCTCACTTCAGCTATGAAATGCACACACCCCAAAGGGTGCCAGAGGCCGCAGACCGAACACGGGAGTAGCCACACTTTGCACACCCAATCCAAAGCACACAAATGTGTGTGTGTGTGCACAACTGGAGCTAACAGACACACCTGTATGTTCTCAGTAGTTGAAGTCCTTCGAGACCAAGGTGTTTTTGCTGTCCTGATGAGCAGCCCTCTCTCACAGGAGGCAGCAAGGGCAGAACTCACTGCGCAGCTCCTGGCTGTTCCCGCTCCCAGCACAGCCCAGGGATCACACTCACCTGAAGCTTCTGGCTGAGCTGCTTCAAGTCCCCTTGGCACTACTGGAGCATTAAAAAAGGACAAGGATGCCACTCTGGATACAGTGCATTGTGAGGAAATCATGTTCAAAAGACCCAAATTCAACTCCCACACAGAATTTTCTACTTAAGATTAAATCTAGAGGAAATGCCAATGTCAACTCAATTTATGTTTTGGGGAGCTCAGACTGAAGTCAATGAAACTGTTCACTTGCTGAGGCAGTTTGTGTATTGGGGCCTAAAATATGGCAAAAAATGTGTTTCCTGATGTAAATAGAGTTAATTTTGGCAAAAACTCAGTGATGAAGGGTGATAGAGATTTATAGACTTACTCTCTGGCCATGATTCAGGAAGGCAAATGTTTAACATTTTAAAGGCAATTAGAGGCCTCCAAAATGCAATTAATCTTCTGTACCTGCCAAAGTATCCTCGCTGAGATGAGGGTGCTTAAATTCAGACTTATATTAAGTCCAGACTAAATACATACTTCTTAAAACACATTATGCAGAGTTCGCCGTGTACCCTCCCCTTCAGGTGTCCAACGTCATTTGCTACTGAGAGTGATTCCAATTATCCAACCCAGTCTAAAAGCAAGGCATCTGCTGGAGCACCATAATCCAACAAAACAAATAATTTTCCTTTCATCAATATACAACAGCTTTGTTCATTACTGGGAAACGTTAGGTGGTGAAGTATTGAGTGCTACGCATTTTACGCTTAAATCAATGTACTGTCTTGCAGTTATGCCACCTAATGTGTTTTTAAGCCATGCGCTACAGAAATCAATGTGGTTCTTATTTGATATTCAGTGTTAAGTTCAGCCTCATAAATTTAGAATTGCACTCTGTTATTTTGATGGTTATGTATTAACCATGTCCTGTAAGTTTTATGATTTTATATTCAGCCGTGCAGTAAATCATGCCAGTTATACACAAATGGCATGTGCTGAATTTACTTTTACTGTCAGTTCTAAAAGAGAAAGTAAAGGATGATTCATTTGACCTATTGGGGAAGAAAAATACAGTATATCAGATAAAATTCAGAAGGTGTATCAGTAGAAAAATTAGGCTCCATATAATTTAACTGGGTCTTTTCTGAGACATACTGATTTGCAGCAGATAAATGTGTTTGACATACTTCATCTTACCAATATTTTACACAGGAACAAGTACACAACGGTTGATCATTCTCTGGAACACATCTAGCAGGTGCTATGCTATTCTATAGAAATCTAATGCTACACTGAAATGATTTTTTTTTTAATGGATATGAATATACAGAACAAAAGTCAAGCCCTTTCCCAGCAGCTTCTAAAATATTTTAATAATGGAAAAAAAATCTTTACTTTTGGTTTTTTTTAAGTATACAAATAATTTTTTTCTTGTATAAAAAGTATAAGACACCAGAAAACAGGTGCTCTGCAAGACATGCCTTTTTTAAGAGGAAGTTTTGTTTTTTGTTTCTATTTGCAATTTCATTTCTTGCCATGGAACAAACAACAGGTTCCTAGATCAGGTGGAAATATAAAGATAGTTTGCTCATTTCATTAAATACAGTGAGACAGTGCAATGCCCTTAGTGATAAAGAACACTACTGATGCACCAAAGTTCCTCTGCTGTCTTCCACTTTCTCAGGTCAAATCCTGCAACCAAAATCCTTTCATGTTCCAAGAGCTGCTAAAGACTGGAACAACCCTTTAAAATTATGTGCAGCACTGTAATTTTAATTTTCTTCTAAAGCCAATAAAGTTTAAAAACTAAATGTTTAAGAGTGACAGGATGGACTGTGCGCTTCTCCTGACAGCAATTCAAATAACATAAAATAATGTGACAGTACCTACAATGTAGTCTGGGAGAAAAACAAGAAAGCTTTCCTTTAAAACTAGTGATATATACACTGGACTTTCACATGAATTTCTATCTGGTCAGACCTCAGCAGTTCATTGCTAAATCAGAATATAAACGTGTTAATTTATGTCCACCCACTGGGCTGGAGGGCCCTGACTCCAGGGAAGGAGGAGCTGATGTCTGCCCACAGTTTACCTTGTCTAAGTTTATTGGAGCCAAGTCTTGCACTTTGCAAAGGAAGATATTCAGAACACCTCATGCCATGTATTCTCCTACCATTTTCTCTGCAGAGGGAAAGAAAAACGCCTTCACTACCAGCACACCTGTCTCAGTGCCAGCACCACAGCCCAGAGCAGCCCTGCCTCAGGCAGTGCCCCTGCCCCCACCACAGGATGCACTTCAGAGCTTGGACATTGGTCTACAATGTTTATTTATGTACCCAAGGTCATTAAACTCACTTCTACCACACACAGCAACGCATTATATCCATCTTTTTTAATCTTTGCTTCTCACTGGGAGAGCTCTGTGCTTTAAAATCTGCAATGCCTTTATTTTTCCTCCTTCCTACCATGGGAAAAGATTTCCAGCAGCCATTAGCTACAGCCATTTTCACATCTCATTTTAACAAGCTATAAAAGCAGAACAACATGCCAATTACATGAAATAAATAAAATGAGTGGGTACAAGATGGCTAAGAAAACCTCTTGCACTGCATATATTTGTGAGAGTGTATTAGGGTTTCACTAATGCATTTATAATCCTGCAGAACAGTCTGGCACATCTGCATCTTCAGTACAACAGAACGGCAAAGATGATAGAATCCTCAGAGAATTTCTATTTGAAATAATTTTAGATCTGTTTTATGTATACCAAGGAAGCTGCCAGTCAATCTGATCTTCAAACACACTGAATTCCACAGAGGGAATTCTAGTAAACTGCAGACTGTGCACCTAAATGCATTTATTTCAGCAACATGAAAACTAGTAGCTGTGTTTGGCTAATAATATGTTGCACATTTGGAACTTTGTTAAATACCTTAATTGTGCAGCACAGAATAAGGCAGTTAATTTACACAAAAGGACACAGAGGTGAATTCACTGTCTACATCTTTGAACAAAATAAGTAAATTCACTGAACATATGGCTTATTAAATTTAATAGTTCCTCTCCAAGATGATTCTGATTGCCATGTTTTGAAAGATAGGATTTTAAAGAAATTTCTTTTGGATATTTGCCGTTAAGCAGATATGCCATCTGTCTCTCCAAATGAAAAGAAACTCAAGACTTTGATTACTATTTTCCTAACCAAGATTTAGGGTAATGTATTTCTAGTACACTGATTAACTAGATCTGACATCACATCTTGGACCTGTTTATTATTCTTTTTTTCAAAGAACTACCCACATACGTGCCCAAATGTACTACATGATGTGTGATGAGGGAAGCATAAGGAAGCACCATCACCTCTCGCATCACTTTCAAGCTCTGTTGGTGACACTGTGTTATTCAAATAGGCATCTTGTATTTTCACTCAAGTTTTAAGGACGCAGATGTCTAAAGTATAACATAATGCTCCAAACTGGACTTGGAATTTCTGTCAGAAAATCCTCATGCTAAAAGGAGAGAAAATAAAAAAGGAAGCTACTTGCAAATTTTATTGTAAAAATCTATTGCAAATAGGATGCTTGACTGAGCAGGTCACACAAATTCTGTATATCAAGGGAAAAAGTCTAAGTCTGACAGTATGCCAAGTTCGTGTAATTTGCATATTTTATACTTCAGATCCTCAGAAGCCCAGCTCATTTTTCCTGTCTAGTTATTTTCTAGGGAAATCTTTTTCGCCAGTAGCCTTCAAGCCCACACAAGCAGTAACTCACCTGTGTCTGAACAAAAACGATTCTTTCATTCCCGCTGATAAATGTACAGATTGTGCATCTACTTCCTAAGTCAGTGAGTATCTGTTTCAAACCCGGCGTGGAGAGCAGCCAGGAGCAGCAATCAATGGACTAATGGCCCCTGCTCAGCCATGGGGAGCTCTGGGATAACTCAGCACTGCTGCTGCAGCACTGCATGGGGCAGCTCTGGCTCACAGGGTGAGCACCACTGCCCACTGAAATCACAGCGAGCCCCAGCTGGGACTGTGGGGGCAGAGCTGAACAAAAATAAACCAGATATACAGTGAAGGGCATGGCAGAAATGCACAAATGGTAAAACCACAAAAAAAAAAAAAATCCAAAAAACCCACCAAAACACCAAACCAGGTTTCAGCACCCAATTTCTATGTATATTACCAAATTTCTATGACTTATTACTACAGCACTTGTCTGCTGTATCAATCATAGTATTAATCAAAGCACTTCTGAATGAGAGATGGGCTCCTAACCCAGCCCTGGCTCCTAACCCAAGCTGTGCCCCTCAAACAGAGGGCAAAAGCTCTGTGTGGCCCTGTCCCTTGTGCCCCTGGCCACCCTCCCCATGACACTCTCTTTTCTGGACTCCACAGTCAGAAATCGGTTATATAAAGGTTATAAAGATTTAACATAAATGGTTTTAAAAACTGCATTTTAAGCTATTTTTTTTCTTTTGTCCTGGGACAGCCCAGCCAGAGCAGAGGCTGTTGCATCCCTCAGGCAGGCTGCCTGCCTTCTGCCAGAGGAGCTCGGGATAACACCAGCACAATATGCCAACAGCACAGGGACACTTTTTCACATTTTAACTTTGCAAGAAGCACAAACAGCAATAAGGCTGAAGCATTTTGTAATGCAATTCAATTAAGTATGTAAATAATACATGACCCCACAGAGACCAAAGCAGAGTTGTGATACAGTTGGACAAACAGGACATAGGAAACATGTGAGGACCAAAACCTGACAGGTAAGAGTCGCAAAACAAGCAGCAAAGATGTCCAGAGGAACACGGTCCAAGGGAAGATGTGCTACGCTAGGAAGAGATCCTTACTTTTGGGAGAGGAGGACAAGAACCAGGAGAACACTAAAGAAGAGTGAGGCCAAACAGGGAAAGCACAGCTCCTCAGTGGCAGCAGCAATGCTCAGAGCTGCTGAGCCACCACCCTGGGTGTGATTCAAGCACGTGTTGGGAGGGCAGCGCAGGTGCTGCCTGTTACAGTCCCACCTGAGGGTACACCTGGGTGACCAGTAGTCCTTAGGTAACAAAATTACCATCAGATAATTTTTCTTCCAATTGTTTGATTGAGATTATGAAGCAGAACTCAAGCACTTGTTCAACATACATGAATTTAGCTTTTTAAGCTAAGTTCATGCAAATTTAGCAATTTTAGCTATTCCTAAAAAGGGCTGCTTGGCAAGGGCTCTGTATTAGCACCTCAGTAACAGCAGCTAAAACACATTTACCTAATGGGATGGAGTTGTCATAGAAGCTCCTGTACAAAATTATCACGATTCACTTACTGGACTTTATGTTTCAATTAGATAAGAAAGAGTCTATAAAAAATATTGCCTCTGACATTTTAATGCCTCAGACTTCTGAAACTCTTTAAAAGATAAGTCAGTATTTTCAGACCATCAGGATACAGAACAAACCACATCAGGTTTGCAGCCATTTCCCAGACTGCTGAATGCTTTATTGGGCACAAATAAATGGAGTGTGGACTTCACTCTGGTACACGGAGCACTGCTAGAGCTGTCCAGGCTTATTCCAGGTGCCAGACCTACAAACATCAGATTTTTGTAGCATTTCCATAAATTCACAGTTTCTACACAGGCAAACCAGAACTTTCCTTCATCATTATTGATCAGCCATAATAATGAAATTGCTCTCTGATTATTTCTCAAAATCCTTTTTGAAATACCATTACTATTGTTTCATTAAAGCTTACATGGACTTGCAGAACCAAGATTTGATTTTCTAATTCCTGAAGTATTCCTTTGAATGTTGACACGTACTAAACTTGATTACAATCTATTGCGCTTACAACACAAACATCATAGCAGCTCACAGAGCTGTGGAATTCAGCCTTTCAATAAATAAGTAAAATATATCTTGAAAAATTAGATAGACTGTAATAAAGACTATAAATTTAATTACAGTGTATCTTTGTTTTGGGGGTATAGGCATTGGCTTATCAATGAATCTGATGTCAGAATCTCCAATACACTCTCCTTTCCTGCTGCTGGCTTTTCTTGCAGCTGATCTGTTAGGTCTCACTATGTTTGAATTCTAATGCAAAAAATATTAACTACTTAAATGTATTCACAGCTGCATTTAAAGCATGAATGAGTCATATACATGCTCACATATGAAATCTGAAACAGAAATTATCATAGTGTGAGGTGTTTTGGTCCAGCATTTCTTTTAGATACATATGTCTAGTTGCACTGAAAATCTGTTGGGCTTTTATTAAATAGTACTTTTTTTTCACAGTTATAGAGTCAAGTCTGTTAGAATTCCTGTCAGAAATAAACAACTTTGGTTTGTACTGATGTCTGCTAGCTGATTACTTTCAGCTTTAAGCATCATTTTGGGTTTGTGTTCTTTAGAGGAATCACAGGAAGGTAGAACCACATTCCACATGCACATTCCACAGCCCACAGTGCCCAGGAGGGCCTGAGAGGCACCAGAGGCTTCTGACCAGCCCCTGCACCACTCCTGATTCCTGCAGGCCACAGCATCCCAGCACCTCTGCAAAGACAATACAAGGTCTGATAAAATGAGGTTTTTGAGCTCGTACCAATTTCTCTCATCATGCCCCCTCTGACACAGCTCAGATTTCTAACAAGAGCGTGTGTTACAGTTCTGTCTGTTGGTTTATAACCAGCTTCTGACTGTGTCTTTAGGTCTGTGTCTACACTAATTTCAAAGTCACTGTCTTCCTTCTCTCTCCTTGTGCAAGTCTGTACATCTTTATAATACCTTCTGATTAATTTATCACATAGTAAAGATTTAAAAAAATCATTATCCTTTTGATCTAAAAATCCTTATAGTTCATCTTTAATATGTTCTTTTGAGAGGTTCTTTCTGGAGAACTTGCCACATATGTTCTACCCCTCTGAGACGTAACAGTGAAACTCAAGAAATACTTCAAATCACATTTAAAATGGTTTGAAAAGATTTTGTTTGTAGAAAAAAAACATTTCTTTCAAGCTAAGAAAAAAATGAGAGTCGATTGCAGAGCATATGGCACAAGAAGACTAATGTAAAGGAAATATATGAAATCAATATTTGAAAGAGTGTCAAAATTTATCACCACAGAAGTGATCTGAAGCATTTTTACCATTCCATTACTTCATGAATTAGACTCAAATAAGGAGGGACAAAAGTCAGGAAAAGAAAAACATTGATTTCTTCAGATCGTTTTTCTAAGATGTTCATTATTTCTGTAAGATGATCTGTTCCTCCATTTGTTTTAAGCCATGCAAGGAATTCATCAGATGTAGAGAAAGAGAATAACCCTCACTTTGCACATTAATACTGTAATATTCTGCTTTATAAAAAGGTGCTTTTAAGCCATCACGTGTCAAACAAGACTAGGAGATTATCTGGAACAACATTAATGTCTTAAGCTCAAGGCACTATGTTACATTAGAAAAAATGTAGGAAAGTGGAACAAATGATCTTTCAGACAAAGACAGGCAAATGCCATAATATTTCTATCAGGATTGAAAATGATGGGGGGAAAAGATGGTGAAAAGTATCAGTTAAAAAAAAATAAAATAAGCTAGAAAAATCCTTCAATATAAAATATCAGGGAACTGACCAAAGCCAGAAAAAGCACAGTGATGCCTGCTCTACCTCTTTTATTCTTCACCAAGGAGAATTGTTTATCTCCACGATGCTGACTGTCAAGTCCTCAGAATTCTGTCCAAATCCTCCCCCTCAGCTCAAGCCTTCAAGCTCCAGCCTTCAAGCCTCTACTGCAGTACTGGCTGTTCCCAGAGTGTTTTCTCAGGATCTTGAGCAAATCAACTGGACTGATGATAACACAGGAAGCTGATTATTAACGTCTGCCTGCTGTGGTTATAGGTCAATTTCCCAACATTTATCACAAGTCTCTTTATCTTTTTTTCCTTAAAAAAACCCCAAACCTTACATAATTGTAATCACACTAGACTGTCTTCATCTGTCCTTCTACCTAGAAAAGTAAAATGTCATTAATTAATTCAAATCACACAAAAAAAGTGAAAACATATGAGAAATTCTGCTTTAAACTAATAGAAACCTTGATTTGGAAAGATTAGATGGCACTCTGTCACCCACAAGAGCTGCTACTGGGCTCCATTATGTACAGAGTGTCCTTACTCCTGTGAAAGGACATTTAGTCCACAAATCGAGAGTCTTCATGGGACAGCACAGTGAGTCCTGATTGAGACAGGGGACACGCTTGGAGCGTGATTCAATGCCAAAATTTAGGATTTTGGAAAACTGAATATGCATACTCATCTTCAAATACTCTCAGGGAAGTCAAATTATAGGTTAAGAAATAAAGTATCTGAAAAAATTAAATCTGGCAAAGTATCACAACAGAAGTGGGCTTGAAATATGCAGTACTTATCCAGAAAATTAGAACTGACAAATGAATATAGATGATTGAGACTCAAGGAGTCTTTGAGGAGCTGCCCAGGGATATATTGACAGGACTGGGCACATAAGGATTATTATTTCACTATTTAATACCGAAAATGTAGAGAACTCTGTGAAAGAAGAAAATGAACTGATTTACATATATTATTAACTTCAGGAATACAGCTTGGAAAGTTTGCTATACTAAAAGAGGCTTTAAAGTGAACACCAGCATTTTTATATAGATTAACTTTCAGAAAGAAAAAACTGGATTGCTCTGGGATTGCTCTCGGTTGCTTTTGAAGAGCAGCACACACGGTGAGCAGAGTTGGTTTGGATGGCAGATTCCTACTTCCCTCACAGATGTAGTGTTTCATGGGCTGCCCCAAACCTGGAACCTCCTTGGACTCCTCATTCCTTTGCCTCTCTGGTCAGAGTCCTAACCTTGACCCAATCCTTCCTGCCCCACACTTTCTGTGCACTGAACAAAAGTGATCAGAAACAACTTCTTTACATGAGAGTCAGTGATGTCCTGTTTCACTGAGCAAAAGAAGTTTAAACAGAAAAAAAAAAAGAACAACAAAAGACAAACTCCAGTCAGTTAAGCAATTACAGCCATTCCCTTTTGTCCATATCCACACTGTGTAATATAGCTTGAGGGTATAGCATTATGTGGGAGACATAAATAGCACACGTCTCCTTAAAATAATTCCCCTCCTAAAGAAAATTGGAAAGAGGAGTAACTTCACTGTAATTCATCTCATTTCAAGTTTACTAAATATAAGTGTTCTGTGGAAAACTGATAAACCTATTTATCTAGTGCCAGTCAAGTTAAAAAACAAAATAAATTCCCCCAGGAATCACAATTACTCATTCTTACAACTCAGCATCTGAGGAAACAGAAGCTATATTTTCACTCTTGAACGCTAATTTGATGTTGAGAAAAGTCCCTTAACCATTTGTGTGAAAAAAATCCAACTGCTACCTTTCAATATTTCTGAATGACAGTCATGGCTCTAAGCAAACAAATGATGCTCACATATTGTGCCTTGCCTACAGGCATGTTGCTGTAATGGAATGATATTATGCCTTTTTTACAAGGCGGTATCTCAGTTTCAATAGGGCAAAAATGGCAAGGAAGTTTTGGTTTCCATGGACTCCTTGGACTTTCAGGCAAATAAAATTTCACCCACTCAGTGATGATCTTCTCCCTATCAGCAACATGCTACTGAAAAGCCTGAATGACTTGAACAGTCAGCAATTCCTGAGATATTTATAACAACTCCAGAAACCACAAAAGTCATCCTTCCCACTGAATAGCTGCTCAGCTGCAAGATCTGACCCGGAGAGATGCTATTTGAAGGCCCTCAATAATACTAGCATGCTTCTTAATAAAATGAAACCAATAAACTACCCAAGTGTCTTCTTCCATCTCAGCCTATAGGAAATCAAGCTTGATAAGTTCATATTTTTATTTCATTTAGCCAGGCTGCCGCATTATGTATTTGGGAGCTCAAAGGAAATATCAAAGGACAGAAGGTATGAGTCTGTATTGCATCTAAATACAGTCTGATACACTCTGGGGAAGAACTGTACTTGTGATACATTCCAGGAATCAACTATATTTCTCAGAGTCCAGCTTGTGTAAATCTCTCTCTTAGACCTGAGCACAGATGGACAAGCACTGTGCAAGCACAGACTAATGAACAAATAGTACATACAAGCCTCAGGATCTTCCACATGTTCAGTTTTAGGGCAGGTGCCTCCAGGAGCCAGCATAGAACACACTAGCAACTTATTTTGTAGTAGCTACACCTCCTTCTGGGATTTTATTCACAAATAAAACTGCTTCTTCCTCTGACACCTGTGCTCTTCTGCACAGTACTAAGCATCCACAAACTTGTGGTTATTTTCACAGTAAGAAATGAGTTTGTACACCACTACAGTGTAAGTAGTGGGTAAGAAACCCAAAAGGATACCAGGAAAACAGCCCCATTTTAGCACTGGGTTGCTCCAACTACTGTTACAATCTATGCATACCTCTTTTGCCAGTTTTCTCCATAAGGCCACTTTTCTTGCCATTTCTTTACACAACCAAAAGGAGTGGTACCACTTAGAAGCAGAGCCTCTTCCAAAAGTCAGTGGGTTTAGCACAAGAATGTGGCAGATCACAGCAATGGCACCCTCTGGTGACAAACAGAAGCACATAATGGGGTCAATTATTGGGGCTGGAAAAACATTTAAAGCTACTTCTTCACATAAATCTGTTACATGGACAGGGTTCCTACTGCAAGCTGAAAAATGGAGGGAGTTAGCTTTAAGAACAATGATAACAAGCCTTTGAGAGCAGGTAACTTTAGGAAAAGACAAGTTCTTCAAGGTACTTCCATCTCCTCAGTATCATCACATCTTTCTTTCATGGGTTTAGCCTAATCTGAGATAGATAAAATATAAATTGAAAAAATGGTCCTCTGCTTTTACCAGAGATAGTTTTTCTTGTTCACAGATGGTTAAGATTTCAGCACAGTCTCTGTGGTGCTACCAACAGCTTTTGAGGTGTTGCAGAACTTTGATGAGAGGTCTGCGAGCCAAAGACTAAACAGGAAAGTGGACAAACAGCTGCTCATAAGAAATCTCTCACTCGATTTGAGAGGCAGAGCTTCAGCCTTCCTGAATCATTGCCAATCATCCCCTGAGCTTCTCACAGGAAGAGTGTAGAGAAGAGAGTCAGCGATTTCAAATGCTACAGAGAGGCTGAACAAATAGATAAAAGTACTTCCTTTATCACTGCCAAGGAAAGAGAGTGTCATAGAACTTGTAAAAGCTTAAATTAAGCAGAAAAGTTGTCTTTGACCTGTGTGAAATATAAGGAAATTAAAAACAAAGAAAAAAGTTAATTTTCAGGTTGCTCCTTTAGTATCTGACAGAAGCCATTCAATTCTGCCAGAAGCTCCTGCCAAGAGTCACAGGAAAAAGAAAAAAAAAAGATTTATAGTTAAAAACCACCCAAACAAAAGATTCCAAACAACAATAACAACAAAATTTGGCTCAATAATTAGATTTTTTTCTCCTTTGACCTAAGAAACGGAACTTAGGAAGCATCTTTCATAACTTACTACTTAAGTGAAAAAAGTATTATAATAAAAGAGAGTAACACATGAATAATCTCTTTCAAAACTCATTAGTTATGGGATAATTCAGTTTTCAAAAAGTTCTGTTTATTCTAATATATACATATGAAACCTTTGGCACTAACAGAGCTAAGGTAGCATTTCCTGTCCATTCTCCATCTGAAGAGGAATCCTATCCTATCTGAGTAGTTACACTTCAACATCTCATTAACAATCAATGCAAATCCATGCCTTGGACAAGCTGACAGATTCCTGGAAAAGGACAGTGTGCAGAGCATAACCACAAAGCACATCCCATGAACTCTTTAGAAGATGCAATGACACTTAAACGGCCATCTACACATCACTTCACACATGTGAGAGTGGGCATTCACTGCACCACCTGAGCTGGCTGGCCAGACTCAGGCTGAGCTTTATAAATGAGGTATTGACTGTAAAAAGCAGTGTGTACCTTGACGTAAGTAAGCACTAATCAGTGAAGCATGCAAGTCTTTGTAATTAGGGAGATTATTAATAGTGGGATATCATACATGAGGAAAGGTACCAGTCTCTGGTGTGATGAATTTAGAGGAAGCTTTTGGTAAAACTTCTCATGTTGAAAGGCAAGACAAAATAAATTCAGAGTATGGCTTCCTGTGATCTGTGCTTCAGTTTACAAGGGAAATGCAAAATACATTGGTTTTATTTCACCTTAATAAATTTAGTTAAACACCAAGTACAGACAAACCTGCAAACCTTCCTGCAAAGGTTTTATCATTCATCAGGCACACACAACGTATTTAGCACCAAGCTGGATTGACTTTATCAGACACACATCTCTTCTATAGAAAAGAATAAAAAGGCATTATTCTAACTCAGTTATGGTTTGAACAAAGGCGCTGCTGCTTGCTTACCTGGGTGACCCATATCATCTAAGTTTTCTTTTATAAAACTAATAATTGACAAACTGAATAATGTGCTGTAATGGAGTTCTTGTTAAACATAGTTTCATCATTTCTCTCTGCTAGATGGAAAGGCTCATGATTAAATAATAATTGAAAAATCTTGTGGTTATTTTGAGAGGTTTTTTTGAAAGCTCTCCATGTTGTGACCTTCACACAGTGATGTAGATACAGCTGCAGGCAAAAGCTCTCTCCTTAGAATTCAGGAAAAAGGAAGATCCCAGCTAGCCTCAGCAGTTTATGAACCCAGCTGCTGCAGTATTTTCCTGATAGCCTTAATTCATCAGCCCATATTTCTATTTTCCTCTGTTTCCTGGCTCAATATCGGACTTCAGTTCCTTGGTCTCAATTCTTGATTGCCTTTGTTCATTCAATTATGAGGGGGGCACTCATATTATCAAAAAAAAAACCACCATGAAGAGAGAGATTGCGAACAGGGTACAGCTTCAGCAGGCCCTCATATGGGATGTGGACAAAAAGCCCAGTGATGCTGTGACAGAGCAGGACACAGAATGTGGGACTGGAGTCACCTCAGAGGCAATGGCAAATTTTACAGGTGTTGAAGCCCTGGCTGAAATGAATGGGGGAGAACAGTATGGATATTCATAGTCTAAGACCTCACCCCACCATGTGTAAGAGGATTTTTTGGTTTGGTTTGGTGTTTTTGTGGGCTTTGGTTGGGTTTTCTGCTTGTTTGTTTTAGCATTCCATCCATTCCTCCTATAATGATGAGTGCTAGAAACACCTGTATGCCTGGGAGGATGAAACCCAAGATCCTGATGCACATCTCCCTGGTCAACAGTGATCTGAATGGAAAATCTAACAGCAGCCCAAGTGCTGAATGTCAGCTACGAGCAACTGAATGTCAAGACGGCATTTGGATTTACCCTTTTAGGCCACCAAAGCAGAGCTGCCTTGCCCCATCTCCATCCTCAATCTCTAGAATATCATCAAGCACTCTGTTCCAGATAGTATTTATTGAGCTCTTTCAATATATACCAGACAGTGTAGCAGTAATTCATCACATCATCCTGCCAGCCTACACTACAATCTTGGCTGGGTTATATTAAAATTGCAACAAATGTTTAAGCTTCTTAGTACTGTCGTTTCATATTCCTGTCATACAAAAGGCTTTAAAGTTTACCAGTACTACATATCCATTTTTTGTCCTTAACCCCATCATCTAGACTCCCTCTGCACTGAATACATAAGACATTTACCTGGACCAAATTGAGTTTATGTGTAGTTAAGTCTTTAAAAGTCATCCCTGCTAGTCAATTCCCTCATTAGGAAACCACTTCCTATCAGAAGTGCCCTCAGGTTTTGAGAGCACATCAAAATTGGATCCACTTAAGCAACCGAGCTTTGATACTGCGCTTAATGACTTTCTAAATTTGTCATTTACAAAGTACTTTACAAGCCTTCCTAAAGAAGAGCTGAAGTCTGCCCATGCAGGAGCTAACCTCCCCAGCTCTCCTCCTGCAGGAGCCTCGGTGAGGTATGACGTGTGCAATGCCATTTTCTGAGTGTATGACATTTCATTTCAATCCCATCATTTCCCTGGGACCATCTGGCCACTTTCTCAGCTCCAAGCAGATCACACAACTGTGACAGCTCTTCCTGTCTCCTCTTTCAGATCAGTTCCTCCTGTTGTTTCCCAGCTACCTGGGTGGTGCTGCGAGAGACACAGGCACAACATTCCCAGACAGTTCTCCCTGCAGAAACCAGGACTCCACTACGACATACAGAGCAAGTCTGCATCTTCCCTGCCATTCCTTGTACCCAAAATACCAATATTCTTTCCCAAAATTATGAGGGTATAATGTATTTCCCACACACACACATTTGATGATGACACAGATCTGCTCCAACTGCATCACCACTGTTTAAACATCACCTTTTAATGAAGAAAGTATTTCCTGTTGGTGAAAGTGAATATTTCTTGGTGGGGAACTTTCAGCAAGCGATCCTAATCTCCCACTTGTTTAACCCAAACAGAATTCTGGGACCAACAACATGAAAAGCTTTTACTTTCTACTGCCTTACAACTCAGACATTAGCATGCATACGACAAACCCAAAATAGTCTCAAGAGGAGAACCACAGTGTTGCTATAATCTTTCCTGCAAATTATGAAGTGTGAAAGAGAAAGCTGAAAAAAAAAATTAAATAATGAAATATTGATAACAACATGTCAAAATTACAACATTAGAAGTAAGAAAATAAATTCCTTGGCTGTCATCTGTCTGGTGCCTTTTTGTTAACTCCTCTGATGCAATAACATCTTTTCTATTGTAATTCCAAGTTTGCTATTCAGCAACATCCTAGGAAAAGCTCAGATTATACAGCTCATAAAATTGAAACCATGATAAACTGTGAGGTCAGTTGGAATTATGAAATGAAGTTTTGTTTTGATTTTAAGATTTACATATGCATTTGAGAAGTTACCATGGGAAATTTCTATTGAAAACTTCACAGCAGGGAAAAAAAAAGAAAAATATAATTTACCTACTTTTTCATAAGATTCAATCAGAAGTACAACACAAATACAGTTTTTCGTATTATACCTTACATTTTTTCCAACTTTATTTTCTTTATTCATGTCACTCTTTCATTTAGTAAGTGATATGCACAAAAGATACTGTCTGATATTCAACTTTTCATTACTACAATAAAAAGCACCACCAAAACAAGAGAGAAAAAATAATAAAAGTCCTTGCCACCAGTACATCTAAAATAGCAAACACTGATGGATACTGAACCTGAAAATATCAGTGCAACTTCCTGCAGCATCCTTCCACCTGACTTGAATTGTCACACCTGACACTGGAGTCAGTGAGGAAAGGAAGATTTTCTCCAGGAAGAAAAGGTGAAGTGAGGAAAGGGAGAGCCCCTACAGGTTTCCCTGTCAGGACTTCCCAGGTTCATTCCAGTAAAGCACCACTTTCCCAAACCTCCCAATCTGGGCTATCAACACAGAAATGCTTCTGTATGAGCAAAATTATTTCCTTCTCATAGGCATTATCTACAAAGAGCTGCCACAACCACAGTGTTCTGTGCTGCATTTCTTTAAAACATGCCCAGATTACCACAGCACGACCTCAAACTCTCCCTTGTTCTGCTGAAGTTTGGGATTGCTTTATTCCTCCCCATTCATTCTTGTCTTGCTGTTCAGTTCAGAATTGCAGCTACTAAGATAAAAGCATGCCTTGATAATTTTTTTTTTTGACTGATGTTATTTTAATACCATGGCTTCAGTCCTGGAAATTCTCTTCCTCCCTCAAGACACTCTTTTTTTTTCCTTTTCTGAAACATATATGTAAAAA
Source organism: Phainopepla nitens (assembly GCA_013400175.1). Taxonomy (NCBI): domain Eukaryota; kingdom Metazoa; phylum Chordata; class Aves; order Passeriformes; family Bombycillidae; genus Phainopepla; species Phainopepla nitens. The sequence continues at coordinate 1,953,044 of VXBQ01009097.1, read as the reverse complement.
AGAAACATTTCAAGTGTGTGACATTATAATATCAGAACAGAAATCTCATGATAAACATTTTATGTTATGTCCCATTCTACCAGTGACATGATCTATCCTTTGTATACAATAATGGTACTAGCAGAAAAAGTGTCAAGGGAACAACCTTCTACCAAAAAAAAAAAAAGTTACCAACACCATTTCTAAATTTTCTCTTCCACAACAGGAGAATTACCAGGATCTAGATTCACAGCAAACTGAAACCCCTCCTTCTGGGCTCACTTGGAGCCAACGAGTTCATTGCAGCACTCAAACCAAGATTTGCCCTGAGTTTACATCCTGCTTTTCCATTCTCCTTTCCTCTACCTTAGATAATCTCTGTTACGGGTCAGTTCAGCTTTTCACTCCCATCTGCCTTATGTCACTTGAATTTCACTGCTTTCCTAACAGCCTGGAACTGGTCATTCAAGAACAGTGAAGCCAAGAAAAGAGAAAATTGCTGATCTGTTGCAAAAAGATTCTGTACACAAATGCTCCTTAATTAGGATCATTCTGTTTTCATGGATTTTTAAAATGAAAGTTACCTTATTTTACGATGTCTTCTATTTTTCAGAAGAACATAATTGTCAGTTAGAGGGGGAAAAAGAGAGAGAGGGGGAAAAAGAGAGAGAGGGGGAAAAAGAGAGAGAGGGGGAAAAGAGAAAAAGAAAAAGAGAGAGAAAAAAAAGGGAAAAAAAAGAGGAAAAAAAAAGAGGAAAAAAGAAAGGGAAAAAAAAGAGGAAAAAAAGAGGAAAAAAAGAACAGAAGAAACCAACTCTGAAAAATTAGTTGCTTCAAGGTCACTACCTAAACACGTCCAGCCCCTAAGCTTTACTCTGGAAATAGAAATACTACAGGCTTAGAAAAGACCATGGCAACTGATGAAAAAAAAAATCCTTTTGAAAAGTTTGCCACGATATTTCGGAATAAATAGTTACAAGATGAAATCAAACAAAAAATAAGAATTCAGGAACAGTGCTGTATCCCCTATAGCTCACAGGTCCCCACAGGTGATTCTCTCTCCAAAGTTGGCACTTGACATCAGAGCTGACCTGTATTTCTAAGTGGCCTTTTACATTTGCATGCAAAAAAGGAAAAAAAATTAATTTACTTAAATCTCACAACCCAGTACATCACATTGAGTAACAATCTGATGACAGATTTGTGTTACAAATTCAGAACTGATCTATCTAAAGAAGAGATGGCCACATCTAGACAGCAGCAAAAACTACAAGATACAGGAAGAATTTAGAGCCTAATCAAACTACTGAAAATAGAAGGGTTTTTAAAATACCAGTAAGGTGTTTTGTTAGGAAGAATTTCAGTATACCAAATAAAACATGGAACTTAATGAGTTTCCATTATTTCAATTTATCTATAAGCATTCCAAGCCTGCTAATATTTCACGGCTCACAGCATTCTGGTTTATGATAAAATTAAATCATACTAAATCTACAAGCTCAGAAAATGGTCAGAAGCTTTGTGAATGGATTTGAACGGGAGCAATTTTTAGAAATTAGGCTTCCTTTGTGCTACTTGAAGATGACAAAATGACAAAACAGATTTATGAATACAAAAAAATTGTGAGAGGTATGGTTTGTTTGTTTGGTTGGGTTTTTTTAAGTTTAAATTGTGATGGGATCTCAATATTTAAAAAAATAATCATCTTTTAGAGCTGAACTACTCCTTCATAACACTTGAGCTGTATCAGGGAAAAAGCTTTAACAGTACTTTCAATAAATTCAGAGGTGTAAGCATCGTGAGTTCCCTCTAATACTGCCAGGCATAAATGGGTAAAGGCTCATACCAAGTAATGCCTTGCTTTATGCTGGTACCCTGCAAATATGAAACCACATCAGAGTACAAATTTCTCTTGAAATATAGATTCTTGTTACTTCCTCTCAAGATGAACACCTAGCAGGTTATTGATCTGCTTCTGAAGGACACAGTGTTTATTATGTAGGAAACCACTGCTGGGCACAAGTGTGAGAAATTAATGATGGTTTTGTAAGTGTCCACACTGTGGTGCTGAACCAGTGGGGCAACTGTCAATCTATATGATAATGTATCCCAAAACTTCATAAAATCAGTGATGTGAAGAAGCATTGATTTTTGAGCTAACCAGGATTTGTGAGAGAGTAAGGCTAAAAAGTTTGCTGAAGTTAACACCTCTGTGCACACAACAGTTGCTTCATATTTGCGTGATGTTTTTTTAAACCACACAGAAATCCTTCTCACAGAAACTCAGAATGAATTCCACATTCCACATGGTTTGTTCCTTGCTTGCTGTTCGATCATGTTGTTCTTTTTCCTATTAATATAACTGTTAGAAATATGCAAAATGGATTCACTGCACTGTATTTCCAATTACATAATAATTCACTTATTATGGGGAGGAAAATGAAAAACAAGTGCACAGACTCATTCTTTTATCACTCTGTGACAGTGTGTATAAAAGTGGGTTCTGCGATTATGTTTTCTTAGACAAAAGGTGTGACACACTGCTGCCACTGAAATGGAGACAACCACCTGCACAGAAGTGAATTCCTACTACAGCACTGAAGCCCAATCATTCCATAATGCCAGAATTCTATTAGTCAGGTTTTTTATTTGAAATTACACTCAGAAGCCTTAACAAAACTGTACTAAAATCAATGGAACTTGTCATATTTACTGTGAATGGTATTATTAAAAGGAAAAATCAATTAACCAGTCACTGATTCTTTTTAAAACATGGGCTTCCTTGTACAAACCATTATTAGTAAATGCACATTCCCTCCTTAGTTTTGATGAAGAAATGTATCCTGCTATGCCTATGGAGAGGATGTATTACTAGAAGATTCAATTCAAATCAACAAAAAAAGACTGCTGTTACAAACAAAATCAATTGCACTTTGCTGAACTTCTTTCTATCAACACATAAACTGTAATTTTGCCCTGGTTGCTTTGACAAACAGTTGCTTGTGTTTCCAGAGCCTGGCACACCCGCTTTGCTGAAACCAAGACAACTGTCAGTGAGTGCAGGGAGGAGCCCAAAATAAACACCTACAAAAATCCTCTGCTGAGCAGCATCCAACACGCATCAAACAGAATTATATCCCAATATGCTTAGCAGAGAGCTGGTGTCACAAGCTGGTACCAGCTGCTGGAACAGTTGCTCTGAGGGTTGATGATGTTAGGGAGGTTCCTCTTCACCTCCTCAGAATGACAAGATCCAAACCCCTTCGTTTCTATTTTAACTAAACCGAGTTTGTACTTTCATCACCCTATAGGATGGATGGAAACATTCCTGAAAATCCTTTTTTTACTGTTTTCCCTCTTGAGTTCTGTTTAAACCCATGTGAGAACAGAAAATTCCCCAGGTAAGAACTTTAGGGTGATCCATATGAAGAGTCTGATTCTGGGCATGTGCACCTGAGAGGACAGTGTGAACCCAGGACACTCAGGCTCTACCCCTGCCAGGCTGTTTGGCCACAAGTGATGGGTGCTGTGCCCAAAGTCTCATTTCGGTGACTTCAAACTACGCTGAACACAAGTGTTCTGCCTCAGCCTGATGCATAAATTTGCTTTCTAAAAGCCCCCCAATAACAGTAATAAAAGAGCAAAAGAATTGTTTTTACAACTTCAAAACCATGGGAAAAAAATACATAAACTTAAATCTGATTGTTACAAATTAGCATCATTGTTACAGCTACCAGCACATTGTGGATTATTAATATTACTTCAAGCTGTGTAGAAAAATCACATATAAAAACTATTTCTCTTTGGAAATTTCTTTCTGCTTCTCATCATTAAGTTTAATTTAAGACACTCGGAGCACAAACCTCTGTGACAGATTATGGCATGAAAAGCAAATTGTAAGATCACACATAATATCTATCATATGATGCACATATAATAGTTTCCCGATAATGATGCTAAAAAACCCAAAACACATTAAAAAAACAGCTTTAGTTTTGCAAAGAATAGTGCAAACTTCAACTCTGAAAGCAGACTGGTGTATCTGGAAGCCTGCTCAGGCTCTCACACACGCAGGTCAGGAATACTGAAGGAAAAGGCCTACCGTTCTCCTCGTCTGACTTGTTCTCGTTGTCGGAGTCGGTGAGCGTGAGCGCCGAGTTCTCCCGGCTCGACAGCCCGGAGCTCCTCCTGGATTTGATGCCCCTGCCCCAGAGGCGGATGGCGTGCTCCGGGGACATGCCTCCCTCCGTGTCCGAGTCGGCGTCCGAGCCCGTGCTCAGCGAGTAGCCCTGGTGCAGGATCCCGATGTCCGAGCAGTACCCGCTCCGGTGCGGCGACGGCTCGCAGATCCCCAGCTCTGCCAGGGTGAAGTTTGTTCCTACAAGGACAAGGAAAAAAATATAAAAATAAGGTAATTTAAAAAGCTAGGGGATTTATTTTCAGCTTGAAAAATATCAGACCTTTTTTAATTTTGCTCAGTTCTGCTGTATACCAATGAATTACTTAGAGAAATCTCTGGTGCACTGCTCTAGCAAGACTTCACCTTGAAAATATTGAATGTATCTAAAATGGATGAAACACACAAAACAAAGGTAGGAAATATATCTAAATTTTAGGCTACTCTTTTGGCCCCAAATAATTAATCACTTAGGTATGTGATTAACAAACTTCATGACAAGTGCTAATAACACGACCTGCTTCAGTGTGTATGTAACCTCACATTTGTAGGACAGAGCATGAGCTTTGAAGTCATGCATTTGATTTCTCAAAAAGAGAATTTTTTAATGAAGCTCATTTTCACATACACAAGTCTTTCACAGAGATAATGAAAGAATGCAAATCCATCAGTGAGGTAACATGAAACTTTGTCACCAATTTTATATTTACATTTGGTGCAACTGGTAATTTGATAGCTGCTAAAGAAACCAAGATAGACCTTACATTGTAACTGGTTTTTTTTTTCCCCCATATTCCAGAAGAAAGAATGCATCAATACCAAAATCAGGAGGTCATTTGGTTTAAAGGCTAAACTTTGAGACAATGTCAAAACATGTGACCTTTAGCAGTTAATAACGACTCAGTGGACAAAATCTTATACATTTTTAAAGCACACAGAGTCCCCTAGGGTTCTCAGAAAGTCCAGAGTTCCTGCCTGATTTCTGCTTATGTACTTGTTTCCTACAGTAATGAACAGGGCAGTAAAAAAATAAAGGGGAAATATTCACTGGTCTCTAAGGCATTCAAAGATTTTGAAAAGCTAAGTCATTTGAGCTTCATTACATTGGGCTAAAAACAAAAAACAGACTGAAGTTGCTGGCAATATAACTGCCAATTATTTAACTAATTTCTTAATTCACAAGGAAACCAGATCTGTGGTCTGTGTTTGTAAAATAGTAGTTTTATTTTGTCCAAAATTTCTATTTTCTCCTCTTCCTCTATATATTTGTCAGAATGAAGCTAAACAATGGAAGTTCATACACTAAATAAAACACACAAATAAGTGTCTCCTATTAATAAAGAAGGTAACTAGATTTTTTTTCTTTTTTTTTTAAGTATTAGAACTTCTTACCCAGATTAGCCAGGAAAGCTCACAGAGTTTTAAATCTACCTGGTTCCCCTTCCTGTATCAGCTCTCCCCAGTCTCACATCTTACTGCAAAAGTACATTTTGGACAAGGGGTGTTTGCACACATGTCAGATGTAAAACTGGGGCCCAGTTTACATTTATTCCTGAAGCTCATCAGTTAAAGGAAGGGGATGGATTTCTTCTGGAAGCCTGACCGACGTCCTCACCAGCAATGACCACGCTCCTGGGTGGTCCTGTCACCCTAAGGGCAAACAGCCCAGAGTGACACCGTGGCCACAGTGCCAGGTGAAGAATTCTCACCACTTATCACACAATCCTTGTCGAGGATGGAGCATTTAGTGGCAGTGTGTAAAAGGAATAGAAACAGGCTGACTTTAGGCATATTTCTAAAAAGGAATATGAAAAAGCTGGCTTGCTTTCATCAACACCAAATTAACCCAAACCCTTCTACTTCGGAGCATATTTTACCTGCCTTCTAATATTTAATGTAGTAATCAGAAATTCAGTGGTTTAGTCAAAAGCAGGGAACTCAACAGTCCTAAAAATGAGCTTCTCAAGTGCACTTCAGTATTTTTTTGCCTTTTTTTTCTTTTTTATTAAGTGAAGAGTTCTAGCATGACAGATAAAGCTACTTTTAAGGAAAATGTAAACTAATCATGTGCAATTTCAGTAGGAGACATTAAACAAAAACAGTTTGATTGATTAGAGTTTTGCTTTAGTCATATTAGCAAACTAAGGTTAGACTTATTAATAAAAAGGTCAAAATCAAACCAAAATTAATATAAAAAATGGACTGAAGTGAATCAAAGTAGCCCATCCCAGGTAGAGTACATGCTGGCATTGGAAACATGTTAAAATTACTAAACTCATCATGAAAATGAAGTTTTTCAACTTTTCCTGTTTGCTGGTGGCATGTCTACAAATACACACAAATTATGAATGTATTAGCTCAATTAAACTGTTGTACATGCACAGTAAAACATTTTGATGACATTCTGAGGATTTTAACAGCCCTTACAAGCCCAGATGATTTATTTTGATTAGCATCCTGTTCTTACTTTGTCTGAGGAAAATGGTATAGGCACTGAAATACACTATTCACAAAACTCATTCACCCATTTGAGTTTTATTATCTGGGAACTTGGCATTTTCCAGTAACTGACCAAATTTTAAAAAATTGAGAAGTGGATCATATCAAGAGCACAAATGGAATCAGCCCCTGAACCTCTGGGAAAGGATTTTCTATGCTGCTTCTCAGAAATCCCTTTATAGTCTTATGACCTGATGGTAGACATGAAATATTCTAGAAATTTCCCTGTCAAGTAAAGACATGTTCTTTGCTGGTAGATTTTAAATTAGTTTTATACACTAACTTCTAGCATTTGCTTCTGCAAAATATTATTTGAGACTTGTCTGTTAGGCAGCATATAACGGCAGAATAACTTGTCCTTGGATAATAATTTTTTCACATCTACATACATACATATATAAAAGAGGTTTTCAGATGTGTATTTTACATCCAAAAATACAGAAATATATCTCTATAATTCCTGATACCTTCATAGCCCTTAATTTACTGCAAAATGTGAGGAAAGGAAGATGGAAATACTACAGTTATATTCTCCCTTTTCTTACTCTGGACCATGTTCTCCTACATGCCTTGTTTTCCTAAAATGAAACTGCCCACATGTCCTAAATGATACATGAACTGCTTCCACTAACATATTCTCTCATTTACTCAGCCATTATTGCACATTAAGGTACTAATACCATCAGTAGACCACCTTTGTATATTCACATAGAGGATAAATAAAGTATGGATGCACAGAAATAATCTGTCCAGTAATTCAGAGAATAAGCTGAGTTGGAAGGGGATCCTTGAGTCCGACTCCTGGCCCTGCACAGGACAGCCCAACCATCACACCCAGTGCCTGGGAGCACTGTCCAAACAACTCTGGAACTCTGTCAGGCTGGTGTTGGGACCTCCTCCCTGGGGACCCTGCTCCAATGCCCAGCCATCCTCTGGGTGAAGAATCTTGTTCTAATATCCAACCTAAACCTTCCCTGACACAGCTTCAGGCCATTCCCTTGGGTCTTGTCACTGGTCACCATAGAGGAGAGATCAGTGTCTGCCCCTCCTCTTCCCCTCACAAGGAAGGGGACCTTCTGTACCCTGCTGTGTGTGGAATGAGGTCTCTCCTCATTCTCTCCTTCTCCAGTGGTACAGACCAAGTGCCCTCAGCAGCTTCTCACACGGCTTCCCCTCAAAGTCCTTGCCCACCCTACTATTACTTTGCAGATGAAGTGTAGTCTCACAAGAGATGAAAAAATACCTCAGTCATTTCATACCCACTCAGACTGAATACTCCATGTGGAATCCTGATGACAAAGTTCAGAAAGAACAACTCAGTTCTCCCTGCCCCAGTGCCAGCACAAAATACAGCACGTATGACCTGGAGAGAGGAAAGGCAGGCACAGCCTGGCCTGGGGTTAAGGTTCAGTGTCTCCTTCAAGGAGCATCATCTTTACAGCTCTAAGTGATATTGGGAGCTCATAGCAAGACCTCGTAGGGAACAAGGGAAGGCAGCAGGGCAGCAGCCCCAGTGCTTGCCATGCCCTGGCCATCAGAGTGCTCTGCTGTGTGCCCACAGACTGAACGCTGGCCCACAAGCCAAACTGCCCTGCCTGAATGAGCCTGTAGGCAAGGGTGGCTCCTTATAGTGTGAGACAGCACCCCTTACACCTGGGGCTTGCAGGGGCCTGAGAGGAACTGAACTGCCCCTCCCTGAAATGTCACTTGCAAAGCAGGACTGAAATGCACAGGCAGAACCCATTCTTGCACACTGAAAGCCTTCTTCAGATTCTTGTAGCATCTACTATCTTGCCAGTGACACTAACAGAAAAGAGACAGATAACATCAGATCCTTATTGGTGGAAAAGAAAGAAACTTCCTTGCCTTGAAGAACACAGTACCCAAAGTAGAAAGTCACGAGGTTTTTGCTTTTTCACATGAAACAGAGCTTAGCAGTCTCCATCCTCAGTCCCTTCATCCCCTCCTGCAGAAACCACTAGATGATTTTCATTAAAGGAAGGCAGTTAAACCCAGCTGCTCCCTTTAGGTGTACATAATCTCTCATACAAAAACAGACCAGCAGTATTCTAGTTTAGCAGTGTAATATAATGTTATGTACTTGATCATCATTGCCCATAATCTACATGCTGTGAACAGGCTCTCAACAGAATAGATGTTTTCCTTTAAATGAGGACATTACTTCTATTATCTCTTTAGTGCACTTCCTTGTACAGAAATTTTCAGTTTCAGTTATTTAGGATACAAACACTTACTAACAGTGTGTTGAATTCAGTGATGTACTACTGTACTCATTATCCCTGCTAAGCCTAGAAAGCATTACCATTTAAACAAAGGTTACTTTCACCTAACCCCTAGGCAGAGGTCTCATTTGGGTGATCACAAACTGCATGAATTGCCCTTCTGAAGATTAATCTAAGCCAGCTGTGATCGCTACAAGATGCCTCAGAGGAAGATCTCTGAAACCAGTAATGCACAGATAAGATAAATTTGCCTTCAACATAACATCAAGTTCAAGACTGGGCTAAGTCTAAAATCAAAAGGATAAATATCACTCACAGTCTTTGCTACTACAATCAATTACAGAAAGTAAGAATAACAAAAATATATCCATTTAAGACATTCCAGCCTTTCCCAAGTTTTTGTTATGTTCAAAGCTATAATGATTTTGCTGGCAGGAGTACCACAATTTAGATGCAATCTCTGGAAGAGGTCTTTCTTTTTAAAAATCTCTGATGCACACTAATTTTGCTCAATTATTTATAAATTCAGTCTGCTTTGGTCCTTTCTGACTAGAAGCAGCAGAAATGTTTGTGCACATTGCAATGCATGGTTTGAATGTAAAGTTAATTTCCTAGCTTCTCCATCAATGACTGAAGAATTCTTTAGTAGCCTTTTATAATCTGCCTTGCTCCTTTCTGACTCTGAGATGCTCCTGCTGGGTTGCTTTTGCCTGGGATAAAGTAGATTCTCTTCACTGCAGCTGGTATGGGGCTGCGAGGGTTCAGCTGTTGCTGAGCAGCTTTTAAGAGTCAGGGCCTTTTCCACTCTTTTCTACCAGCCATATTTCTGGCATCACCTCATGGTGATGAACCTGATTTTGATGATATGCAGGCTTAGGGAAAAGTATACATTTATGACTTTCTACTCAAGTGCTGATGTTGATTAAAAACAAAATCAGATTTGAGAAGAAGACGATGGAGCTAGGTAGCAAACATGATTATTTATTACCTACCCCACATGGCCTGCATTGAAATGCAACTCTTCAGGCTAACACCTTTACTTTCTTAGCCCATCTTTCCAACTTTTCCAAGCTCTGAGGAATGGTTAAAAGGAGTACAGCTTCATTTGTTATAAAGGGATGTGTTATTCCTACCGACCGTCCACTCTCAAAGCTGAAGGAGACAGATGTATGCAATTCTGTAAGCAATTGCTCTGCTCTCCTCAGTGCTTAACCCTTCTGTGCTCTCCCTGGGCACATTTTTCCTCCTCCTTCTCCTCCCTGAGGAAGTGCCAGCAGAGAGAAAATTCCAGGCTGAGCCTCCCCTACTATTTTCTGTCTGGCAGCAAATGCTGGGAAAGCCCTGCTCAGAGCTGACCTTGTGGGCTGGCAGCAGCTCCTGGGCACACCTGAGAGCTTCCAGCACTGCTGCACTCAGACTCCAGGAAATCTGCTGTATTTCAGCAGACATGCACAGACAGAGGGGAGAGATTCCCAGACTTGGAATCTCCCATTCAAAGCCTGGAGATACCTTGGTTAAACCAACACAACAGTCACTGGAAGCAACATGAGGGATTTTCTCCAGCATCCATCTTAGAACCAGTCAGATACTGCCTGTCCAGTCTCCAAACAAACCAACCCCAAGAGACTGAAATTCAGCTCCTGTTACTCTTCCCTTTACAAGCAGCAGAGAAAATAGAATGTGAAGCCTCATGGCAAATCATGAAGTTCTTGTAAAACTCCCCAGCTCTGGTCCAAATGCCATCAAAGTAATAGTGGGTTATGGAGGCGGTGTTTGTTTTTTTGTTTGTTTGGGGTTTTCTTAATAGAATTTTATGAAAAAGAGTTAGAGTGCATATTTTCTACTCCCAGACCCAAAATGGATCAAACTGTGGAGTAATTTTATAAAATGCCTGTTTCCTTTTAAGAGACAGTGAATTTCTAAATAAAACCCATCACAGAAACCAAGAAAAGATTAGGAATTTCTGTGTACTTAAAGTGATAGCTAGCATAAAGCACACAGAAAGATTTCTTTTCAATTCGCTTTTTTATGGTAACCAACCTGCTCAACATCTGATACTATCTCCTGTGACACAAGCATAGTATTTTCATAGTATGAAGGAATAACAACTGCAGCCCCAAAAAGCAAATTTGGAAGAGTAGTCAGATTTAAAGGCAATATAAGGTAAGAACGAAATGCAATCCCAATAGAGGAGAGCTTCCATTTAGAATCTACATTGCATGTTTGCAATGCACACTTAGGCTCATTTGGCACAAAGTAGTATAATAACTACACCATGATCCCACAGAATTTAAAGTCAGTTTTCACCTGTAAAAACATGTCATTTTCGTTCTAGTCTAGCTCAGAAGATGGAGGTCTCCTGTTGCTGAAGTATTTTCAATTTGTTTAGAAAAGGACAGTGAGTTCTCTTTGGTTTCCACATGACTCTCTCTCTATATACATATATATATATGTATGAAGTACTGTTTTGATAAAATCACTGTATGGCTGTTTATCTTCACTGATACACTAAACTGAGTTCAATTATTAAGAAAAAGCTCTAAAAAAATCTGTAGTAAACAACCAGTGGATAAATGAGCTGTTGATACTTTGCTGAATTAATGAAAAGCCTTTTTCTTATTTTTATACTCTGAAATCAAGATTTAAAAAGTGACAAAAAATAAACCACTGTTCATGACTTGATAAATAAACTGTGCTCTCAAAAACCAGCAGAAGTCACTGGTAATAGGCTTTCATACTTCCATAACTGTTTAATTGGGAACTCGCAAAAAACCTGAATCATCTGTCAACGCAGACAAAACCTTAATTGTTTCTCTATACCTTGCTTCACAAGCTAGGAACATGGATACTTTATATTTTATGAAGGTCCCCAGGAACATATAAAGATTTCTGAGCACTAGCAGCTGTCAGTGCTTTAGTCACAAGGTGCTTCTTCACTGTAAATACCATGCCACTTCGAAATAATGGTAATGTAAATTGTAACCTGTACAGTAGAATAAAAAGTTTAAACCATTATTCGGCTGAGAACTTGTGTTTATATTCTGAATGATGTTGCTCCTAACAGGTTTTAGAAATGACACAGATTCCAGTCTTTAACTCTGCATTTCTAATCCTACTAGGAGAACCATCAGGAGACCAATATGAATGACTTTGAGGACCGAGAAAATAATTCACCTAAAATGAAGAAGTTCCCAAAAAAGTCAAACAGTTTAAACTGAGAACCGCATGAACTGAAAAATCCACATTAAAAATCCATATAAACTTCATGCCAAACTTGGAGAATAATGAAATTAAAATCATTTGAGCACTATAATTTTGGAATAAAAGATAAATATCTTATAATCAGGTATCAAGGGCAGCAGATGAAGCTCTTTGAGAAGTTTGCCTACAAACAACTACACTTTCTTTTATTCCTAAATTGCCTGTATTATATGAGAAGATCAGGAAAGATCTGTATTTATCTGAGAGAATTATAAACTGCTTTCAGCTTTTCACTTTTAATCCTAGCTAGACAATCAGTTATTTTCACTGGCCAGTCAGTTGTGGTATTATGAATGGATCACTTGGCACCAATCCGGATGACTACTGGTGCTGAACTTGGCTGCAGAGGAAATAAACACCCCTAATACAGGATTTCCCTCATTCTACCAATGACTGTTGTTTGCACACTGCACATACAATCCCAAGCACAGTGATCTGCCTTGCTGGCACATCCAGCACTTGCAGGGCTACAGCAACAGCACTGCAGAGCCACCAGCTCCACTGCAGGAGCCCACTGGCCGTGCCAGGCATCTGAGGACCTGTGGAAGAAGAAATAATCTCCTCCCATGCACCTCTTTTCCTTCCCTCCTTTGTGGTGTTTTCCAACATGCTGCTGTTTGATTTTGCTCCCTGTGTACCCACGCTGAACACCAAGATTCCAGGCTGCTGCACTCAGCAGTGGCGCTGGCAGGCAAGGGGTGTTCCAAGGCTCCCTTCCCACCTCAGCACCACAACTCCCCTTGGTTCATTAAACTGCTTCTCTATTTCAGCTACACTTCTCTCTGTTCCAGTGGTTTGGAATTTCAGTAGCAGTATTTTAATTTAGACTGCTTTTCCCTTCTTCAATGAACAGAGGAGATTTTTGTTATGTGCCAATACACAGGTTATAGATTCTGTTTATTCAAACTTTTTGCTGTTTGAAACTATGTCTTTGCTCTGTAAAACACCACTGGAACAACAGGGCCAGTTGCTGCACTTCTGCTGTCCCTTCCCTCTCACTTTTGTCTCAGATTTTGAAGGACTGCCAGCACTGACTTTACTGGGTAATAGAGGGACATACAAGTGTGCCAAAGAGTGAGTCAGGCTCCTACCATCACTTTGCATTAAGTTTAACAGGTGGCAGTGTGCTATCCCCTGAAGAGGAATTATTAAGATATCTCAATTAGAACAACAACTTTGTCAAATAATCTTTTATGTATGGGAAAATGTTGACCCTGACTTTCCTAAACTGACTTTAAAAGGAATGATTTTCCCCCACTAGATCAAATATTCTATACAAGAGCCAGTTGTAATTAAAAAATACTGCACTTGTCTGTCACTTAGCTCTGCATTAAAAAAAAATTGAAAAACCCAAAATCTTTGTGAGGCAGTACTTTTAAGAGATAATACAGCAAATACTACAAAATCATACCAAAATTCAGTTGGTTTCAAAGAGAGTTACTGTGCAGGCTGTGTTATCTGACTATTTTTAACACACACGTCATCTCAATTGCTAAGTGCCTTCACTTGCTTCATAAGTGCCTTGCAGCTCAGGTGAAATTATAAATTCACATCTCACTGATAAAGGTCAAGTATGCCTAGGCATCATACAATTACATTATTATTTGTTTTATTTATCATCATCATCATTATTATTTTTGAGTTTGCAGACTCCAATTATAGAACTCTTTGGCTTTAGCAAGAAGGAGATTAGATTGGATTATTCATTAATCCTCCCACTAGTTCACACTTTTCAGCCTACCAACATTTTACCAAGAAGCATTTTAGGCTAGTTCACATAATTCCCTTTTGGTTATATGGGAGTCACAAGCAGTTCTGAACCTAAAATCTTTAAAAGGGAGTATGGAGTATGTAAGGACAGCAGGAGAACAGGGACAGGAAAAAACCCTCTCCTCTCTGCTGCTCATAGGATGCCTTGGATGAGAGAGCTTGTCCATTCTGCTCCCAGACGCTTCAGCCATGAGGTGAATGCTCACAGCAGCACTGTCTAGTTCTGTTGGACATCTCTTGCCTGTGGCCTTGCAGTCACTGTCTTATCAGAAAAAATTGTGTTCTTAATTACCGGTGTGATAGGGCACATGAGCTAAGCTGGCCGGTGGCTTCAGGTGGCTTAAGCCACCATGACGGGCTCTGGATACTCAGATTTATCCATCACTTTCATACTGATGAACTCTGATTCGGCTGAGCATATTAAAGCTTGCCAGCAGCTCTATTTAAATTTCAGATTTGTGGTTCTCAAAGGCATTTGCTTGCTCTATTTTCTTTTTTGTTATCTCTTTAAAGACTTCAGAAATGAGAACAGGCATACATGTCACAAAACTACCCTTGGATATAAGTTCTTCTACAACTTACTTTTGTTATGGGAACTGAACACAGAATAAGTTTTATATAGGGCTTTGGGGTCTTTTTTTGCCTTTTTTTTGTTTTGTTTTTTGTTTGTTTGTTCGCTTTTAACTGGGAATTTGGTGAACAATGTGCATGAATATAGAATCAAGGAGAGAACCATTTCATCCTTTAACAGGAAAGCCTGAGGAGAGAAACCTCCATCCAAAAAAGTGAACAACCCAAAAGTTTCCAAGGACTTCTGACCTGGAAATTGACAGCAGAAATCTATAGCTAGAATAATCAGAAGTGTACAGTTGAGATTAGCTGTGGTCCTCTAAATTATTTTAGGGATATCTTTAAGAAGTCCAAAGCAGGAACCCACAAAGCAAATCATTCAAATTCAAATAACGTCTCTGTAGGGGGAAAAGACTTCTTTAGTTTAAAGAATTTTTGGTAAAAATCAAGCACCAAACTAGTGATATTCTTGTTGATCCTTCTTAATATTACTTATATGTAAGAACATGTTTGAAAGTGAGTTTGGAAGTGAAGTTGTTCTCCAAATTAAAAGCAGGATAACATGCACAGGCAGCACGGAGCACAGGCTCACCCAGGTGAACCCTGCCCTGCCCACACCAGAACTGCCGGGGGTTTGCAGGCTGGGCTGCAGCGGCTGTGCCTAACCTCACACGGCTCTCAGGACCAGTCCCATCCTGCCACAATCGGGGAAGCCTGACTAGAGAGCACTGCCAGCAGAAAATTTGTGAACAGGAAACCGGAACAAGCACCACGAGGCATAAGGGCTCCTCTAACTAACCCACTGGAGCTAAAGGAAAATGAGAAAAACACTCTCATTTGGTTTCCATTTTACCTAAAATTATGGGGTTCAATTTTTGACCTATTTAACAATATTTACCTCTTCAGAGTACCACTGCAGGCACACCACACAGCAATGGGTAATACTGCTCAAAATTTGTTTCCATTGCAGACTAATGCAACTGCTTTTTTAAATAAGCTTTTAACATTCCTGTTATCAGGAAAAGCCCTTTTTAGAGGGGAAAAAGAAACCTACACCAGCCTGTTCTTATGAATGCCTCGAGCATTCAAAATTAGCAGTGAGAATCCTGTGGGTACTGAATACTCCCATCTTAAGAGCAGATGTGGCACTGTATAGTTTTGGTATTAAGTACTGTCAAGGTTCCTTTCAAGCAAAGAACTATTTATCTACTTAACACAGAACATAACCAACTTTTGTAAGTTTCATATATTACATTTATTTCAAAATGCTTGGCATTATTAATCCTTTTTATATTGTTAATATAAAGATTCTGCTTCAAAACCTCAGAAAGTTTATTTTTTTCCTCTCTTTTTTGCATTGCATGCACTGATGAACTAGCCTGCTCAGCAAGCATTTAACAGATTAGACACTTGAACATGGTTTCAGGCAATGCTCTCTCATGTTTCTGCGTATTGCCTGATAAACACTTCAAAGTAAACCGCTCATAAATATGAAATGAAAAGCCAAGAAGTCGTTATGCACAGCTTTGAGATACAAATCTCTTTATTCCCCTCTGAAGTGGAATTTGATTGACATAATGAGTCATAGATCCTGTCCAGGGACACACTGCCTTATCCCCTTTTCCTCAGGAGACAGGGAGTCTTTAAAGAAATCCACTTCAGAACTTTCTGACAGACAGCTCCAGGAAAGTTGAACACTACACAAATGTATTATTTTGTATTAATACCTACCTTAACAACTGTGACACGTGTCAAAGATTGACTCCAAAGCCCCAACATCTAACCCTGCTAAAGAAGGCCAAATCTGAGATGTCCATTTATCTCACTGGCACGGACACAGCGACACGGGGCCACAGAGGAGCGCTCCCAGAGCCACAGGGGCTGGTGCTGAGCTGGGCTCTGTCCTGTGCTCCTGCCCAGGGCCCCTCTGTGAGCCGGGGCAGCAGCAGCTCCATCCCCACCCAGGCAGGAGCAGCTGCTTCCTGCTGGAGCTCCACGAGGAACAGGTGAGTCCATGTCCCTTGGGCTGCACCTGGGAGCCTGGCACCTTCCTTCCCTTCCTCGGGCGCTGGCACAAGGAGCTGCAGCAGAGCTGCACCTCCTGCCCTGCTGGCACAGCCCCTCCTGCCAGCTCTGCTCACTGGACACGCCACACCCTGGGGACAGAGCACAGGGGGCTGCCAGGGATGCTCCCACCCAAGGAGTTCCACATTGCTGTGACCCTCATTAGAAGGCAGATTTATCAGGTACAGACCCCCACAGTCATTTCCTACAGCTCACAGGTCCGTGCTGTGAAGGAAATTAAGACTTTCATCTGAGAAGGAGCAGTTAAAACCATCTAGCCTGAAAAACCTCTGAAATGCTAATTTGGATATTGCTGTTCATAAATGATACCCATATGAAAATGACAAAAACTGTGTAATTGTTGGTCACTGCTATTCCACAAAATGTCTATTCCAATAAAAGTCAAGCTTTAAGCCACTACAGTGAAACTGCTGATCAGTAGTGCCATAAACAAAATTATAGTGCAATAAATTGCTACCCTACAATGTTATATTCACAACCTGCATTTTTAGTATTTGTGGAGGTTTTTAGAAGGAATCCAGAAAATACCTGCTTAAATTAAGATGCAGCTTCTGGCACTTGATTTGCTAGCCATGCTGTATGCATTAAATTATCCATCGTTACTGGCTTTTGTTAGTCTCTATTCCCTATGAAATAATCATACATAAAGTATACAAGATCCACCACTCACAACTTGGCCTTCTTTTGTTAGTGGTTGTGCTATTATTAGTGTTATACATGAGCCATTCTCATGATTTATACAATAATACATACATCATTAAGATTTAAAAGGCAACAGTAAAAAATTAGCTTAATTTGTGGTGTTCAAAACGTACTCAATTTTTTTTTTATTTTGCCAATAAAAATGAAAGGCTAATATCTATAAAAAGCACACAGTAAAACAATGAAATGGAGAGAAGACTATTAAGAGGACTGAATTCATATTACATGTAAATAATGAAACATTAAAGTCTAATTTTGCAGCAAAAGGCTGAAAGGGAGATTTAGAAGCTTAAGATGATGGAAAAACCACAATGTGGTATTGCCCTCCATCTACAAAGATCATCGTTGCCTCTTCTC
The DNA here is from genome assembly GCA_013400175.1 of Phainopepla nitens. Lineage (NCBI taxonomy): Eukaryota > Metazoa > Chordata > Aves > Passeriformes > Bombycillidae > Phainopepla > Phainopepla nitens. Next base: position 1,935,401 of record VXBQ01009097.1, on the reverse strand, counting down.
AGTCCTCAGTCACTGAGATTACTCATTGTTTTTCCCTCTGAAATGTTTCTGGTTAAGAACTTTTACTGTTGCTTATTGTTTGCAAATTGCAAACACATTTTGACCATGCTATATTGCGAGCACTCTTCCTTCTCAGACACCTTAATGGCCTGCACTGGCTTCTCTAATCACTGCTAAGCAATGAAGATTTACATCAAAATAAAACAACACGAATTGCAAAAATATCATGCAAAATGGGCAAGTGCCTGAAAAAGCCCAGAACTAAATCAAAGCTTATGACTATAAACAGGCATTCTTCCATTTGGCAATTTTTGATTATGGACTGCCCTATGTAAGTTACAAATTTCTGCCCAAATTGCAACTTTTTGTAAACGGTTTTGAATATTTGTGAAGAATTACCATACACAGAACTAGGAAATTATGACCATGTACCTTGGCACATAGCTGAAAAAACTGTCACATCCAAGTATTAATTTTAACACATGTATTATTCCAGTGTAGTGTTGATGGATTGCCAAATGAAAGGCAAATAAGGCATCTAAAATATTCTGAATTACTCAGTCTTTGCAAGACCTTCTGCAGCCCTCACAATTACTACACAATCAATACCAGTACACATACCAGTAAAATTACTTCAAAAATGAACTAGAGCCTAAAATAATTTTTTTTTTATGATAACTATCTTAGAATAAAGCATGTTTCTATAAACTAATGTTATTTTAAGAGATTACACCACAGTGACTGAGCTTTCATTACAAGATGTGAAATGTTCAGGCAGCATTAGGTATGCTGAGGAGGTGAACAAGCACAGCTGCCACTCACAGCCTTGACTGGAGTCAGTCACTTCAGCACACTGAAGCCAAGCTGTCTGAGGAAAAGGAGCTCCTCAGAGATCTGCAATGCTGCTTGACCTGCAGCTGCAAAGCAAGTGCTTAGCTCACTAGATCTATTAGCCCTTTGACTTCATTCATTCACTGGCTAATAGAAATACATTGCTAAAGTGAGTGATTAATTCTATTTCCTTGGCGAGAGTGTTAAATTCTTGAAGCCTCTAGAATGACTATCCATGGAAGTTCCAAAACATAACTGGTTATCTATCATTTGTAGTCAGAAATCTAGCAAGGGCCACTATCTTCTTGTTTCTTTTTCCCTCGTCAACTTCTCTCAAGAATAACCTTTCCTTGCTGCACCATAGCTTCATGTAACATAGACACTAAACCAATCATCATCTCTGTCCATTTTTATTCAGTCATCTTTGTGCTGGAAGCCTGTTCAACAAATCAACATCTTTCCATTTCTTTTCTGTGCTTCCCAGGTTTGACATCAACACAGCAGCTGAAACAACAGCTTACTGCTCTCCTAAAGGAACAAGGCTTCCCTTAACACTGCAGGAGTTAGACACCCTTAAAGAGAGGAACAAACCCCAGAACACCTCTGCACATGCGGCTGAATTCCTCCCTCCACTGCTGGACAGAACCAACAGATTTTCTTGAATTGTCTAAGATGTCAGCGTGTAACAAGGAGTCTGGAAAGCATTCTGACAAAAACAATGGGAATCTGACCTGACAGTCCTTTGCTTTTACATGAAAAATGCTGTCTCTTTTTTTTCTTCTGTATTTCTCATCTATTACATCTTGGCATCTTCTGATTCAAGTCTGGCACTGTGATGAAAACACTGCACAAAGCAAGTGTCCAAATTAGAACTGGAAGTTCCCTTCCAATCATGCTGACAATTTTCTTCATTTGTAACCAGATAGAGAATATACATAGTCACTTTTGTATATTAGGGTTGTGATAATCAAACAAGGACCCCATAGCTGGACATAATGGGGTAAACAAACCCAAATTTTAACCCATCTATAAAGGCTTCCTTCCCTGCTTAAGCCCCATTCCGAGACAAGAAGGAATACCTTTTACATGTACTATAAATCAGCTCTAGCTTTGCATGCTGGAACAGCTGTAAGTGTAAGAGTAGGTCCTATCTGCTGCTTCACTCATCTCAGCTGCCTTCAGCTTTGGCTACAAACACCAAAAATATACACGAAAATGCCACTAAACCCCACAGAACTCTGCAAAATAGGCAAAGGGGAGTATTTCACTTTTGAAGGTGCTGGTAATGCTGACATTCACTTTCAGTGCACACACAACAGTTGCAGCTTAGTCCTAAGAAATGAGCAAGAGCATTTTCAACTCATGCATATGCTTATATTTACAAACAAATTCTTGCCATTTATGCCAGTTGCTAAAAAATTATTAACTTAGCTAAAAACTTCTGATGAAAAGTCAAACATTCAACCAATGTTATAAGTCCAAGCTTATTTGAAATCTGGCCACCAAATGGAAGGATACGTTTTTGAAGTCAAACAAAAAAAAACAAAAACAAAAAGTTAAAATATAGATAACTATATATTTCTTTGATTGCCATTTTCAACAGTAACACACATTTTCTAGTACTCTCAGCTCAGGATACAATTAGATAGGGGCAGAAGAAGCTTCCTTGGAGGAGCTGCACTGCACAGCTGTCTGAGCAATGGCCAACAACAACCTGAGCTCCCCATCACTCGAAGGCTGCCTTCTGACAGCCTGCATTTCAGTGATGGAAAGCATGATCCTTCCTACACAGTATGCACTGCACTATGCATTTAGTCCTTGGAGAGCTTTCAGAATGAAAAGACCATAATTATTACTACCATCATTATTATTAATGAAAAATACACATGTAAAATTAGGTTTCGAACACAGTGTTTTATAGCCCCTATTTGTCTCTGTGGACACACGCCATAATGGCTTTAACAGACCTTTAACACTCACTGACTAATTAATCTTTACACTCAGGACCCAGCACTGAGTTTTATTCAGTAAGGAGCAGAAAATAGCATCTGTGGATTGGGCTTGCAAGGTCCACTGCATGAATAAATTGACAGGCTACAGGAAGAGTTGGCATTAAACAGCTCCTCTCCTCCCCTCAGTACTCCTGTAAGAGCCTTCACCAGCCACTGAAGCTTCTCTTCACAAACTCCTCACATGCAATTTATTTTTATTTCCTGAAGTGACTCTTTTCAACCTTACAGGGACTCAGTCTTCCAAATACATTGACACTGATAGAAAAAAATATTACAGGGATGAGGTATCACTTTAAAGTAGAACTGCATTTCCTACACAACCAAAGTATGCACCAGAAAATTCAGTTTGACTATGGAGAGCACAAACGAACCATACAAATTAATAGACCTCAGCAATTTGTCAGAAAAACCTTTAGGCTTCCATTTCCAACTCAGACACGTTCTAAATATGAAAAAGCACAGGGAAAATTTTCTGCAAAAAGAAAGCACAAAGAGAAAATACACCACACATTTTTTTAATAGAATAAATTCAATCTTTGCTCCTCTTAAAAGAATTTTAAAGGTATTGTAAAAGAATAAGCATATAGGGGTAAATTTCCCTCAGCTCATTTGCGTGACACAGTCATAGTCAATACAGCCTACCCAGAATCCTGCCTTACTTTAGCTGTAAAGCCAAGCAACCAGAACACTATCTTCAGTTAAAAAAAAAATAAAGTATTATGTGTTTACCAGTCAAGCCTCAGTGGTAGATATTTCATCAAGACGAAATTACCAAGTATTCTGATTTTTTTCCCAGTACAGGTAAACCCTGGTAACATTATGAAATTCCAGATCATGCTATCTGTTTCATTCTATGAAGCTAACTTCAAGAATAGCTTAATCCATTTCTTCTACAGGCAACACGACATTAGGAACCAAGCCTTGCGAGCTGCAGCACAGGAAGCAGCAATGATAGTACAGCATCGTTTTGGGAGTCAAAACAAACCTCCCTAGGCTGTTGCTGTAGCCAGGAAGGTCACAGATCAGTTATGGTGTATTTCTCACAACCAAGCATTTATTTCTCTGTATGCCTGTAGGGATAATACTTGTCAGATTAGCTCTTTTTCTTTGGAATTCCTCACCACTGGTTTAGCGAGTCTGTGCTTCCCAGCAGAGGGCTATTAATTAAAGTCCAGTAGGACTCAAATCTGAGCTTATTAACGGTTGGATGGACCCAAGTAAAAACACATCTGCTCCCACACCTCAGTCTCCTCTCCTTACTACACCCTTGTTTTTCTTCACTTGTTGAAGCACATTTTCAGTTTCCCATCATAAATTCCACAAAATCCTCCCTATCAATGAGCCATATTCTACTCTCAAGACACCTCTAAGTGATTTCTCAAGCTTAAAAAAAAGGACAGGGAGGTGAATCAACTAGGAAACAAAATCCTCATCTGCCAGCATTTGATCAGTTACAGCTTATGGTTTTATCTTCCCAAACATTTTCCCATTGTAAAAAAAAAAACCAAACAAAAAAACCCCAAAGGCTTGCAATGGTCTATGTATCAGTACATGTTAAAAAAAAAGACTTCAGAACTTAATAGGATTTCAAAGGGACTCAGCTTTGTGAATTACACTCATATAAAAAAAAAATCTAAAGTAATTTCTATTTGATTTGAATCCATTTACGTATGACAATATCTGCTATAACCTGACAGGAACAGACCAGCTGAAATTGCAAGGACGTGAAACCAGGAGCTGGCTCCCTTCCCACTTAACCTGCAACCCTCTCAAGTGGGGGAGGAAAGTTACCAAGCACTGTGTAAACCTTCCCTCCTGCTTCTGAATTAAAAGAAACCCTGGTATGAAAAAAATATCCATTAGATTAATTCTTACTTAGATTAACCATTTACCCAAAGGTTACATTTAGGCTGAATTCCAAACCAGCAGCAGGTTATGCATCCATTTTAAAGGCAGCAAGGTGCAGAAACAGTCTCTTTGTGAACAGCTACATCCCATTCATCAGGACTGAAACAGCCCTTGCCCTGTGCAACAGAAAAATGCAAACACAAGGAAGACACAATTGCAGCATAAGAAATGCTGGGAAAAAGCAGCTATGGTAATCTCAGTCTTTTGGTCCAGTTCAGCAGCAACATAAAAAACGAGGCACAACATAGCACTTATATCATCCCACATAACATGAGGGGGCTGGTTCAAGACAGAAAAGGGAGGGAGATCAGGATTAAAACATAAACTTGACTTCAGCACCTCCTACCACTGCCTGACCTTCCCTGGGACACAGTTTCCTGGCTGGGGAAGAACAAGCTAATGGCTGCTGTGAACCCCCAGCTGCATTACACACAGTCCTAAGGGATATAGGACTGGATCAGACATACCTTGACTCTTTGCTGCTTCATGTGCAGGAACTGAAAAGGGGCAGCAACCTTTGGAGCTCAATTTGTTAATGGCACCTCCCAAACTGTGGGCAGCTGTACTAATTACAAAAGAATTGCGAGCAGCTGTACTAATTACAAAAGAATAAAGGCAGTCTTACCCTTAACAAGCCCCAGCTGTGTCCAGTAAGGATGAGAGGTAAAAAAGAGGGGGTTGGCTGCCCTCGAGTCTGCTGGTTGTGCTGAGAGGAGGAAGGGTCAGACTGTCATGCAAGGGACAGAAAAGGTGAGCTGCTGGGTGAGGAACAGAAAGGAGTTAGCCAGTCACACAGGAGGAATCAGAAGGCTGTGTGATGCTGCCTGTGGAAAGTTTAGTCCCTTTAAGCATTTTGCATGTCTGTATCAACTGTGACACCAAACTGAAAGAGTGACAAGTTTTGGTTTTTTTTCAGGCTAGATGAGAAATTAATGGTAAATTACAATGTAATGGGCGTGACAAAGGACTTGTCTTAGGTTTCTTGGTTTTGTTACGTATGTTCTGAATAAAAAAAAGAAATTATCAAATGTCACATAAAATGTGTCAGAACATACAACCTTCAAAGAGCACTACCATTAAGGTAGTAATACCTTACGTATTGGACATTTAGTTGCTCAGAATATATTTCATTATTATTTGTGAGCACCTGAACAACATTTGCCCCCATCCTGTGACACCAATGTTCTGAAGCTGAACATCATTTGCAGCCATATCTCTTCTGGGAATGGGAGCCTGACTTCTACTGGGACATGTGCATGGACAGCTGGGACCTTCATAAACCTGAATTATCTGTGATTGTGTCTGGGTAAGAATTTAACTGCACAAACCTCAAAAAGTTAAAAAGTGAAGATTAAACTACTAAGTATACCAACACAAATGCCGATTTTTAAAAATGCAATAGCTTTTACTTTGATGTAATGGCTTCCAAAAATCAACTAATGGAAGTGAAGTAAGGTCACTCAAATAATGAGTAAGAGTGAATTAATGCAGTTTAACTACTATTTTAAACCCATATGATTTTTTTCCCCCTCAATGTTTTCATTTAGATACACCTATACTTTCATTTTCTTGGTGGCACTGATAATTACAAGCACTGTCCCCATGTAAAAGTTTTGACTTTTACAAATACATTTTTAAATTCATCAGATTATGAATGAATGGGGTTGTTTAGTTTAACCATGGACATTTCAAATTATCTGGATTTTGAAATACTTCTTGCATGCATTTTTTCTAAAGTTCCATGAATTCTAAAGACTTTATCCTGTGCTGCAAAGTTACCTGAGGATAACTCATATTTTCTTGCATTCTCAATATAATTGGCTGGATAAGAAAACTCTCCACAGACAGATCAGGCTGGCCACCACACATATAATCCATACATGCATATTTAGCCCATATTTCAACTCAGTCATGCTTTGTGAATATACTGAAGTATCAGTATATAGTATATATACAATATACACAATCAGTATATACACTATATATACAATATGTAACTATATATACAATCAGTATATACTATATATATGATATACAGAGAAGAGATTCCTCCCACCATTACCCTCAGTGTTACAAATCAGAAGAGAGATTAGATTAAGAGGGAAGGCTTATTGGCCAAAGGACAACAACAAACTCAAACCCTGTATTTTCATTTTGTCTTAAATCAAGATTGGCACCATAATTTTCTAAAAGGAATGTTTATTTTTGACAGGGAGATGTACCCTGAATTTCAGAAAACCAGAAGTTCATCTTGTTACAGGGTTTTTTAATTTATGCAATGAAAGACTTACAGTGCTTAGAAGGATATTATAATCTGAATAAACCCATCTGGAAGACTTAGGTACTTCTTTTCTGCTAAACATTACAAAAGTTGCCCATAGGACTGCAAATTATACTGGTACAAGCAGTCTAAGTTGTTATCAATAACAGTATCAGAAAGAATCAAGTGACCACAACAGCACACTCCAAACACAATTTTTCTTGTGCACCTGAACCATGAAGGAACTCATCAACTATTACGACAAAAATTCCTCTGATACAGGCCAAGAGTGGCTGAAAATCGTGTGCCAGACCCTCCCAGGGTAAAGGGAATGTCTGCTCAGGGGCTGCACTTCACCTGTGGCCTTTTCCCAATGGAAAACTGATTTATAATTAGATCTCCTGGCACCACAGGACACTCCAAGACAGACAGAGCCACTGTCATGAAGCCTGTGGTCAATTTTCACAGAGTAATGCTCCAAGGGTCAATAAAAAATTGTGTCTCTGGAAAAGATCCTCCAGAGTGAATCCTGGGTTCAGCCAACAAGGCAAAGCCTCCAAACAAATACTCAGTCAAATATTACTGACATTTTTCTAGGAGTCACCCTAGGGAGATAATAAACCTGGGTTCACAATGAAAGACATGCTTATCACTGACTTCTGAGATGTTATTCACCCTTAAAGTCAGAGTTACATGACTCACTCCTAAAAATTTGTGCAAATTCAGCTAATTTTTCCTCTTAGCTTTTCCCATTTATTTCACAACTCATACCTAAAGTGTGAGAGCCCTCACTAAGCCTCCACTGTTGTCTCTCTTGATGCTTACCTTTTCTATTTCTTTGACAGTTTTTTGTTCTCCCCAGTCCAGCAGTTTCAGACATCTTGATTAAATAAATCATATTAATAAAGCTGCTCGAACAGGAGTAATTCCTATGTTAACAAAACCCAGTAAAAGAATGTCTTTGGCTTCACCTTTGTATTTTTAAATTCTATTTTGTAACAACAAATAAAGCACTCTAGTCTTCATTTTTCTAAATTATTATTACAATTTTTGTGATGCATAAAAGCAATATGTATTTACCAGAAACACCAGGAAATTAGATGGAAACAAGACACATGGAATTAACTGAAGTGGAACTCTCCCTTTTGATGGATGGCTTGAAGTTTCACTAATCAGAAGTTTGCAAAACAATTTCTGATTAGTTGAGAATACATGCTACACTGACAACAGAAGGAAGGAAAAAAAACCAACAGTGGAAATATTAGCTAGTATAAATAAAAATGGATTAGTAATCCAAATGCAAAGATTTTTTTGCCTTTTTCAGCTCACAATGTTATTCATGCCCCTGAGCAACTCACTTAATCTTTTTTCTCATGCACTTTGTCTGTAAAATGGGAATGAACCAACATCATTTATCCCAGTGGCATAATATGTGAGTTAAGAGTAAGACAAAAAAATAACAAAATCCAAACATCTCAATTATTTAAATAGGATGTGGTACATCAGAATGACATATATAATCTTAGCTTTTGTACTCTTCAGGAAAAAAAAAAAACACCCTATGAATTACTTAAAATCTATACATTTTTCATTCCTAAGCATTTCACCTCTGTCTTCTTCCATTTTATATCATTTTTAGCTACATAAAAGATGAAGTAGAGTCATTTCAAGTTGTTTTTCTTAGACTTTAAATCTTGGGTAACTTCTCATTTACCACTTTTCACCACAAATTAACATGCACATCAAGACAAGTTCATTATCATTTAGAGGCCTGTTAAATAGATGAAAAAAAAATTGCATCTTAAAGTGCCCCGGATTATCTACTGGTATTCAGTGTTGAATAATTTTATAGTTCATAATAATCAGTTTGCTTTTCTTCCTTTCTAATCCAAAAGCTCTGAAAGTAAAATTTATTTCCTCAGTAAATAAATGCTCATTGTCTGAAACTACAATAACATTTGCTTTCTGAAGGTAAGAACAATGTCTATATAAAATAAATAGACACTATCTAGGAGAATAAAATATTACATTCTTATGGGAGAAATAAAGCCAAGCCTAGCACATGCTTGTCCTGCTGACGTGAAATTTCACTTCCCATTAGAAAAATGACATTTGCTTTAACACAGTCCCAGCACAGGAGAGCTGTAAAGTGAGAATTCAAATCCATGGGAAGTACTGGTGGCCAAACAGACCCAAAATCATTGTAATCAACCATTAATGATGTCATAATGAAAATGCCAAAAAATAAAGGGACAGCCTTATAATGAGAGTGGCTATTAATTATTTAGGGTTAATTATTAAGAAGGAAAAAAGAATTTAAATAGGCAATAGGCCCTGCATCAGCAGAGCATTTCAAGCTCCAGTCTCTCGGAGTTCAGACCCACACATGACAAATACAGACTGTGGGAAAAAAAGAAAATTGAGGTGGGGAAAGATGACACCACAAGCACAATTCCAAATTCACCCAGGGCTGTGCAAACACTGCCTGGTGTGTTCAGGATGGCCTGAGCTTGAGAAGAGCAGTGCATAAAGCACCACACAATCTGCCCCCAATAAACTGAGATACCTTGATACCCTTTTTTTATATCTCTGTATTAATTTAGAGAAGAGCTTGTTCCAAAAGTTCTGCTAATGCTTTCTTTTCTTGCTGCTTGTGCCCAGAGTTAGCACCCTAAAGCCCACACTGACATCTTTTTTTCTTTCAGCCTCTTTCAGCATTGTTCCTGACCAGCCTTGTTCATCTTGTCTTTATCTTGGTAACTCTCTTCCACATCAATCCTGATATCTGAGAACTTACTTTACCTTTTCAACAGGGAAGATACTGTCAACTTCCATGAAATTCACTAGATTTATTTTTTTCTGTGATTTTACAAGCCTTTATTTACCAGTATCATTCTGCACACGTTGGAAGTCTTTAAGAAAGGACCACTGAGATAAAAACATCAGAAAAAAATGATGTAATTGAACAGTGAATATTGAGGAAAAAAAGGAAAAAAACACAAATGCATTCAAAATATTTTGCCAAAATTCTTGCAAAGAATTCATTGAGAGAAAAAAAATAGAAAATTTGACAGACACACTCTACCACCTGCATATCCAAAAATATCTATGGATTTCAGCAGAAATATAAAACTTCAAGCATAACAGTCTGCTTGACAGTAAGACAAGAAGCCACTTTCCACAAGTGCCCTCTCTCCTCTCATCTGCATTTCAGATTAAGCTGTATGTTAATTTACAACCTGGAGTCATATGAAATTTAGGATAGTCCGTACGAAAATGTTTTTAAGTGGAACAGGAGGAAGTGAAATGATAAGAAATCACAGTTTGCCCTCTTATGCAACAGGGTCTACTTCGTCCTTTAGCTGCTCACTCTGCTAAAAGATTTCCTTTGGTTCTTTCACAGGGAGGTTTGTGGCTGCCAAAGACCAAGTGCAGAACCAAACCACAGAACTCTGTTCTTGGAGCTGCTGACAACAGAAAAATACTTCTCAGTAAGAAGGCTGCAGAAAGGTGAAGTTTGTGCAGAGATTTAGCCCAACTTCATTCTCTGTCTTGAAAGCTGGATAAAGGCCTTTGAGAGCCATCATCTCTGTAAGACATTCTCTTAAAAGAACAAACAATAAATTAAGTACTTACTTTCGTCATCTTCTTACATATGAACGAGATGAATTTCAGCCAAACAATTTGGCTTTTTTATTTTTTCCAGGAATATTGCAGAGCATTAAGTAAATTATACTGCTGGACTAAATGCAGTAAACATATGAGGTACAATACATCTTGTTTTAAAATAAGCATATTTGCTATTCACTGACGCTACCAATAACTTTGAGCCTGTTTCCTTGCTAAGTAGTCATATGACCTCCAGAGACATAGATTTTAATTCCTGTTTTGAAAACAGTACCATAAACGTGTCCAGGAGCTTAATTTATTTAATCATTTGTGGAGATTTACTGTGCATTTCTGTAACAGCATTTTTTGATATGCGACTGTAACTCCTCTCTTGCAGCACATTATTTCCATCACCTGAGGAGGATCCAAGGTGAATCTCCATCAGTTTGAGCCATTTATTTGTTTGCAGATTCCTGGTGCAAACACAAGTAAACAAGCCTTGCCTATGCCTGACAAATATACTAAGAACTGTATTTTCTCTACTACCTGAAATGGCCACTCCCTCTTTTCATCTGGATAGAAAGGCTGCCCAGAGAAGCTGTGGTTCCCTTCCATGGAAATTTCCAAGGCCAGGCTGGATGGAATCTGAGCAATGGGCTCTGGTGGAAGGTGTCCCAGCCCATGGCAGGGGCTTGGAACGAGATGGTTTTGATATGCCCTTCAACCCAAAACATTATATGAAAAGGATTATCAACTTCACCTGCTCCAACTATAGCTTAAACAATGAGAATAAAATTAAAAATACCATGATGCTGAGATAATTGAAATAATAAAAATAATTTATATTTAATTTAAATTAGAATTCAAAACCATGACATAATAAGAAAAAATATAATTTTCAGGGAAAAAATTGAATCTAAATTAAATCCCTATTCTCTACTACTTCACAGCTGAGCAAATGAACACTTTAGATTCAATAACTGAATCAGTACTAATAAACAGTAAAACATTTGTATATTTGTGTATTTTAAAACTCAGTGTTACATCTGTAAAAAATTACCTCATCATTTTAGGTTTCTTTATTCTGTCAAGTTAGTCTATTTATTCCAAGTTCTTCCTTTGCCTTCTCATTCTACAGATCATCATCACATCTTAAAATGCCAATGTTTCTGTTTCATAAATATCACACCTGTATGGTTAAGAGGATAAGCTGCTACACTTCTGAAATAGTTTTTGAGATACATTTCCTTAAACTGGATACTAAGATCCTCAGGGGTAAAAGAAATCCTGGAGAAAAACTAGATAAATTCCATTCCATTATGCTTTTGCAAGCTGTCGACATAATGAGAAAAGAGAGAGGTCAACAAAAAATTCACTCAAAAACAATCCTTCAGAGGAATTTTGTTAACAAGGTAGTGATGGCCACAAAAAACACCACACAGCAAACCCCATGTGGGACAGATACCCTGGGATCAAGGTGTAATATTGTTATGCTGTCAAAAAAATGAAGGAATAAGATCAATTTAAGAGACTGAAATTAAGATGGAAGAGTCTGTTGTGCAATAACAGCTTATAAGAGTTACAAACCCAACATACAAACATAAAAAGCAAAGCTGACGTGTTTGATAACCACAAAGGCAGCTTATTCCAAATATACTCTCAATTACAGTCATTCTGCATTACACAAAATGCAAAAAAAAAGTTCAGGGAAGCGCAGTATCCCAACATGATTTGAGTTTTTATGTTGTCAGCCTCCCCAGCCTCCTGCCTGGGCAAACCCTGTGGGAAGAGAAGGCACTTTGCCCCCCTCCAGCAGTGGCACACGCTTGCCACCCTGCCCCGACGCGGGAACGGGAGCACGGCACAGCCACTGCTCGCACTGTGAGCTCCCAACATCACCGTGGGAGTCCAAGGTTCTCTCTGAGGGTGAATCTACAAATCCAGCTGACCCTCAGCTCTGCAGCAGCACCTCTCCAAACCATGCAGCTGTGGGCAGTGGCCTCTCTCAAACAGACCTGGAGATGTGAAACCAGCCCCTCATTTGCGTGGCTCCACGGCAGCTGCCCCCGACCCGCCACGGCACGGTAACAAAAGCTTCATTACGCTTTGGTAAGAGGAAAAACAAGCACAAAGGTTCATTTTACTTCAGAAATGGTGAAGAAACGGGCAAACACGGATGAGAGGTTGGTGCACTGAGTCAACAAGAGAGACTCACACAACTGAAGTACTGAAGATGTCTAAACCCACAATCTGTTGTGTACACAGTAATTTCAGAGAGCAAATAACACTTCAGTTTTCTGTGCTCTGTTCTGGTTATATTGTCCACATTTGAGCAATCCTAAATACAAATCCAGGATTTTAGTCCATATATAACACTAGGTAATATATACTTCCAAGCCCCTCAAATTTAATAGTCTTTCTTCTAATTAGACTTCTGCTGGGTCTGTAGGCAGTCTTATAAACCACTTTAACCTTATTTTAATTTTTCATTATGAAAATTGTAAGTATTCATTAACTTTGGAAGACACGGCATTACAGCTGTGATATATCATTCCTCATATTATTAACAATCTACTTTATAAATTCAGTGATTGAAGCCCATACCGGTAATAATGCCTTACAGGTTTTATTTTTGTAAGAATTTAGAAACAGACTTAATAGAAGCACATACACTTAGTTTCCTAGCCATAAACAAAATTTTATTTGCTGTAATGACTTCAATATTAGTGTCAAAATATATTTGCAGCCAGTTTATCAGACATGCAAGGAACTAAACCCCATACCCCCAAAAAGAGAAACTATGTGACTAATATTACTCTTTCCACCTTCTAACTCTCTGGTAATACTACTTAAGCAAAATTAAAGTCCAGATTATCACTTTTTGTGCAGTAAAATTTTGGCATATTGTAAATAATTTTAGTCAAAGGTAATACTTTCCCCACAGAGACTAAGTACCATTTTAGCTTTTCTTCAATATCATTCAAATGCCTACCTCAGGGACAGGAAAAACTTCAAAAGAAAATCAGATATTTCTTTGAAGTCAAATTGACTATCATCTATAAAAAAGTTTTTCTGGTACTCCAACTACATAAAGTGAAAAAATATTATTATATTTATAATATTTAATAAATTATCATAAACTGCCATCCTTAAAACACAGTACTCCATTAGAAGTAATTTTAAAAAGTGAATATACAGTTCTAGACCAGCTACCACGGAGTGGCCATTTGCTTGAAAGAATAACATTCATGCAATTTGTTCTACATGATGCTCTTTTTTCTTTTTAACTATCTAACTAACATGGCTTTGGCCTAAGTAGCAAAACCTAAAATACTGATAATTTTTACTTCAGTATTTAAATAAATGGAGTTGATTAATGTATTTGACAAGACAAAGTTGAACTGAACTGAGTCATCTGCAACTGAGCCTTTACCATTTCATATAATCAAATGCGATTATAAATATCAATTTCATAATCAAAATTTCCACTTGTTTCCACAGACAGCAGACAACTTGCTCACTTCTAGGTAAAAAATGACCACAGGCAGTTCTGTGGTTTTCACATGGAACAGTGAAAAAAAATACAGCTGATGTTAGCCAGCTGCTCAAATTTCCTTAGCATGAGGCATTTCTTTATTCTACAAGTGCTGGTGGAACTGCAAAACAAAACCCCTCAGCTGCAGTGCCCAGTGCCATCCCCTTGTACAAGAAAAATTCTGTAAGGTTTAGGTGACACATGAACACTTTGGGAAAACATGCCAAGAGAAGAAGCACAGCAAACACCAACTACCAAGATTCCAAACTTAAGAGTGGATAAACGAGGCAATAAGGAAAGAAGGAATACGAGAGTGACACATAGGGAGCTAAAAGATGTCTAACAATACTGGGACTGGCACACCTGGGCTCAGAACATGGGCAGAAGGAGCAATGCTAGGAGTAAAACAGATAGATACTGGTAAGTTCTTCCAAGCAAATTGTTTTTTTAAGCTGAGGAAGGATCTTGCATGTCAATCAACAGAAGACCAAGACCAGACATTCAAAATTACACCGGACAAACTACACCAAAGAGACATTTCAGCACTGATGATCAAACTGTTCTCTTGCAATCTTCTTCAAACAACTATCTTACTTTGTGAAAGTAGGGATTCATAAGGAGCACACTTGACTGTCTTAAGGAAAACAGAGTCCAGCACCATCATCAAAAGCTATTGTAGCTACACATAAGCAAGAAAACAGGAACTGCCTTCACTGCTCTGTCAAGAACAGTTTCAAGTCTTAAATTCAGTTTGTAACATCTAGGTTTTGACTAAAGTTTAAGAAAAAGTATAGGTCTTTACTGTTCAGGAGAAAACTACATTTTCCATAATATTTCTTTAGGTGAGTGATTTATTTCTCCATTTTCTGGACTTGCTCAAATTCAGCTAAAATGAGATCTCTTTACTTTTCACTGCATCATGAAGAAACAGCCAACTGGTTTTTTGAGCTTTCTGCATCCATTTTAATAAGGTTCTACCACACACACAAACATCTGAGCTCCACTCCACCTCCCATATTACCAGCATCATTCCTCAGAGAGGCTTTTCTCCAAACAGTTTTAAAAGATGTATTTTCATTCTGAATTAAACAGGATGTAGAGATTGCCACCAGTGGAGGAGCAGGAATCACAAACAGCTATAACCCAACTATTCTAAGGAAGTGTAAGCAAGTAATTACAAATAAAACTGCTTACATTCATGCAACTTGTTTGGCAACAGCAGCATAGCATAAGGAAAGCTGCTACAATTCATAACAGCATCTTGTAATAAAACAGCTTTATGCATCCCTCTCAAACTGTTTAGTGTTCAAATCTCATCAGATGGCTGAGTAAGCATTACACTTCGGGACAGTAAATCTCTGTTTCCAATATGGTCTGCATTCACAGACATGTACTTTTGCATTCACTGGAGTCACTTCCAGCTAAGCACTCATATAGAAAAAAAAAAAGGCAATATATAAAGATATCTGCATGCCATTTTGTCTAATCAGCTATCTAGACTCTGAAACCATTTTGGATCCTTAAAGGACGAGCACTTCAACAGGAACTGACTGCTACCAGCAAAAGCTAATTTGAAGCTGGATTTACAAACATGAAATAGTGTCAAAGAACCACCTTTATACAAGTCACTGTCTCTTCAACCTGTCTTTATCCACATCACTGGGGCATACAGGGCATTGCCAGGGCACATTTCGCTTCCATTAAAGACAAACTAAAAGGTAGGAGAGGGTTCAGAAGCCATCACCAAGTTGAAATTCATGACAGAATATGACATTATACAGGCAGATGCTTGAAGTGCTCTCCTTAGATTGACAGACAGTTCACAGAACAGACAACTGACTTAACTGCAGCATCTAATTAATTCTGTACAGAAAAACACTGGGTACTGTGGGTTTTCCAATAACACAGAAAAGAGCATCACCAGACCTAACGGGTAAAACTGAAGCCAGTTTCCAAAACCCAGAGAGGCTGGCATCTGCTTTTAACATGGAGGCTGAGCTCCCACAGCCACTGCCCATCAGTGGAAATCATGGATTTTCATGATCTGTTTCTACTTCACGGTCTACTGATGTTTCCAGAACTTCAGAATGTGCTTAATTCAAGGAAAGATTACTGGGATCAATGTAGAAATAGTCTGATGAAAGTTAATGAGCAATCCAAAAACAGGCCAAGGAAGGTAACTGCAGATCCTCTGACCTGGAACTCTGAATCCAGAGACAAATAATATAAAACAAACATAACAAATGCTGGGTCCTGCTTACCCAATTATACTTCTTTATAATTTTGTTTTTCTACTGATTTATAGGCTTTAAATGAATTAATCATCAGCACTTGGACTCAACTCCAAAACCCCCATGGTTCTCCAAGGAAGACAATGAGCTTTGGGTGGTATTTTTATTTGTTTGAAACTTTCCGTATGTTTTTCTTACTATGTGAAGTGTATGCATTTGGGCCCAGCCACAATATTTTAAAAGCTTCTTGAAATCACATAATACACTGGAGGCATTAGGAGAACAAACAGGGAGGACAGAGGAAATATAAACAGAGCAATCAGCACCACGGATCAACCAGCTGTCCACTGAGTCTAGAATTTAGTCCCCAGTAGCAAGACATTTCAAAAGAACATGGGGGGAAAAAAAAATAAAGCAGAAAAGACAATTACAGAGTAAACAAAAACACACCTAAAACCTGGTCCCAATGCATTTGAGCTGAAAACTGACTTGTGCATTAGAGCAGTGAATACCCTCTGGTGCTTAACCCATCTTCCACACACTCCACCAAAATACAAATATTTATTCCTTTCCTTAGTTTTTCTGAAGATGCAGACATTAAAAATATGTGGCATTGGAGAGTACAATAATGTATAATCCAAAATAATTGCTGTTGTATGTTAAATATTTGCTGAACTTTTTATTGAAATAGTTCTTTCTTCCTGTATTATGAGAAAAGAGGAGGAGAAGGAAAATGGCTGAATTGTTCTTTACCAGAAAACAAGCTTTAGAGGGGTTCCCAAGTTCACATAAAAAAACTTATATTCACTAAAGCAAATTCAGGACTACATGTAAAAACTCATTTTCCAGAACACACCTAGGATGCAGGGACAGAGATGCCCAATTCAAATCCAGATCAAACGTAAAAGCTTTTTAAATCTGACATTTCAACATTAATAGGTGTATTAGAAAACAATCTAAGTATCTCTGTCAGTTTGAAAACACTCAAGTAATCAGCCTCTCTTCCAAACTCTTCTTGCTGGAAACCAGATCCTAAAATTATCACTTGAACCTGTAGATCTTTTTGAAGAGAAAAAGACATAGAAGGTGGAAGAGATTTGCAAGATTTCCACAATGTTAGCCATTTTCATTATTAGAATTAATCAAAAACTATTTTCATTGAAAGTATCTTTTTTAAAAAAATAAAACTATTCTTTCATCCCCATGGAGTACATCACTTCCCTTTACAGTAGATTATAATATGCGAAAGAGCATCCACAGATGTGTGTAAACAAACTTCTTAGAAAAGTGTGTGCTCATGTGTGTATGAGAAAATGGAGGAGGGTTTATAGGATCAGTAATTACTATTTTCAGTATCCAAAGCCTTAAAATTCTATTACGTAGCAGAGTAAAGAGATGAGGGGGGAAAAATACACAAAGAAAGGTTTTCTTCAACACTCACTCAGGCCCCAGCACTACAAGATGAGCAAACACAGCTTTGGTTGAAGCACAAGATCTTCTTGCTGGATAGAAATTTCAAACTATGAAGCACAGAAAGTGTATTTCCTATTCATTTTGAAGTTCTTCTGAAAAGGTGTTTGCATGAAAATGGTTACTAAGCCTATTTTAGGGTAGACCTGCGGTTTTTAAGTTTTTTCTTTTATTCAGTGTGTGCTTACTACATGTTGATAAAATCTAGTTCTTAGAAGTTATCCTTTTATATGTGGTTTACACATTGTGCATGTAACTTTGCAAATGGTTTAAAAAAATAGAACCTAGTTTAACTTAATCATCAACTAATGAGGAGTCCAGTAGAGAAGCAGTAAAAATAGAAGGTCTTTTGAAAGCTAAATAAAGGAGCAAAAAAGGGTAAAAAAAGGAACTTTAGTCTATAGATACAGTTATATATTTGCATCAGAAATCTCTGCATTCTGAGTGTCTAATTTAAACTGTAAACAAGTGCTGATTTTTAATAATGATCAGTTGTGGGAAACTGCCAAGAATAAAAAGTTATTCCCTGAGAGAAACTGTGTGTAGAGAGAATTCTCATATTATGTCTAGCTGTTTTTTATTCTACAAATACATATTAATATTAGAATAGTGCTGTGTTTGCCAGCACTGGTGCTATAAATTATTACTGGAGTTCTCATCAGCTTCACAGCTGCTGGGCTGGTCCAGCAGGTGGAAGAGTTGAAGATGAACTTTGTGCAGCGAGTCCAGGTCACACTCGGGCTCTCCTTGGTCAGTCCAGGAGCTCTGAGCACCAACCACGCCCAGCTCAGAAACTCACAACGGATCAACATAGAAAGTGGTGAAATGCCAAGAAAATAAAACGGAAGGGGAACGTTAGGAAGTGAAAAGGAAGAGATTACCACAACTGATTTAAACTACCACTTGCAAACCAGAGAGCTTGCTGCTCAGAAGGAAGAAAAAAATCAAAACCAAACAAACACACAAACAAAAATAGACCCCCGAACATTACAAACCAAACCAAACCAAACAAACAAAAAATCCACAAAATACGAAAACAATTTGTGCATATTTAAAAGAAAGTACCCCAAAGACTGAAAGTCAATCCCATGATGTCTCCCTGAAAATCTTCTTCTAAATATATTTTCTTCTGTTTTTTATTGTGACTCAGATCTAATATACACAAAGTTTTGGTTTAATTCCTGTTTATCAAATCATCTTGCTATTAGAGCTCAAAAGGACACTTGACTGATATTAGAGTATAAATCAGAGGAGGAATGCTAGACTTGGGTTCTACTTCCTTACTTTTTCCTGATGGCATACTGAAAGAAGGCTGCTCTAAAGGTTTGCACTTTTAGTTATTTGCTAGTCCAGTAATACTGCTACATTGCTCCATTATTAACAAATTCAACACAGATGAAAGCACAGATGAAAAGTGGTTTCATGTTTTTAAATCACTTAATAAGAACCTTATCATCTTTTATGACTGGGGAGGGAGAGGGTACAGGAGAGAGGTTTTATTCACCATCCTTCCTGTATTAAGTAAGGTACACAAATTGCATTTTTTTATCTCTCAATAAGACTGTGCTTTCTAAACAGGAGAAACTGAAGGCAGTTGTCTTACCCTAATAAATAACTTACATTGGGATCGTGTTTCTCTCAGGTCACCATTAAACCAAAGTGAGCCTTGATTCAGGAGAAGTGGAGGCTCCATATGTACTGACCAGAAGAGGAAAGTTGCCTTGAGGCCTTTTCCCACACAAGCCACCTTACATCTGATTCCATCTTAAGGAATATGCCACCTTGCCTCTACCCCAAACTTCCTCTGATTATGTAACAATCCCGATATAACAAAAATCAACAGACTGCAGAATGCCTCTCAAAAACCTTGCATGACAAAGGAAAACTAAGAATGTGCTCTCACTCTAGGCAGAATACAAGAAAAAATTTTATTTCATGTCTTTAATCCAAATCTATCTTTCAAAACATTTCATTTTCAAAAGGTCACAGGTCCTGGAGAGGAGTATTAAAACCATAATTGCCAAAACTCAGCTTGATTTGGAAGGGATACATTAATTTCAACAGAAGAGTTGAGGATGACTCAGGTTTGATGACAAGATGATCAAAGATCTCATCTTGGTGTTATTGAGAATATGAGCAGTGAGAGAAAGCCTGGTCAGCCCGAGCACCTGTGAGAACAGCTGTGCCTCTAAGTAGCAGCCCATCAGTCACTGTGAGCAGTTCAAACCTTCTTTTAAGTCTGAACAACCTTCATCCCTCTCAGGAACATACTAAAACAACCCAGCAAAACCTCTTTCAGACTTCTGAACTCTGAATATAGTTTTTGTTATTAGCATTTCACTGACAAACCATGATAAACCAAACCAGAATAAGTGCAACTTCAACTTAGCAGATTTTCCAAACCCAGTAATGCACAACAGGCAGCAGCTCCAAGCAGCTGTGAGCAGTTCCAGTGCCATGGTCAAAACAAATATTTCACAGTAAGTCAAAAGTATTTAGCTTTTCTAATAGAATAGACAAAATACTGAGGAAAATAGCTGCAATTTCTTTAAAAAATGTCAAGCTTTTTTCTAAAATAAGAACAAAAAAAATCTCTAAAGACTCCTTTATTTTAAGCATGTTTGTTTCCCACAGAATTTAATCCCATCATAACACCCACTCAAAGTTAGAATAAATTTAAATGTATAAATTACTAGATGTCTGCAGCTGGAAACGGTATGCACAAGGTGTAATGAACAGAACTTCCTACTATATCAACTACATTTTTATCAATCTAATATTAATACAGAAAGTGAGAACAGCTACCAAATCTTAATCTAGATCTACCTGTCACATTATCTCAAATTTCATGTCAGTAAAACTGTTCAATCGGAAAGATATCCAGCTTTCAAACGCAAAAAATCATCATACAAACTTATTTTCTAAAAAAAATTGCTTTCTAAACTTAGAAAAGCAGGAAAATAAGGAGCTGCTACTCATTATCTAACAAAAAAATTACTTTGGCTCTCTAAAATAAACACTATTTATTTAGACACAACAACACAGACTAGTAGGGGAAAAAAATAACAATAAAAAAAAACAACCTGAGTGTTTCAATTCAGTTACCAACAATTTGCATTCTCCTTCATAAAGAGGGCAGAGAAGAACACATTAAGAGCAGGGGGAGGATGAAGAGTTGTCAAATCAGTAATCAAGAGAAAAAGACCATTATGAAATGCTGAATAATGATCTGCAAACTAAAATGAGGCACTTGAGCTGAAGCATCAGTCATCCTGATAGGAAAAAGTAATATTTAGATGACTCCAGTACAGTAAAGTAGAACCAACTGCAGTGAAAATGGCTGCAGCAGCTCAGATGTTCGAGGTGCACTTTGATGCTTTATCTTAGGAAAACACCTCTAAGCAAAGAAAGCCTCTCCAAGAACAGAGATTACCCCAGAAAACAGAACTGGGTGTTCGACAGACCAAGCACAATGCAAACACTCCCATATGTCTGTGGACAAACGTGAGAGAAATAGGGGATTAGACAAGGGCTTAATTATCAACACTAATTATTAGATAGTTTGATTTAAAGGTGAAGACAGACACTGACTGCTGTCAGAACGTTTTAAACAAGATGTGTGACATGATACCAGGCACAAGAAATGACCTTCCACTGAAGGATTTCCACAACAAGTGTGATAATTTCCCATTCCCTGAGCCACCACATCAGAAATGTGTAGCAGAGAACTATCACATGCTGTTAACAAGCACAGGAACAAACCAGAAGCATTTCTGCATTTAAATTATGGTACATTTGAATAATGTAGCAGATGATTTACCTTCCAATGAGAGGGGCACAAAACCTATACATTTGTGCATCAAGCCAGCCTGTATGTTAGCTAGTATGAACCGTTCCTGATTCTTCAACTGACAGTAAACCAAGGCTTTTAATTCAAATGCCATATCTAATTGTTGACTGAATGCCAATTTAATCTGGCTATTTGGACAAGTAAACCAGATGATTAAACACAGCTCCTATGAAGCAATGTTCACTAATAGTTTCAGCACAGAGGCTTGCAAGTTCTTGAGACAAGCAAATACTCAATATGTGAATAAAATGGGTGTACAGTGCACATTTACAGATTTTTCAAGTAAAAGCATTTACATTTTTAATTCATTAATCCATTGGACATATCAAGGACCATTTTATAAAATAAGAGATTAATTCCCCTAGCTTACAAGTTCATACAGGCAGGTTATTTCAAATACTAGTTGTAGGCTGCAATGCTCAATTACAGCCAATTACAAAAGGAATTAGATGGGTTTACTCCTTTCAGTTTTTATGAGGTCAAGGGTGAGCAATATGGGTAAGCAGTGACAAAATGAAGTCAGAGGAACCAGCACTCCCATTCCCACAGTTCACTTACAGCATTCAGGAACAGGAAAGGAATTCCAAGGCACCTGATGAATAATGAACGTATGCTGGCCATATGGGTTTTTACCATAACAGTGTTTTAGTTGTCTTTTCAGTACAGATTCTGTGTTGAAGAGAAACATATTTAGGTGAAAATGCCATTAGCATTTCCAAAATTAACCTAGGAAACAGGATACCAAGTTAGCACATTGGCTAACCCAAGATCTGCTCAAAAGACATCCTCTGGTTAAGGGTCATGGCATTTGTGTCATCAGGTGTTTTGATCAGTGAATATTGGTTTGCCTCATTTACAAATTGTGGATTTCAAAAGTACCAGAACTCTCAGAAAAGAAAGAACTTTCTAATTTAGCACAAAGCAGTGGAAATAATGGTAAGATAACATCCATTCTCCTAGAGCTCTGTAATGAAAACTCCTTGTAGCACTGAGATGCTTTAACCAGGACCAGACTGTCCACCGAGGATTACCGGGAAAGAAACCAGTTCTGACTGAGAACATACCTTGTCTCGGGAACTCGTCCGACTCCCTGTGCACCAGGTCGGACACGCGATTGCCGTAGTGCATCCTGGTGTCGTGGTCATAGGCCTTGAGCGTCTCGCTGGAGCTGTAGGACTTCTGGGTGGGCACCCTGCAGTCCTCGCTGTCCAGCGAGGAGCTGGTGTAGCGGCACTGCTTCCCACAGCGGCCCCTGGTCAGCGAGCGGTGCCTCCTGTCCTTGATGTCCATGCTTCTCCGCTTCCACAAGAGCCACTCTTCTCTCTGGGGCCAGTCACTGTCACCTAACAACACGAAAGGATGAAATGAGTAAGTAACGCTGCCGCTATGTTTTGTTTTACTCTTCTTTCCCTGCCGTGTCCTTGAAGAACAATGCGGCACAGATCGAGAAGGAAGGGAAGGCCCACATGATGCATCCTCTAGAAACTGAAATACTTGACCTGAGTGGGTGGGGAGAAAAAAATTTAATGCTGCAAGATAATTGCATTCTATCTAAATTATCATATCACCAAAGAGTTCAAAAAATTATGATAAAACAAAAACAGTGTCATCTTTTGATTTTTGAATGAACTCTGGTAACAACATAGAACGGGCAGAACAATATTTGTTTCTGTTATGCCACAGAAGAAAACTAGACTCAAACCAGCTTTAATTATTTCCATTCTTCCTGCAGGAGGGCTTGCAATTAAGACTGAAGCATGCAGGAGAGTTCCAAAGAGAAGATTATTCTCATTCAGCATTAATGCATTACAGAGCTGTACATTATCCTTTAACAACGTGTTCAGAAGCAGCAGCAACTGATTTTATTGCTCCTGGTTAACACTTATCCAAGGCCCTGCTCTGAAGGCGGACAAGATCTCTCCAGAGGTCCATCCCAACCCTGCCATTCCTGCGTGGCTGTGAGTGTCTGAGCATGCTTTGGGGATTGGCTGCCCTTGTGCACCCCAGGACGTGACTGGTGAGCTTCTTCACCACCCCTCAAGATGACCAGCTTATCCAACTCAGCACTTGGAGCTCTTGAAAACTGTCTAAATCTCTTCTTGCTCAATGGACCATAGACTTTCTTACAGTGTGCTTAATTAGGACACCCTTACTGTGGCATATAGACTTTAATATATGCATCATTAGCATACAGAAACTGCAAAATGAAAGCTACTGCAGAAAAGAAGGAATACAGTAAAAGCACAAACACCCTACCCACTGGGGTACTAATTATTTTCAGTTGGTATCGTATCTATGTGTTTCTCTCATGGCATATATGCCAGGTCTGTGCTAGTCCTGAGAAACCCTCATGACAAATTTTTTTTCTGGAAATTAAATTTTCCCACATAAAAAAATACTCAGATTTTCTAATAAGCAAAAATTAGAACAAAACATCTTGCTTTTCTCTACATGGCTAAGGAGGTGAATGGATGGTTTGGGTGAGTTTAGATGGGAGAGTTGAAGAGCTTTCCCTTGTCCCTATCCCCTCTCAATCCAGGCTCCCTCTGCCAAGCCCACCCAGCAGAATGTGCCCAGGCCAGAAGCTTGGCTTAAACCACCAAAGCATTTCAGCAGGGATTCCTTGTGCCACCTCTGCCACCAAAGGAACAAACTGCAGCAGATGATAAAACAGGCAGAAGGCAGCCAAGCCTTTCATTGTGGTAGTTGTTTGCACCTGCAGGAGAAGAGGTCACAGCACTGGCACAAGTATTGGCTAAATCACTGCTTTCTGAAACACATTATGGCCCTAAGAGAGAATAAATGTACTTGGCCAGAGGAGCTGGTGACCTCGAGAAAAGGTTTCTTGCCTTCATTTAGATTTGACATTTAGCCTTGTGGTTTTCAGTTTTTTGGTTTTTTTCTTTCTGTATTTTAAAGAAGAAAGTTAGGTAACCACAAGAAACAGCTGCTTTAAGCCACCCACAGGTATTCTGCAATCTGTGAGGAATAAGAACTGTAAACATGCTTACTTTTTTTTTTCTTTTTCATTTATTTTTAACATTTCAGAGGGGAAAAATGTCACAAAACAACACATACAGAAAAGCCAAAACAAAAGCAGACACATTTGGCACTTGAAACCATCAAGGTTTGTTTTATAATTTCAGATTAAAGAGAAAGAAAGAAAGATTCAATCCACATTCCTGTTTCTCAGCTCTCTGAACATATAGTGGCTAAGAAGCTCACTCCTCCTTTAGTTCAATTCTTTGGTCCTGTGATACTGATTAAGCTGGAAAGCAGGTTAACTGTAAAGCATATTACCACTGGTGGCACAAACAGTTTCTTGAAGTTTCAGGAGATATATGATCATTTAGATTAACAATGCCTGGCTCTTTGATCCCATTTTAATACTCTCTCATCAAATTCAGCTATGGGTAGTTCACAATTATAAACACAGAAACAGACACAGACACCACAGCACCAAGCAACACCTGCCAGTTACTCTCTGGGAGTCCTCATGCTGCTATTCAGCACAAAAGCCTGTCTCTATATGAATTCTATATTGTCTGTCAGCTCAGACAAACAAATAGCTTTCTGTTTTCATGACTGCTAAACTTAAAGCTGTCTGGCCTGATTTCTATTGTTTCTGAAAGAATATTTAATTCCTTGTTAATGTAGTTAAAAGAAGGATTTACTCTGACTGAGATAAAACTTCTGAGGATTTCCAGGACATTAGCTTATTAAAGCATCTTCTCAGGCAGACAAGAGTTTTGGAAACTGTTCTCTCAATAACCATTCTTTTGTAGAGTTTTGTACAATTTCCCTACAAATACAAAAATAAAAGGAAATGGTAAGAGTGTTCCACTGCTGATCGTGCCGGAAATATTCCTTAGTCATCTGCAGATGCAGAATGTGAGGCACAATGTCTGTGCTACAGTAACTCCAACTGGCTAACACAAGAAAATAAATGTAGAAATGTACCAGGATCTTTATTTTAATCTTTCATAAGGAAAATGATCAGTCACAAGTAGCAGACATAAGAATAATTTGGTGAATAACTTGATTTTTATGATACCAGACTATTAAAAATTTCCTGAACTTTACTAATTTTAGTAGGTCCTTCAAATGCTATAGATAAAATGATAACATTTTTACTGGAATTTTTGTTCAATGTCATTTTCATATTTATTAGAGTAGTTTTTATTTTTGTTTTCCTTATTTTTCCATTCCTTGAGGGCAAATCCCAAGCATCTGAGACTAAATACATCTACCTGAACACAACAAAATATTCTCAGAGAGACTTCTCTCCTCCTCACCTCCACTTTGGGGATTTCTTTGAACTTAAAGCAGCCAGGCAAAAACCAGTTCCAGAGCATCACGCTCAAACCATTCTCAAAATTTAGACAATGGTATCACCATGCACGGCTTAAAACACAGTGAATTAAGTTATAAAACGCTCCTAGAAAATCTGTTTCACTTTTTTTCTTCATGCTTATGTTAAATAGATGAAATACTGATTCAATTCAGTGTTAAACACCTCTCCTGCTAGAGTGAAATCTTTATGCACTGCATTCCTGGAAAGGTAAGGTGCTAGCTTTGCTTAGAGAATAATGGTGAGATGCAATTTGAGTTCAGAACTCCTGGTACTCTTTGACTTGCCTGTCTCAAGGGCACTCTGTGAATGGTTTATTTTGAGTAATTGACCTAAATCGTAACGGATTTAATAATTTCTTTTGTTTCAAAGGATTTAGCTAATACAGCTCATTCTGACCCACTTACACTACAGAGCAGTACAACCCCTAACAAGTGACTTCAACTGTTTTTCTCATCTAGTTTTGGTTTAATTATTTCAGAAACACAGGAGCTCTGTCTAACTTTCTGAGAGAGCTGTTTATTCAGAAAATATTTATTATTTATAATGGCCTGCTAAAGGGCTGGACACGTTTCACAGGAATATAGTCTCAGCTGATCTGGACCTACCAAAGCAGTCAATCTAAAGCAATAAACAGCTCAGGCTGTATTTGCTGCTGATGCACACAGACCCCATGTGCCCCAAGTTACACGTGTGTAACACACTTCTGACTCACAACATGTCCAATATTAGATTTACTGTGGTTCTATAAAGCAACTGTGTACCTGCACATGACCTTGGCAGTAGTAATGAGAGCCAAAGTGCAACTGTGGGTGGTGCAAGGGCATTAAACACTGCACGTCCTACAGGGACAAGGGGGAAAGAGAAGAGAGAGGATAAGAGGAGAGCAGAGGAGGAGAGAAATGAAAAATAGGTTTTTGTTTAGGGAGTTTAAAAAAATTGATCATTCCCTTTTTTGTTAGCACAGCCAAATCAACAGGAGGCACGGGGGGAGGGCTCAAAATGAATGTGAATGGCTTAGCTAAGGTTATGCTAAAACTCTCTGTAAATTTGAAGTTGATTTCATATATTTGTCTAACTCAGGTCATGGGCTTGTTTGCTGCATTTTGTAATGATCCTGACATGATTACAGTGTACAGGGCCATTAGAACTGCCACTCACACCACACACAGCCCAGTAATCACTTGGAAGTTGAGGGGAAACAAAGAACTTCACATTTATATTGTGCCCCCAAATCACCTGGCACAACTAAATCAAAACATTACAATAGTGCAGACAGTGCTGGAAATAGCTTTTTTTTCTTTTCCCCCCTTTTATTTTTTATTTTAAAAAGTAGCGCACCATGTACCAATCTGTTCATTAAAAAAAAAAAAAAAATCTCTTAAAAGCCTTGACTCTTTTTCAGGAGCAGCAACTGGAAACAAGCTTGTGATTCAGAGGTTCAAATGCTGTTCATTATTTTATGCAAAAACGATTTTTGAAATGAGAAAATGGTGCCCTACAAATTTTCAGGCAAAAAAATTAAAATGGTTATTTAACTGTTGTATTTATTTCTGATTTTAATATTAGTGAAAAAGAACATCTCTACTTCTGGATCCCCTCTATTATTAAAATAAAAAAAAAAAGAGGAAATAAAAAAAATGAAACTTCAAATTAAATACTACAACTAAGTACACCACAATGTGTGCACTTTGTTAGATGAAGTAATATTGATGACAAGTATGCTGGTTTTGATTTGCACCAAAAATCAAAGTCCATTTGGACAGTCTGTTTGGTGTAGCCTCATTTTTCATTGATAAATTGTTCTTCTGCATTTTCAAATTCTTTTTCTTTTTCTGTCCA
The DNA here is from genome assembly GCA_013400175.1 of Phainopepla nitens. NCBI lineage: Eukaryota > Metazoa > Chordata > Aves > Passeriformes > Bombycillidae > Phainopepla > Phainopepla nitens. Next base: position 1,907,502 of record VXBQ01009097.1, on the reverse strand, counting down.
AATATTGAATTTTTGTTTTAGTGAGCCACTCTATATTAAGTTGAAAATCAGATATATTTAGTATGACATGGTAAACAGCTGAAGTACAGTTATGTCAGTACAGATGTGATGCATGATTCAAGTTAAGTAATATAAGACACACAATGCTTATAGGCATTCTGCTTGCTTTACTGCAGACGAAATCTGGGTTTTTTGTTGCTTTTTTTTTTTTTTTCCTTTTAATAAATAAAAGCTTTAGGAAGTGTTTTCAGGCTAAGGGCAGTCAAAATGGTACAAACAACAACAAAATCAAGCACAAGGAGCCAAATATTTATTCCATACATGTGTTTTTATCTGTTTAAATATATATGTTTTTATTTCTAGACTACCTTTGGAGATTACTGTAGTCCAGGAACTTCTTATATATCCCAGAACTGTTTAAATCTATTTTGAAAATAGCATCCATTAAGAAAATAACATGCCATTAAGAACAGATGAAAAGCCCAGGAGCTCCAAGGCAGTTTTTGAGCAGGGTCTCATCATTCACTGACTGCTAAGGACTAACCCCTTATTGTTCCCCAAATTTATTCCCCTTCCATGGAGCAGAGAAGGTGGGTGGATGTGAGCCCAGCCTCCTCCTGTCCCGAGGGGCCTCAGAACCACAGCTGGCACCGAGGCCAGATGCAGAGTTTCTTTCTCAGGGGTCAGCTGAAAAAGCTGCTAGACAGATTCAGGCACAAAGTCATAAATGTTCTTAAATGTGGCTTCTAGTTTATGCACAAGCTGGGGAGCACCACGGATTTGGAAACCACAGCAGTAAATTTCCCTATCAGCAAAGCAGCTGCAGTGTCCCAGCTCTGAGGCAGAGCATGGCACACACAAACCACCCAAGGCTGCTACAAACCAAGTGCCTCTCCTTCTCCAAGAGCATGAGAAACAGCAAACTCCACAAACAATAGTAACCTAATGCCTCAACAGCCCACAGAGGGTATTTAGTTGTTTTTTCTTGAAAACTTATTTGAAAATCACTAAAATACTATTATAGTACCCAACTCTGTAGCTGATCATCTAGAGAGATCATCAACTACCCTGCTGATTCCCATCCTAGAAGCTACAGCAGCCATGAGGAGATGGTGTCACAGTCACTCCGAGGCGAGGAAAGCTCATTTTTCAGTGAAACGTTTATAAATCCCCCCAAGTGGTACTAAGCAGAACATTGCTAGTTATACAAAGGAGGCTGAAATCACATCTTTTCTTCCCAGACACTCAGAGGCAAAACCAAGCCAAGTTTTCAAGTTTTTCCTATTTGAGTGTGTTCTTCCTTCTTTTCTGGGTTAGGCCTCAACTATCCCCCATTCCAGAAACAGAAAAAAAAAGAGATTTTACCCAGGGATAACATATTTCCACTTTTCACTCAAAGCGGTTTACAGATATTTATTAGGCTTTTGAAAAGCCAGGAGAGCTAAATCTGTACTATTCTTATTCTACAGCAGAGGTTAAACACCATGAAGATCAGAGTCCCACCCGAGGTCACAAAGGGAGTTTGCTGCACGTTTGAAACACCAGCTTCCAGTGCTCGGTTTCCTGCTCTCAGTATAATTGTCATCTACATACTTTCATCACTCTATGCAGTCAGGTTTAAAAAAAAAAAAAATAATATCAAGCCACGATAAAACAACACAGAAAGCCAAGGTCTCAATTAATATAATTACTGAAAATTAGTATAACTGAACAAGTTCACAAAAAAGATTTAAACATTGCATACAAACCAGCCACTTCAATAGACTAAGTTTGCTAGAACTAATTGCCTAAAGAACACTGTTAGCCTTTTACTGCCTAGAAAGAATAAACAATAATACTATCTACTGCTAAACCGCTATTAATGAAGAAAGGTAGAATAATTTATCACTGTATAATTAAGACAATGCCGTTAAGCATGCTTTAATGATTCTGTATAATAGTTTCTTATCACTAGAGAATACTTTTGAAACAGCGAGTAATTGTCTAAATAATTTTTGATTAAGTCCTTGATCAAACTGATCCACACTTATAAAAGTGAGACAGATCTAAATGCCCATACAAGGAGTGACAACTTGTTTTATTTAACTGTGCATGGGTGATGCACTTTTTTCATTCTAATCCTAGGTAAAAGGCTGTCTTTAATTAATTTAATAGGATTTTCAACCTTACCAGCAATGGAGCCAAGACATCAAGCTGACTGGAGCATAAGTCGTGCTCCAACCGTTCCCCCTCTGTTTTGCTTTCACCAACACTTGGTCATTAGTTCATTTAATTATTCACCACTTTCCAGTGTACTGTCCTCTTGTCAGGCTCCCTTATCTTTTCGTTTTCTCAAAAACCTTCTTTATGCCCAGAGATCAGTTATGGATTTGAATGCTGTCCATACCCACAAGCCTTTTCCTTCACACCCACGCTAATCCTTCAGCTGTCTCTGGGAGCTCCTGGGCACGGCGCTTCCCTGTTAGACTCAAGGATTTGGATTTTAAATGTATGACTGTGCTATCAAGTTGGAGAAATGTAATATCAAAGGACTTGTACTTCTCTTGCACCCAAGCAGGTCCAATGCCAAGAATTTTAAGACAGTTCCTTCCTAATTATTTTTCACTTCCATATGTTAAAACACTCTGTAATTCTACACCCATTGGGCACCTCCACTCCTGCTGGCAGCAGCAAAGCCTGTACCACTGGGTACAAGATCAGCCAAGAGAGAAACACCAGGAATGTGCCTTTCATTCCTTGTTTACAGATGAATGCACTGTGCAGGGAAACTCTGCCAGAATCTGAGATCAGCAAAGCTCCTGTGCACATCTCATCCTACTGTGAGATGATCATGTTGCTGAAGAAGTTTCTTAGCTATTTTCAAACCTCTACAAGACTATTCTTAAAACTCATCAAATGTGGAAATCATGCAAGCAATTATGGCTTTAGGTACTTTACTTATCATTTCAGTCAAGAACACCACCTGCTTCTCCCTCCACAAATACATAATTTTCTCTCATTCTGTCTAAGAAACAGTCCCTTTCTTTCTTTAAAATGTCCACAGAACCTCTCTTGTCTCAATTTGATACTAAAAATTTCATTTGCTTATTAGCAGGAGGCTTTAATACACTTTCTCCCTGCTTGAGAGCAGTGTCAATCTATAATAATATTTTTTGCAGAAGGCTTTACTAGAGACCACCATTAAGGCTGTATAAAATCATATGGTAGAAAAATCAACAATATTTTAAAATGCCTAACAGTATTTAGTAAAATTTCAATAAAGCTATTCCAAATTACACATGTAAATAGTCCACTCAGCTAAACTCTGATACTGTATTAGAGAAAAACAAAAGGGGGAAAAAAGTAAAAAAAAGGAGGAAAAAAGTAAGAGTGTTTCTATTTGTGTGAACTGGTAGCTGTATTCCTTGTGAGTTCTCCACCTTTGTAAACATACAGATTTTATCAGAAATAACAGCTTCCTGAAGCGATTCTTTATTTTAAAAGGTTCAAGGCAAGCAAAGAAAAAGTTAAAAGAAAAAGGAATGGAAAACAACAAAATATCATGATAAGGCACATAAAATGGATGACATTATGTCTCAACAGCCTCCATACAAGTATTTGCTGAAACATTTTCAATTCTAGACTGCCTCAGCCAGCAATGAAACTTTGCACAATGAAGTAAGAAAGTGACAGTGGAAGATTCTCAGTTAACAAGTGTTGTTCCATCTTTCAATACAGGAGAATTAATTTCTTGGTAGAAATTAATTAAACCATGCAGTGATGGATACAATGAACACAACCATTATAAAAAATGACCAGCTGTAACTCAAAATGTCTGAAGTGAACTTCCAGAGTCCACACATCAAGGGGTCATCAGGGATGGAACTGAGACCTTGCCACCATGAAAGCTGGTCTATCCAAATCTGCAGAGCAAGGTTTACTCACATGGTATCATAGCAGAAGAGGACACAGAGGGTTATCTTGATTAGTGGAATTTTTAAAATAACCTCAATCAAGAAAAATACACTTCTAGAAAATCAACTAATCCAAAATCACAAAAAGCAGCAAATACCTCATAATATTGTACAGTCACTGTACAGACATCACTGCATCCTCTGTTCCATCTCAAATCATGAAGAAAATGGCCCCAATCCCTCCGGAGGAAAAATCTCTCTGGAGAAAAGGCCACATGCTTCAGCAGGCATTATGTTCTGTTATCTACCTAATCATTCAGGACAGAACACAGCTCTAATATTCACTCTCACACTCCAGCTTGCTCCTGCAGATTTCTTACACAGGTCCCTCATTCTGCTCACTATCTTCTAGCTGTGAGTGTCTCCAAGGAAAGCCTGGCTTTTGCAGGTGTTTGAGGGGTTTCCTCTGTGTCACTCTGCCAGCAGCCACTCCTCACAGGGCTGAGTTGCCACAGAGAAGCCCATGCTGCTCCTGAGCTCCTCAGCCCTGTGTGAGATCCTCATCCAACATCCCACAGGGGGTGCCTGGAGGCAGCTGGGGACAGCAAGGGCTGAAGCTGCACCAGCCCAGAACAGGGGAGCTCACGTGGGGACATCTCAGATCAGCTACCACATGAGAAATGCCAACAACCATCTCCTATTCATCATCTGTGCCAGAGTTTCACCAAGCAAGAACAGTCAGAAAGGAGAAACAAGTTTTAAAATGCTCTTAAAAGTGCACGGAACCTTTGCAAAATCCATTTGGTCCTTTCTTTCTGTTGCTCTTTCACAGATTGAACAATAACCAAGCTGCAGTGTCTAATTTCTTCACAAGTTTGAGCTCCCTGCATTAAAGCCAGCCCCCACAATTTTGCCATCTGCTGCCTGGATTGCCGTGCATCCAGCACAGAGATCCCAACATTCTTCAACTGCCATGGTCAAACTTCCCAGGCAAAAGCATCAGCACTCTGTGACAAGGACAGAGATCAAACCTAAGGGAACTTGGCAAGAAGCGTTTAAAGCAAATTTAAAGCGAATTCTGCTTCATCTACCACATTCAGTTTTATCTCTTTGCAAAGTAAAATTTATCACTTCAATGAAGACACTTGATTTAAACCAAGTATTTATTGCATCTGTGCAGCTATACAGACATCCTGATCTTCATCCACAGTATATGAAATTGATAGGGTTTTAAAATTGCCTGTTCTCCAAGGATATTGGACAGTTTGAACAAGTTTATAGCTTTGTTTTTCAAAACAGAAAATTAATTAGAGGTCCAAAGCCTAGTCGGTTCTTTTCCTAAGGATTAGATGTTAAGCACAGAGAACAAAATTAATAAAAAATTTACCTTGTGAAACCAGAAGTCTCTATGGTCATAACCAACTTGTTGCAAGTTAAACACAAGCCTTAAAATGCTCTCTTTGTCCGATTCTGTATTACCTACCAAGGTAAATGATTTCTCAGTAGCATTATTTTTAGCAGTACTTTACAGATGGCAATAATACTGCACCAAGTCCTCCTCCCACAAGACAAGAAAGATGTTCACAAATTGGAGCAAGTCCAGGGAAGGATGCCAGTGTCTCAAGGGACTGGAACATGGGATCTGCATGGAGAGATGAAGGAATTGGACTTGTTCAGTTGCAGAAATGGCCAGCAGTGCCTTTGCTACTCCTGTGAGGCCACACAAGGGAGATGGGGCTTTTCTGGGGGCAACCAAAGGGGAGTGAGAAACCACCAGTGCAAACTGAGGTACAGGAAGTTCTGAGCAGAAATGAAGTGACTAAATATCACTCTGGGGACAAATATGCACTGGAGAGGTTGCTGCAGGGGCTGGGGAATTTTGCTCATTTCCAAGACTCAACTACACAAAGCCCTTAGCAAGGGCTCAGTCTCAGTTCAACACTCACACTTGGATTAGGTGAACTCCAGAGGTTCTTTCCAGCCTCAATGGTCTGTGACAACCATGTTCTTAACTTAGGAAAAGTTCCATAATAATTAAAAAGTAAGAAGAACCAAAAGAACTATTTATTTTGGAAACAAGCCTGTAAAGTAAACGCACAAGGCAAGCTTTGTAAGCTGAGCATGCAGGCTTAAAACATCAGAGGTTTTTAAAGTAAAAAATCATCTAAGCTTGCAGGTTTAAAGCTGAATTCCAAGCTTGCAGAGCACAATAAGGCAAAGGCTGCATTCTGTCTGCACACGTGTGCAGCCTGCAGAGGAGCAGACACCACTGCAGAGGGGTCCTGCTGCAGGCACACTGATGACAGACCAGTGTGTGTGTGGTGTGTCAGGGAAAAACAAATGGACTTCGTTCCTTCTTCAGTTTCACAGCACAGACCTTTGAGGGAATGCAGTTCTAGAGCAAAGAAAAGACACAGGAACTAAAAGCACAGTTTAACAAAAGTAGGAAGCACAAGCTCTATCACAATTCCCAAGACACTACTGCAAGCTCATACATTTCCTAAACATGTCATTTGACAGTGTTGACTTTGAAACAGTCCCTTAAAAATGTGAAAACAAGCCCAAATGACAACAACTCTGCCATATGTTGTGATGACACTACCATAAATCTAAAGAAAACAACACATGAGAAGGAATTGTAACCTCTAACACTCACTCTCCACCAGGCACAGCCACATTCCTGCGTCATGTCAATCGATACAAGGCCTGTTCTCTTTTCACTGAAGATTTTGTCTTTTGTTTGGAGGCCCAGGAAGCATGGCATTCATCTGGGCCTCCCCTATAGATATATGGCCAATGACCAACTTGAGATCTGTGTGTGATACACAGGCATATGGTACATTATTCTGTCTGGAAATCTAAAGATTGCTGTAAAATAGAATAAAAAAAAAAAAAGGAACCCAAAACTTAAATTTTTATAGTGATTTACCAACAAAATCTTTCCATTTCTATTTCCATTGCTGAGTATGGCACAGACAGTAAGTGTGAAACCACAACTCCACAGAAGTAAGTGGTGTTTCCTCTTCCAGTCTTATCTGCCAAACTTCAAAAGGCTCACTGATTTTAGCCAATACGGGCGACAATCAGCTGGCATTCTGTCTCAGCTGGGCTGGTGGCTGCAGCCCAGCCAATGTTTCCCTCCTGCTGTATTTAAGTCAAAGCAGGGGTGTGGAGAACAGGAGCTACTAGGCCTGGGGCTAGACAGAGAGCAGCTGGCCAGCAGAAACTCTGAAGGAAGGAATACTTTGCTGATATCCATTATGTGAATTAGTGTTGGTAGTTGTTGAGATGTGCAAAGTCAATAAGGTGTCCTAATTAACCACTATCTTTGTAAGTTTGCCATTTGTGGCCCAAGTGAGTTCCCATCCATGCTGGGCTATCCAGAATTTCACTGTATTTCCAAGCTCATGAGCTCATGAAATCTGGCTCTGGTAGCAGTCACAGCTGCCCCTCAGTGCCCTGGACAAAGTGTGCTCTAAGTAACATCCTAGGATGCCTTCCACCAGGGATTTTAATAATGCCCCACCCTTTAAAGAGCTGCTTCTCTTCTCTAAGACAAGCACTGCAATCCCTTATTTTAATACAGAAGTTACTGAGGCAGAGGAGCGCAAAGTGCAGCAGCCCTGCTGTTTAAAGCCTCCCTTGGTGCAATAGGTCATCCTCCCATACAGGCAGTGGGAAAATGAGTTTCCTATATCCGTGCTCTCAGAGCAGGAAGGAAACTGGAAACAAATACTATAAATGCTTTATTATCCTGAACTGAAATCAATAAACTATGAACAGCTGTAACCTAATTTACTAGCAAACAGAACTGAAAAGATATCTGACAAAGCTTTTCATATACATTAAGAGCCATCAGATTGTAATTTTAGGTCAATATCAAGACACACAATGACCTAGAGTAAAATGATCTATATACCATTTCCAATTTACTCAGTTGCCTAAATTACCTCCGTAAATTCTAACTTGCATGAAAACTTTCATGAATTATTAAAATAAAAAATAAAAGGTAAAGAAGAGAAAAGAAATCTCTTCCTTGATGCCGTGGTCACTGATATGCACATGTTGCTCTCCAAAAGCTGGTCCTGCACAAACACTGGTGGAGACAGTGACAAGCAGCTCCCAGGAGGGTGGATCTGTGAGCTCAGTCCCTGGCAGGGGGAGGTGCTGGTCCCTCATACTGCCCAAAAGCAGCAGGACTGATAAGTGGGTGTTTGGGTGTTTGGTCAGTGCTATAGCCAAAGCCTCCTGAAGTGACATCTCTTCCAGCACTCCCATGGAGATTCCATGCAGGACAGCAAACCCTTGACAAGGCTCGTTCCCTTTGCACTAACACATTTATCACACACAGAATAACAGGGGATCTGAAGGACATGCAGTGCAGTGCATCAGGCAGCAGCAGCAAATGCCTCCTCCACCAGTAATTCCTACTCCTCCAGGAAAAAGCACTCCCTGAACCAGACAGCTTCCTACAGACAAGAGTTCTGTGCTTTGAGAAGCAGCTGGAATTGCAACCAGGAAAAGGAAACAAGTATTTGTTCAATTACAGTGGGGAGAAAGGGCAAAAAACCAAACAGAGCCTGTGTTTAAACCACTAATATTGGTCTCAATTCTAACAGCATGAAAAATATATATTATTTTTTATTTCAGCTACTATAAGAGCAAAATATTTCTATTTACATCACTCAGCTGTCCAGTTTCATTCCCATTTCCTGAGAGGCAAGATAAAAAAAAAGACAATCCCCAGACTGAACAAGCACACCAGGAGTTAACTACTGTGAACAGAAATCAAGTTTCAGCAATTTAACAAGACTGTCCAACTTCAAAATTTTGATTGAAAATTAAGTCTTAGGCAAGATCTGTTAGCCATATACAACTTACAAATTCCTTTGCTTGAACCTCTGCAGTGGATATTCTCTTAAATAAATAAACAAGCTATTTATTTAGTTTGGCATTAAGTCCCTTTTATCATTCTCATAAAAACATTGTCAAGGACAAAGCAGTTTGCATGAACCCTTGTTCATGTAATATATATTTTTTGAATTATTTAGTTTTAGTTTTCAACTTCTGGTCAACTTTCAGCTTCAATTTTCAATACTCTTTTAAGTAGCCTTATAGCATAGCCCTGAACTAAAATAACAAAATGAAATAAGACTAAAAGGAAAAGAAATAAATTTCTTAAGAGTAACTTACAGATTGGGGTTATCTCTGCAATTTTGAATTGATGGTAACATTTATATATTAGAAGATCTGCCAAGGAGAGATTCTACATCACACAGATCTCAATGCTTGGGGCAACTCCTCAAGAGAAAGACCTACAATAACTTCAATTGCAACTGAATTTATGGAAGTGGAATAACCTTTAACTGAAAAGAATGATTCTTAAACATAAAACAAACTCATATCTCATTTCCTAGAAATATGTTCAAGGAAGTCTATATAATTCTATAGTATCTTGAGCAACGTTTCTCCTCTCTTTTGCACAGGTGAAAAATCATAGATATGTACCTTTCTTTAAGTCATTTACCCATCTGAAATGTTTTCTTATAGTCAGTATAAAAAACTTACATGAGGCTGCTGTAATATTTTTTAATAATTAAGACTACAGAATTAGGAAATGTCCCATTTAGAAATTGAGTTTTGAGTGATAAGAACGAAATACAAACTGGTCCATAGTGCCATGCCTCCATTTAGACTGCACTAATGTTGGTTCTGATACAGTGCAAGTGCGTCGCCAGACAGATGGTCAGATCAGGACTTCAAATATATGTGACTAAAAAATTGTAATTCAACATGAAATGGTGACATATCAGTTAATTAGATTTTGTTTAATGAAGAATCAGAATGCTTTTAAAACTTATTTCTTTCTATAGAGAGATTTGTCCATACTTCCTAAAAATTCCAGAAATTAGATAAGTCTAAGGATAAGTCTACTTACATATGTAGAACCAGGCTAATCCTCACTTTGCTAAATAACGCCATTTATCAGAGGGACCAAAAGCAGATTTCCTTATCACTCCCACTAGGAATTTAACTAGGGAAAATGTCATATCATTAAAAACTCCTAAAATTTCTACTAAAACACACACACACAAGACTACAAATGCTGTGCTCGAGGTTCACAGTGAAACCAACCCTCTGTGATTCGCAGGAGAGCCGGTACAGTAAAAACAAAGTAACAACGTGGAAAAGTACCGGGGGCAGCAGAGCTCTGCCCCAGGCCAGGGTGTGCCTAACAAAACCAGTAACACAGCAGTGCCCAAAACAGATCCAACGGGCAGCTAGGCGCAAAATCCGTACTGCAGCAGGCAAAACTAAAAGATTTAAAATAAATAGAATAATTGATTTGAAAAACCCACAGCAAATGAAGGTCGGAGTGTGATGCACACATTTCACAGCAGGGATCTGACAAGATTACAAGACTTTCTTTTTCCCTGTTTGTAATCAGAACTTCTTTAACATTTTGGGAGTTTCAGCTACTTGATTTTGACCCACTTTTGTGCCTGAGCTTTTATAAGCTTCTTAATTTTGAGTGTTCCCCAAACCCATCTGCACTTCTAGAAACTGTTCTCCTTTTTTCTCTTGATTTCACAAATTGTAGGTGCAGTGCATTTACAATGATTCTCCTTATAAATAAATTCAGCATGGGACAATAGCATAGATTTTCAGAATTCATTTATTCCTCAAGTGCATTTCCCAAATTACTGAAAATTAATGAGTTTCTACTGTATGTATTTATGTGCAGCTCTTTGAAGTAATCATTACTAGCCAGGAAAAGTCAATTGAAGAAATGGATTGATGAAAGAAAAATAACTAATACACTATCCCTGCACCTACAATACCTTTCAACACTTGCAACTGCAATACTGGATCCAAAATGCACTAAAATAGAATAAATGCCATATCCAATGAGTAATGCTGACCAAAATGATGAATTTCTAAGTATGCTGAACATGCCTTAAAAAGTGGAGTCTAAGGACTTTTCTTCTCTGGAAGGTTTTGTTTTTTTTTTTTTTTTCCTAGCAAAACTCAATTCCCTTTTGTCCTCAAATAAATAAGATTTTACACACAACTGAGTTTATCTGCCTCAAATCGATTAAAACATTAAAATCAATCTTAAAAAAAAGAGTATAGTTAACCAATCTGATTATTACTGCAAGCCTTGTGGGAACACAGATGTGCTGAATATGAATTTCACTGCTTGAAAGGTACTTTGGAAGGTGTCAGGCATTACCAGAATGCTTTCAAAACATGTGCAGCCACTTACAAAAAGTGTTCAGGAGCTTTACTCAGTTTGAAAAGAAAAGCTTTTTCACAGCTTTGGTTTTATAGTACGTTTTTTAGGCAAATTTCTAAGAATGTATAGTTCACATAATTTAAACTGAATTCACCTATAATTCAGTATTTGACAGAGCTAATGCTTAATTGTTTCTAAGGAGTCAGCAAACAAAAATATTTCTTCCTTTATTCCCCAAACATTTCAGTAAAATTGCATTTTGCTTTGTTTTCATATTGAGGATTGAATTTGACACTTTAATGGAGAAAAGCAGCTTGTGCTGGTTACTATGCTTCTAATTATTGTACTCACAATTTTCTTTGTTTTATATCAGAAAGAATTTAATGAGACTTACATTTTGAAATATAGCACTGCTGCTGTAGAAGAGGCTTTCTTCCAACAAATTCTGGTTCACCATCTGAGCAACTCAAAGAGTTTCTGACCAAGGGGCTCACCTCAGCAGCATGCAGGTTTGAATGCAGATGTGGACACAACTGAATGGTCTCCAAAGCCCACCATGGGCACAGCTGTTCACTGTCTCCCTCTCAAGTGTTTTAAATCTTACCTCCTTTTAGATCAGAAACCAGAAGCTATTTTCTGTTTAAGAGTGCAAGGTTAATAAACACTTTTCAAATAATATCATAATCTACTGTGCAGATCTTCAGAACCAGTTTTATCTTCTTCACACAAAGACAATGATGATTATCTCTGCAGCTCCCATACATCTCTCCACCTCTATTGAGTTGATGGAGATATGTTGATTTGCATCAGCTGGGGATTCTGCCAGTTTCTGCCCCAAGCAGGGGCAGAATAATGAATTTCCAAACTCTTTTTTAGGGAAAACACAAAGCTGCATACCAGTAAAAGTCTTGGTTTTGTCAAAAATTGGTTAGCATTAAAATTTAAATAGACTACTTAAAATTTCAGTCAACTCATCAGAGTACACATTACAAATCAGTTGATTCTAAATTTCTGAGCAACAGTGAATAATAAAATCTCCATGTCCCTGAACAAGTATGCCACCATCTCTCAATACCTGCCATTCTGTGCTTTTTGTCTGTCAAGTTGCACCTTCTTTTGAAAGACTTCTATGAGGAACTGTCAGCAATTCTACCTGCACACAGATAATGAAGTAGAAAGGAAAAATAAGATATAAGATTTGGACCCAGAACTTGCAGTGCTTCATCACAAAACTTGAAATGAGTTGCTTTAAGGTATTTCCAAAGAGACAAGGACCAACACCCTGCAAGCTGGTGAATATTTGCATGCAAGCATCAGCTTAGCTTCCATTTGAATCCAAAGGGTTTGCTCCTCGTTTCCCCTTACACAGGACATACACTAACATTCAAATGAAGAACACCACTTTTTCCATTACGAGCATAAGACAATGGGAGAATAAATTCTGCAGACAGGGCAGATAGAATGGGAAAATATATAGTAATTTATAATGGACTAATCAAACAGCATGTATCATGTTGTTATAACCTCCTGTAGACCTCCAAAGGCAATTACAGCAAAGGAGTTTTCAGAGTTACACCTGACTGAGAAGGAAAGGTCTGCGTACATCAAATATTAAAACCAAAATCACTATAAATAACCTCTAACTGAAGCACAGCCCCAGCGACAACTAACATTCTTTTTTTTCTTTTTTTCTCATTTCTGCCCCTTGACATTGCAGTGTGAAGACTATAAAAGAAAAGATGGAATATATATCTATAGAATGACCTAAAATTTTCCAATTCTCCTGATGTTACCAGTGAGGGAAATACACAGCCATGTGTGTGGCCATTATCTTCACATTCCAGTTTCTTTACTGCATCAAAAAACACAACTGAGCAGAAAACAGAGCAGTGTTAACTACAGTACAATCCTGCTACATAATCTGTAATAAGATAGTTGATTTTTTAATACTATGAAAGAAGATTATTCTATATCTTGCCTAAAATATTTGTAAATTACATCACAGATTAAGAGGTGGCCCTAACTATCTGAGCACCACTTGATACTTGCTTTATGTTAATAGACACTCTCTTGAGTAGCTGTGCTTGAATATGTTATAAAGAATAAAAGGAAACACCGTTTAGCAGTGTTTTGAAAACCATGAGCAATTTCCATAATTTGTGACAGTCGGCAGATTTTGATAGTATCTCACATTGATTTTCATGTTTCCAGATGACAATCATTACACTATTATCTGCAGTTTGAGTAGTGGAACCTAACCTCCTAATTAGGATGAAAAACTGCTCCAGTTGCAACCCCAGTAAGTCACAACAAGTCAATAATTTTAATAAGAATTAATTTTAAAAACTCTACAAGGTTGTATTGGAAGTTATTCTGGCATGTCTATTGATTAACACTTGGTATTACGTCCTATAAAGGACTCATTAAATACAACATCAATCTAAATGCAATATTTGGTATTTCTTAGATTTTTTTTTTTTTTATATATTTTACTTACTATAAAGTGTAAGAAAATAGAACAAAGCACTAACAGATCATTCAGGTAGAGCAGCTTTTTGATTGGTGTCCTGGCTTCACACTGCACTTGAGAGACATTTGAAGGATTAATTCACTCTGTCCTGTACTCAGACTGAAAGGATATATGACTGAGAGCTGGCTTCTCCCTTATTTGTCAGCATTAAATGCCCTGAAAAATCTCACAAATTTCCAAACATAAAATATCTAGTTGCTGCCACATACAGAATCAGTCATGTCTTGATTACTGTGGCACTCTTTCTGATGATCCCACAGTTATTCTTCCTTTTAGGAATATGTAAATCTGAATGCACCAATGCCATGAAGAGATTTCTTCATCTTCCAGTTTATGTTTGAATTTGAAAGAACAGTAACAATACTAAATGCAAAATTTGATTTTTGAGAGATGCTGAAATAGCAACATTTGTTAACATGGCATCTACCTAGATAAACTTGGAAACCATTAATATTAGCTATAATATAATTATATCTATTTAACAAAAAAGCTTTTACTAGTCCTGTTTCCATTTGTCTGAATTAAAAAGCTTTTAATGTTAATATCAGAGGTTTACCATGTAAGAACTATCTTTTTTTTAGATAGACATTTATACTCCAATAAAATGGTTGGAAAGAAAAAATGAATTTCAGTGAAAACCCAGGAGTGATGCTGCTGTAAGTCTGCTGCTGCTCAGAGCTGTGAGCTGAGGCTAGGTGGCAGTCCTGTGTAATTAAACACCAGCCACTTCTCTGCATCTCATTCACTACAGGCATTTCTCAAAACAACCAACTCGAACATTTTGAATAATAATTTGAACAAGAAACACATCCCTTTTCCCCTTTACTTTCACCTCTTCAGAACTTCTTTCCTCATACACAAAAGGTCTCAAAATTAAATTTCCTATTCATAAACCCATGTTCTAGCACAGCAGTGTTATGTGAAACAGCACACAAAACAGGAGGCAGGCTGCAGTACTACACCCCATGCTCTGGTAGTGCACAATTTCTAACTTCTGTGTAGGTTCTGACCTCGCTTTTCTCTTCATCTCAGAAACAGAACTACCTCGTGTTTGAGGTATGTACTTCCAAAACCTGCTTTAGCCTCCAGATTTATTTGACTGAAGAGCTCACTTAAATCATTTGAACCCTTTAAATGCTACTGCTTTTAACAAGTTACATCTCACCATGGAGTAGTTACCATTATTTGTAGCTACAAAGGTTACAGCTATTTTCCTAAGCAGAATTCTGAGAATGTGTCTCACCTTGTACAATGTTTCTTTCTAGAAGGAAAGCTTGTTTGGTTCCCACAGTCAGTTGAACTATAATTCCAAAAGTTTTCCCAGGAAAGGCAAGTCAGCCTCCTGCAAAAGCACCAATGACACAGCGCTGGCAGGGAAAGCTTCAGCACAGTGATCACTAAATAAATACAAGAACAAACCATGTCAGTTATAGTCAGCTTATTCCACAGGGAGAACTACTTATATATTATATATAGTGTATGCACATAATACAGCAAGGCTTCTTTCATTTAAGCCCCCAAACAGGAAGGCAGAAGAGATCTTACTGTAATATTAATACAAGAAAAACATTTTTTTTTTACTGTGAAACAAACATTTAAGGACCCAAGAATCACTGACAATGTATAAAGAGGTACCAGATCTCTCTTCCCAGGTTTTACTAATGATGCACACACATTTACTGTATTCATTAGAGAGTGCTGGCTGAGATGTACAGAGTCCCAACTCAAGAAAAAAGCAGAGCAGTCAATTAGGAGGCCTCAAAATCACAGCACAGACTTGTACAGGGAAGTAGGAACATGTGGCTGCTCCCTCACTATAATGAATAAGCTTGTCCAAAACTTCTTGAGTCTGGTTGCAAACACACATGATGTCAGTGGGGGCCCTCAAAACCAGTTTTTGTATCTACCTGACCTTACCCTTCCTTTCTAGGAGGCTGATTTGATGTTCTAGGATGAGTATCACATGCTCCTTCTTCCCAGGTAGTAGAGACATCGCTCTGTATTTTACCATTTAAACATTCTATTTATTCTGGGCATTTCTAGTGCAGAACAGGGACACTGTGGTGCCAAACCATACCTACAGAATTCTCAACAATGCCAGAGTCTGAGTGTTCCCAGTACACACACTGGCTGCACCTAATTCCACAACCCAGTGGGAAGAAACCAATTGTGCCACTGGAACACAGCGAGAACTACTTGCCCTGACACTACTTATCCAAAAAAACCAATTTATTCTACAGAAATGTTAAATAATAGGGTGGTTCTATTTTAGCATATCATATTAACACAAGAGTGCTAATTTCTGAAACTGTGATCAATCACTCAGTAACGTGACTGCCTGAATGGGGAAAGTTACTCAGAAACAACAAAAAGAGGTTTGTAAACAATCCACATCTGCTGCAGATGTGATGTGATGCTGTGTCAGTCCTGCAATGCCTGG
The DNA here is from genome assembly GCA_013400175.1 of Phainopepla nitens. Classification (NCBI taxonomy): domain Eukaryota; kingdom Metazoa; phylum Chordata; class Aves; order Passeriformes; family Bombycillidae; genus Phainopepla; species Phainopepla nitens. The sequence continues at coordinate 1,891,402 of VXBQ01009097.1, read as the reverse complement.
TGTTGTGCCACCCCGCTGAACGAAGGCTTGATGAACTCAATTGCAGCTGGGAACATTTCTCAAAAAACTCATTTCCTCTCACTACTCAAATAGCAATTGTGGCCCTGGTGGCCCTGCAAAGACCAGAGCTCCGCATTTCAATCCAGCATCTCAATCCAAACCATCAGAAACAGAACTCAGCTAAGGAACACCGGAGTTCCTAAATCCTATGGAAGGCATCCTATGCAACACCACTTTCTTCTTCTAACAGCTCTTCTAGGTCCTTGCCACTGATTCATAATCACTTATTTATTTTTTAGTAAAAGGTTAAAGCCTTTCTGGAAATGACAGTAAGCCAATGTCCTGTGTTTTTTTTTTTTTCCACAATGCAACAGTTTATAATTGACTGCTTATGTAGTAATTGCTCTATTTATAGAGATTATTTGCAAGAGAAAAGTGATTGACAACACCTGATATTAATGATAGAGAGTTTATTTCACATTTATGACCTAAAGCTTCTACATAAATTGTTTTCTCTTCCTAAGATGCTCATGTTCCACATGAGTCTAGAGAATATATGTATGAAATTACATGCTAGCCTTACCTTTTGTACATTATCTAACGAATATTACTATCTTTCAAACTTATTTTTACAGACTTTCTGTAACTGCCTAAGAAAGTCTCTTCCTAGTCACTTAGTGCAGCAACCCTTAGCAGCTTCCATCTCTGCCTTCTGAGCATCCTTGTTGGCAGAGCTGCTTCTCCTGTAAGTATTCCAGTACAGCAGGGATTGCACATCCTTTAATTTTGATGGATGAAAGCTCTGATGTGCAATCAAGCAATAGAATTTGTACATGACAGAAAATAAGCATGACAATTGACAAAGAAATTAGGGATGGAGAGAAGATCTTCCTTCTCTAAGTTCTGGCTCTCCAGTGGAAGATGAAAAATGTAGCAGGAAAAAAAAAACGGTAAAAAACCCTATAAAAGTATTATAGCCTTATATTCTCCAGCAAGATTGGTTAGAACAACAAGAAAAGCAAAGTGACAAAACTGATCAAAAAGTATTTCAGATTGTAACTAACAATTACATTTACCTCTCATATAATTTCACTGAAGTCAAGTGAGAATAAACAGTCATTGTGTAAGAAAAAAAAATATTCACAGAAGGCTTATAAAATTGCAGTGTAATTCATCTATTCATTAAAAGGATAATAAAGACCATGGCCTTGGAATTATTGTGAACTTACATTTCTTTTCCATGCTTTTGTTCTGGAACTGTAGCTTATTGGCATTTTCAATGCAACACAAAGCCACATATTGTAGAATGACTGAAAATATTTTCTGTCATTCATTCATTTGTTCAATAACTTTTTAAGAGATGATATTTGGAATTTGATTACACTTAATCCCTGGCAACACCTTCTTCCTAGAGCCCAAACCTATAAATGAAAGGTTTGTACAATACAGTTGTTCTTCCACCAAATGGCACTTAGGCTTATTGCTAAATAAATTATCAAAATAAAAATCAAAGACTGGGATTTGCACTTGTGTGGCACTATCTTCTTAAAGCCATCACAACCCAAAACTTTCCATTTTGGGAAGCTATACTGGGATGCTACAGGAGGGGTTGATAAGATGAACTTGTACAAAGCTTAACAACTCAATTCAAGGCTTAACTTCATATTTTACAAGATACTTAGGAAGTACTAACACCTCTTGCTCACAGCAAACCTTTGAAATTTATCAAGAAGATAGCCCAAGGGTTAAAGAAAACACCCTTCGCCCCTTAGGAGAGTTTATTTCCTTTCGGCAGGGCTCTAGCACAGAATTTTGCCTCCCCTGTGCGCCCTGTGCCGCGCTCGCACAGGTGATGCACTGCAGCACAGCAGCACTGATGGTCATCCGAAAGGTCATTTCCCAGACAGGTGTCCCCTCTGCTGCCCAGCCGGGCCCCGGGAATGCACAGGGGGCACAAACGGACGGAGGCAGCACAAAATCACTTCCAGCAGAGCTGCTGCCTTCTCCTCATTTCCGAGGTGAGAAGTGAACCCCGGCTTTGCCGCAGCAGCTGCAGCAACTGCAGCCAGCACACAGGAGCCCGGCGGGGCCGGCAGATGCCCCCGCACCCGCGGAGCCGGCCCGCCCT
>VXBQ01009097.1:1878407-1889180 GCA_013400175.1 Phainopepla nitens | reverse complement strand
GCTGGGGGCACCCGGAATCCTGACTGCGTTACTGACACGGCTGGGTGGGACTTTCCAACTCACTAACACATCCACTAACTGGTTCTCATTTACACACAAACATACTCAGTCCTAATGTATCCATGAAACTCCTCAGGAAGTTGTTTTTTTTTTTTGTGGTTTTAAACTGACTGTTAGCATCTTTCAAGACTACGCCATAACATTAAAGCCCTCTAGTTAGCTAGCAAAAAAAATTACTAGGTCTCTAAAGCAAAACATCTAAAGCTGTTCTTTAAAAAATTAAACATACTTAATTTCTCTAAGCCAGATACCGGTTCCATAAAATTAAAAGCAAACAAAAGTTTGTGAGTATTGGCAAGCCATGGAGGAAGACCTCTGCCTTCATCTCTTGCTACACTTTTTTTTTTTTTTTTTCTGGAAGCAATTTTCATCCATTACTCTGCATGGAACCAACATCCATTATATGAAGACAGTGTCTTAATCAAAATGACTCCTTATACAAGTCTATTTAATAAAAATTCATTGTTTTAATCTTGTAAGTGTAATATTAATGAAAACTAAATTATGTCTCTTTATTAGTCAGTTACTGATGCTTCTCTGCAGCTTATAAAACTAGTTCTCTAAAAGCTGAATGTATTTTAAAGCACCATAAAAAACTCAATGACATTTGCTAATGGAACAAAAACCAGTTAGGACAATACCGTGGACTGGCACTACTGCAATGTGACTGAAACACCACCACCACCACATTTTCTTATGCAAAAATAACTCTCATACAACTAGGAGGTTTAACAGATTTAACAACAGCTTAAGAGGTTTAACAGAAATAATGTTGTTTAATAAAAATCCACATAACTTGAAGTGAGGAAACAACTTGTAGTCATATGTTGGAATTGTATGCTTTAACTGAAACAGCTTTAGAAAAAAAGTCTCTGTAGCATACACTCATCTCTTGAAAATTAAAGTTTTTAATAAATAAAGAAGTGAACGCTTGCAACTGTTAAGAAAAGACTGGAGATGCAGTCCAAATTTTCCACAGATCAGTGGAAAACTTCACCTGCAATGACACCAACTGGAAAAAAAAATATTAAGAAAATCTCTGTGAGACCTCTAAGCTTCTTCCCTCGTACAAACTTCTCATTCAGATGGACAGCCTCATGCAGTAGTAGAAACATGGTTTCTTTAATCTCCCATCTGAACTCTGTTCTTCAGATGAAACCAATTTCTTGGATTTCTTCCAGAACACAATCCTATAGATCTCCTAACGCTTCTCAGACTCTCAGCCCCACTACTTGCAAATGCATTGAAGCAAAAGACCAAACTCTAATTTGCACCTTTAAGAGCTTCCCCATTGGAAGCCTGTGTCCAGCAGCGTATCCAAGGAACTCAAAGCACATCTTTCCTCACAAATTTATTTATTCAAACAATCAAAACCACAAGGGTCTGCCTTCATTCCCACCAATATATCCCAGAAATCTTCTAAAGCTCCTGCCTCAGAAACATGCCACACAGGCTCGTTCTCAGCCTGCCCACCCTCCTAACTCGGCCACGCTCCCTATTTAGGGGAAAGTTGATTGCTGCTTAACATTTATCTTTATCTCTTGCCCTCAACCTCTGTGTACAAAGCGTGTGTGGCACTGGGGCACAGAGAAGAAAAGAAAAAACAACTAATTAGTGATCTAGTCGTGGCCCTGCATAGTCTCTTGAAACTATTTACCCTGAGACATTTTATCTCTGGACGTTGTTTAATTCATTAAGAGGATGAAAAAAATAAAGCAATTTATTATAAAGCAAAGTCACTGAAACAAACTTGATAAAAAACAGAAGTGCAGACCTCTCCCACATCTGTCAGAATAAGCAATGCAAATAAAGTCCAGAGTCACGAGACAAAAAGCAACATGTCTGAGACAAAGAGCACCGTGCACATCTCAGGCCTGCAAAAACCACCAGCACTTCTTCGGTGTTGATGCTCGCCATCCATACAAGCAAAGCTTTACCTGCTGGTGTAAAATGAAGCTCCCTTTTAAATGTGCTTTTTTATTGGGTCTTCTCCCTGTCACCTTTCCCCTCCAAGTCTCCTTATTGCCAAGGACAGCAGCTGAACTTTGAGAATGCTGGTGAGATCTCTTGGGAGATGATGCCACTGTACACCAATACCTCTCAGCAATCATCTGAAGTGGCTGCCTCAGACAAACACCACACAGGCTCGTTCTCAGCCTGCCTGCCCTCCTAAGCAAGCCATGCTCCCCACTTAGGGAAAACTTGGCTGCTGCTTAACAAATTTTTGCAAATTTAAGAGCTTCCCCATTGAAAGCCTGTGTCCAGCAGTGTATCTAAGTAACTCAACGAACATTTTTCCTAGCAAATTTATTTATTGAAACAATCAAAACCACAAAGGCCTGCCTCCTAGCAATATATCTCAGCGATCATGTAAAGTTATCTGCCTCAGAAACACATCACAGAGGCTTGGTTTTGGTCTGGTTATGCTAGGGTATGAACAGCATTTTAACACTAATATTTGTTTAGAAGTCTTTCCTTCCCTAACTGCTTTATTTTTTTTCAGGTCTGGTACCACCCCCAATTGCCCATTGCCTACAAAGCCTCCACTAGATTAGGGCAGCACTCTCAAACTTCTTATGGCTAGCTTTAGGTTTCCTAAATTTGCAAGAATCAAATGAAGCCACACTCTTTTGGAGGTATCGAATGCAATAGGGAGAGATAATTTTCATTCCTTTCACAGAACTCCTAGGGAGAGGAAAGGAGAATTTACCTTCCCTCTGCAGGGAACTGCCGTGTTTAATGGCTGACAGAAGTATCTCAGAGCTTCCTCTCTCTGTGCTAAATTATGGTGGGTAGCTGTGGTGGAACTGTTGTCATCTAAGCAAGACAAGGAACAATAAAGGAACAATAAGCAAGACAAGGAACAATAAAGGCTATGATCAGCCCAAATTGCAAGTCTAATAAAACAAACAAACAAACCCTACCCAACTTTGGCAAACAAGCTGTGATTTTCAATGTCTTTCTCATTTCTCTTGCAACTAAGAGCCTGTCACTGAAATTTCAGCCCCATGTCCAATAATGTTTAATGCTCTTTCACTTTCCACGATCATCTTATAAAAATGCATATTTTCTCTCATACACAGGCTAAACCTTGACATTTATAAGCACTCAGAATCAGGATCTTCTCAAAATCCAATATGAAAAGCATTTGTGCCCCTCAAGACACATTTCTGGCAGTCAAATCTGTGGCTGCTGACAGCAGCGCTCTATGACAGTAATAACTACGGTGTATGACTACATACATTATTCACACTAAAGCAATATTATCAATTACTATCAGAATTCATGAAGCTCCACAAAATGGCAGGTCAAGACGATTTAAGTGCCATTTTATATCCTAATATTTACAAGCTAATGCTTCACAAAATGAGTGGGATATAGTCAGTAGGATCACATCCACTTCCTGTGGAGGCCCTAGCTGAAGTGCTCCTAACTTTTATGTTAAGGTAATAGTTGAAGGGTGTTGACAGTTTTAACCTACATCCTTTTATTCAGAAAGACTTCTAATCCTGAATCTTGGCTCTTTGTTTTAAATCAGGGATGTATTGATTAACTGTGAGGCTGAACGTATCTCAGCGGTGGCAGAGTCGGGTATCCACTATGGAATTGGGACAGTTAAACACTAGAATCGATCCTCTCATTGTAAAGCCACAGCTGCTGTGGCAAGCAGTTTCTCTAAGCTATTAATTTTATTATTAGCACACCTGGAGACACTGTTTCCCTGAGGGAAAAGCAATTCAATTGTGTGTGCTCCAACAACTAGTGGCATATGATCAATGAGACAGCTGGGACCACGGGCTTTCTCCTGGAGCTTGGGGTGGCTATGACAAAGTAGTTTGTAAAGCAGTGACAATACAAACTAATATTGCTTTATGTTTTATGCACCTCTTTGTAAGCACATAGCCTACAGCTTCCTGTGTCTGCCACTTTTTGGCCTTTTTGGAGTAGTTCACCAGTCTCAGTCTCCCCAAGGTCTTTCCCTGTGACACCTGGTCTCAAGTGACCTCCAGCCTTTGCCTGAGCACTGACTTCTTCCATCCTTCTCCTGTGCCCCCAAGGCAGCAAGAAACTACACTCCCTTAAAAGGCAACAGCAACACTTGTTTAACATAGAGGGGAAATCTAAATACAAGTTTCCACACATTTGGTTCTATTTCATAAGCATGTTAATGGAAAGACACAAAGCCCCACAGGCCTGGCAGCAAAGCATCAACTATAACTGACTTTCTAATCACAAAATAGCTGATACATCTCAAAAACTCTGATCGAGCAATATTTGAAATTTAGTGAGTATTGAAATCTAAGTCAGTAGAAATTAGCGGGAAAGGAAGATAAAACATGGACCACTCAGGTATTACAGGCATATAAACGATGCACCAGCAGCTCCACACACTGAAAAAAACCCAAATTCACACTGGAAGGAGAAGCCAACCAAGCCCCCTCATGAAAACAAGATGAAGATAAATGCTGCATCTGATGGAAATCATGAGGCTCCAGTACCTCCTGCAAAACTTTCAGGAGCTTTGGATCCTTACTCTGTTTCCTTCGGAATTGCCACAGTAATGAAACTAAGTTCTGTGTTCTAAAGACCTCATCTTAACAGACATACTCAGCATTTAGGACTTCAGGGATACTTTATGTCAGTTGGCTTTAACACCTTTGACTGTGGAGTTTTGCAACTCAGCCATGTTCAAGCCTTTCTCGGTCCATCCATTCACAGCCCACAAACCTCTACTCTCCTGTAGACTGGCTATCAAGAACAACACCACTCTATCCCATGTAATTTCCATTTTCAGATTTTGATGAGAAAACATTGATTGTGAGTAAGATGAAAATTCTACTTTTTAATGATTTAAATGTTTTAAAATTAACCTATCATTATTGCCGTTTCTGCAGTAAAATCACTGTCAGCCTGCTGTACCCATGTCTAATATGTGCAATCAAGAAATGAAGAGACTTGGGACTCACTACTCTGATGCAGACAAGCTATTTCACAGAAATTTTGAGCCATATTTCCCAAATCAGTCAAAGCATCTCAATGACTAACCATGGAAAAGAGGCGTTCTAGTCAGCAGATGCTGTAACAGAACCAAGACATAACCTTTATTCCTCAGCTTCCACTATTTTTACAAGTGAAATAAAGTAACACCTTTGTCAATCACTACTCAAAGGTAGAAAATTGAGGGTAGGGTGGAGTGTGGGTGTTTGTGTCTAGAAGAACTTTTTAGTTAACTTTAGTTACTTGAACTTGGGGATCTCTGCCTCAAGGAGAATTTTTCTGCACAGAAAAGTAGAGATGCCTTCATTTCAGTAGATTTGAGTCTGCACAATCATACAGCCAAATACAAATCTTTAACCACCAAGCTTGAGCAGCAGAGCCAGTACAACCTCCTGCACAGATCCTAACTCTTGTATCTGGCCGCTCCAAGCAGGAGTAAAGGCAGAACACTTTCACAGCTGTGTTTCACGGGACTCACCTTTCCCTGTGCCAAGAAAATTTCTCTTCTATTTTGCTTTCTAGCCCACCACTTTTGCCAGTTTTCCTCCACATGAAGATCCCCAGGAAGGTTGGCCTGTGCTCTCACTTCTCCTCGTGACTTAGTCCTAGATTTTCACAAATTTCTTTAGCTATCCAATACCTACGTCAGGTTTTGAATGTGTGCAACTTATTGCCAAATGTGTACAACTTATTGCCAAATGATTTTACCAGTGGTGCCATCACGTACACACATTTAACTACTTCTTGAAATCCAAATCAGTTAATAGTTCTAATTTAGCTAACAGGGCTATTAATTACTCTTAAGAATGTGGCAAATTATTTACAGAACACTGGACATTAAATTTATTAAAATTTAATGAAAAAAATACATTTACATCTATTTGTGCTGGAAATATTCCTACATTGTAACACTACCATTTACTGTCTTCATGTATGACAAAACAGTAAATATTTACATGATGACAAAATAGTAAATATTTAACATATTGGTGGGTTTTTTCACTTTAAACCAACCTCACCTTAAACATTCACCATATGTGCCTGCTTTTAGAGGTGCTGGCCATTCCTATGTGAAAATCTGTCTAAAGCAGGATTTAATGTAGAAAATGAGAAAAGGCAATATGATTTAAACTTGGAGCTAGTAGATTAGCTGGACTGCAGGATAAATAGTATTGTTTTGCTCAACAAAGAAAATGCTGGATATAGTTTTGAATATAAATGAAAAAACAGATTTCTTCTTGCAGCAGAGAAGTGGACAAAAACATATCAGAAGGCAGTTATTAAAAATTGATCAATTAATCACTAATATATATACACACACGCGTGCGTAAAAGGTCTAGTTTTCTGATGGAATATCTGGAAAAATACCTGTGAGCATTTTCATTTGCCTGGCTCAGACACCATGATTTAGATCAGTGGTAGCACAACAGTTCCTGGAGGCACAGAGCCAAACCTCCCCTGGTATATTCTAAGCTTTTTGAGTTGCAGACTGAAGCCCAGCACAGCCTGTCATGAATGAACAGAAAGCTGAGCAAGACAAATTTTGGCTGCTTTGAACATCACACAACTTCCTAAATCTTACACCACATTTGCTATTTTTCTTATCAAATAGGAAAGGGAATGACTAAGAAAATTTTTTTCTAAAACCAGTTAGAACAAGAGCAGCTTTGAATGTACCAAGATACAGGCATAAGGTCCAACTTATCCTGTGGGAGGGGAATGGAATTCTTGAGATCCATCATGATGAACTCCTACCGAGGCAGAGGTTCAGGGGTATATCTGTCACCCCTCAAAAAAGTGAAATGCTCACAGTATTTTGGGAGAGCTGACTGCTGCTTTCCCTAGTTCTGTCTCTTTGGGACACATGCCAAGTACCTAAGTGGCTGTACAATAGAAGTGCAGCAATTCTCACTTTTGCTGGAGAACCAGCTCAGGACCTGTCATAACACACAGCGTTCACAGTGCCAAGCAAAAAACCAGATATTGACTTTTTTCCCATGCTTCAAGCCCCCAACTTCACTCTCCCCTGCTTTTTGAAAAATTAAATTTAGTGTTAAATTAAATAATTATAGTTGCATATTTGAATACTTTCAAATCAAGTTAAAAAATCATAAAATACTCCACATTGTATTTTTACAGCTCTCACAATAATATTTCACTTGCTTTACCAAGTTATTGTGTAAAAAGAGATGGGGAGAACAATAACATATTGAAGAAACTGTATGTTCTCTACAAGGTATGTTTGGAAACATATTTCAACATTAAAGAAAGATTAAGAAGGAAATGCATGAAATTTTGTAAACCTGTGAGGAACAACAGTTTGGATTCCTAGGATTACAAAATGACTACTATTAAAAACAGATGCTCATATATAATTTTTTACTTATCTGTGTGTTTGCTGTCTGGTTCTATAGAGCATTCTCACTGGATTTCAAAACAGACTCTAATGTAGCAGAAATATGTCTTTGAGGAAAAGACTTAGAGAAGAAATTTCTACTGAAATGTTGCAAGAGCTGCCATGACTGACAAGCTGAGTATGCATAATTCAAAGGCTAAAACAGCCTGAACTAAAAAGTACTTGGATGGATGTAGAAAACAGGCAGCATATGAAAAGATAGGATATTACTTAAGAAAGAAAAGAAAAAGAAAAAAAATGTAAGAGGTAAAAAATAAAGAGAAACATTCTATATAACTAATTGAAAGGGAAATTCAACTAAGGAAAACAAAATCTGGTGTAAATATGCTGCACCAAAAGTCTGATATTACTGTGTGATTACTTGTATTCCATGAAGACATACAATAATTTGTCCATAAATGACAACAAAAAAAGACCTAATCTAAGAACATGATTAGTCAGTCATAGCAGAGCAGGTGACTTGTGGAAAGAGCCTGACTTACTCTGCAATAACCTGGTACAACAGTGCCCATGTCTGAAGTGCAAGGAGATGCTCAAGCACACAGGTTGGGTAGATTTCTAAATCCTTGAAATGAGACAGCTCCTCCCTTGTACCCATCAGGAACACAGTTACACCACTGTTGTGGTCCTGACTGCAGTGATTCTGCTCTTCCACTTTTAAACCATTGTTTCCTTACATGTTTCTGCTGCTTTTTCCTATAGATCCAACTTACCTGAGCTACAGAAAAAAGGAAGCTGAAATTAAAGTACTTTTATTCCCCTAACACAGCATATACATTTTTTGGCAATATATGACCAAACTGGTGCATAGTAAAGCTTTGACACTGTGGTTTTAATTAAGATTGCTGTAATTTTTTGGTTTATATTACTCCATTAAGGTCTAACATATACTATCGTCAAACTTTTCCTGTCACTGAAAAGCAGACATGCTTAGGACACATGTGAGAATCCATTTCAAAACTCAAAACATTATTACACTTTAGTTAAGAACAAGAAGGAAAGTACTAAACTGGTAGGGAATTTAGGCCAAACCTAATTTCACAAGCTGGAATTTGTCCAAGACGCTCTATTTAACACCTGTACTCCTGTGAGCAGTGAGCAAGTTCTTTAATGACCACAAGTGGCCAAGACCTTGGGTTTAGATCCCACCTGATAGAGAGGCTAATGAGATTGCCATTTTGCTTAGATTGACAGCAACTACTCCCTAGTATTTCCACATTTCCAATCCCTAATGGAACCAAAGAGCAAAGCTGTGCAAAAATGATAATACTGAACTTTTTTCTCCCTCCAAATCTCAAAAGCAATTTGACTCGGGGTCAGGGCAAGCTTCAAGTGTACACATACATCAGTTCTTTTACCTTATCTGTATTTTGCAATCCTTGATATGCAAGCACATACAGGCACCTCTCTGAAAGCCACCATATCAGAAACCCCAAAGCATTCTCTCAATATATCATGGTTCTAGAATATTATTTACCCAAATTTACGGTATAATTACTATACTCCTACATAAAAGCATAATTCATGCACAATAGACTGGAATGTCTCAAAAGGATGTGCCCTGTGCTACCAATAAATAATCCAGATGGGAAAATCCCAACTTGAATTAACCAGAATATCAGAAGGGAATATTGTTCAGAATGCTTCCCTGAAACACAAGTATGCTATTGATCCAGTGATTATCACCTCTCCATTTATTAGAAAATCATTAATACTTTTGCACGCAATGAGTATTAATTAAAAATCAAGCACCAAACAGTTCCATGGGAAGTCTACCCTTTCTCAAATACACAGCTGAAGCACTGTCAGTGGCTTTGGAGCAACTGTTCTACACAAGTGCTTAACCTGCAGGAGATGTGTTCCCTCGAGCCTGCTGCAATCGGCCCATGCTCTTCACTTGGGAAGGTTTTTTTCAGGACAAAGATCAGAAGCGCTGGGCTGGCTCCGGTATCTGCCCATTCACAAGCGGCATTGTTCCCTGCAGCACCGCCCTTACAGAGCAGGGAGGGGACAGGGCGGCAAACAGCGTGCCTGGGAATGGGATGGAGGAAACTCCTGCTGTCACTCCTTACTCCCAGCTCCTGCCTCTCACGAAGAACCCAAGGGCACAAGCCGGGACTGCAGCACACGGACAACACACCGGGTACCGCAAGCGGGAATAACTTCCAGCCACGGATTACCAAAACTACTCGAGTGTGGCTTTCCTCTAACAATATGAAAAACTAATGGCTGGGTGAAAGGTTCCAGGGGACCAGGAAAGTACTGCACATTACTGTGCATTACCAAATGCAGGCATAATAACACAGTACTCTTTTCCCTAAAGCCTGAATTTCTGTATTTTAGCAACTATAACATATTTTGACTATTCTGTATTGTATGACTAGTTTCAATGTGGTAGCATCAATGTAATGATTTTTGTTAAAATTACCACATAATGTGTTTTTATCCAAAGTTTCAATACAGTTTAGTAACTTTGAAAAGCTTTGGGGGTTTCATTTATTTAGTTTTACTTTTCCAGTGCAGTCCTTTTAACTGGCTTACCCACAACATTTTGATGAAACAGGAGTAACAACAACAACTGCCCTGGTTGCAATTTGCCAATCCAAACATCTTATCCCCCTTTTTTTCTCCTCTGGAAATATTCTTGATTACATTGCAGAGGAAGATAAACAAACGTGAAAAGAGACAACAGCCCTCCGTGGTTTATAAACAGCGGTAAAAATGAGAGCATTCTCAGGAACATTTCTCACCTAAGTACTCATACTTGGCAGCTGCCTGTTTGAAGGCAGGTTTTGATTTTGGCTATCAACCACCCTCTAAAAAGTTCCAACTAATTAAATTAACGAGGAACTTATCTGTCAGCTACATGTTGCATTTTAAGACAGTATCTCTCCAGTCCACCCTTCCAGGTCTGAGTTCATCCTCAGCTTTAATTAATTCTGCTAGAACTTAGCAGACCTGCAATCTGGATCATAAATGAAAGGAGAGCTTTATTAAGGTGTGCTTTTCCTCTACTTAAACATAGAAACAAAATATTTTAATATTATGTTCAAAGTATACAACAATATTATAAAAATAATTAGACACTACAGTGCTGATTAATGTGTCATTAGCATTAGAAGATCAAAAGTTTTAAAACAATGAAAGTCTTCTCACTTGCTTCAGGATTGTGTTAAAATTATTTAAGAAAGTAGGGAATTCTGCTCTTACTTATCAGTTACTTTGTAGCATTGTATTTTCTAAACTCTGAGCATTCAATTCACGTGGCATGTACATACCAGAGACTTTTTTTTTTTTTT